>CAJQUW010007641.1:0-223752 GCA_907163375.1 Prostheceraeus crozeri
GCAGTTTTTGGCAATATAAAATGCAAAAAGGTATATTATCGATGGCGCTATGGGCATCTAATAGATTAAGATATCGACATCTCTCCTTGCCTGCCGATCTCACATGGACTACCAGATATGATTGTGGCCCCTCTATTATGTCTATGTTAATTTCAGTAGCGCAGAAATGGATCTAAAGATAGACATCTAGATGTGACATCACACAGCTTTCTATTGCCGTTCTATATTACTTCAAAAGATATCTCAAATATAAAATAAAGATATCAAAAGATATCCCTAAGAATGGCAAATTTGATAATGCTAATTTTCGCCCCATTTCGTTGCTCCCCACTATCTCCAAGATTTTGGAGGGCATCATTTTGCAGTCTGTTTATGATTCCTTACAAAGTCTATCGGGGAATAATCAGTTTGCGTATAAGCGTAATGCTAGCACATTGCATGCCCAAATTGCTGTACATGATTTTGTCACCTCTAAGATGGATGCAATCGGCTCGAGAGGGGTTATCATGTTATCTTTCGATCTAAAGCAGGCTTTTGACAGTTTAAATCACCGTTCTCTCATCGAAACTTTGATTGATGGCGCCCTTCCGTTTGACTTTGTCAGGTGGATTATATCATTTCTAAGTGATCGTCGTTATCGCATAAGTCTCCAAGACACGGTGTTCAGTTCTGTTCGTAGCATGTCTTCCGGCGTCCCCCAGGATCCTGTTCTTGCACCGCAACTTTTCTCTGCACATATTGGCTCGCTAAAAACAGTGTGGATGGCGCACTAATGGTCAAATACGCAGATGACGTACTTGTAGTGATCCCGGTATATTCGGATACTGACATTAATCTCACTATTTCCATCGAGAAAGACAATATAAGTAATTGGAGTCGGAATCATGGACTGTGTTTGAATACAGGAAAGACTAAATGCATGTACATTCGCCGTGGTTTACCCGTTCCGATTACTGACAGGTTGCTTTGTGCATCGATCAAATTTTTGGGAGTTATCTTTACTGACTCATGTAAATGGGATGAGCACATTGGTTGCGCATGCAAAACCGCTAGCAGAAGAGTTTATGCGTTGCGTCGTCTGAAGGCTGCCGGCTTCTGTAAAGCTGATCTCATACGTGTTTTTGGGGCATTTATTCGTTCCATTATGGAATATAACTCTCCACTTTTTATTGGCCTTAACAAGAAAAACAACAGTCGTATAGAAAAACTGTTCCGTCTCTACCATCGTATAATCTGCGGCAACGAGTGTATGGGAATGTGTCTTGGTGACCTTGAAGCACACCGTCTTCAGAGGGCATGCAAGTGTTTGGGGACATGTTACATCCTGAAAGCATACTTCATCACTTGGTTCCAAGAAGACTACACTATTCTGGGCACCTCGAGTCATGCCTTTCCCAAAGTCATCGAAGGTCTAAGTCATTCGTTCCTTTTTGTACCTCTTTTTATAATTCTTTACTTTGATGAATCGCAATCAATTCCTTACATGCATTTCCTTACTTTTACGTTCGATACTGATTTGTATGAAACATTTTACGGAAAGTACTGTAGTCATTGTGAATCCATGTCATGTGTAAATTTTGATTTTCATTACTTTGAAATAAAACGCTTTACATACATACATACATACATCTTTCAATGTGTTTCACTGATCTATATCACAAAATATGGCACTTTTTCATAACTATGATCAACATAGACAAGCGTTCGATAATAACCCATTTGAATTGTGCTCAGGTTCGCACCCTATATGGATTGGAGATTTCTGATAGCGAGATTTGAATTATTTCGTTAATTGCAGATGTTTGCAATTTGAATGACGATTTTTCTGCAACTGTGTCGTTGATTCTTTGTAATGAAGTAGTATGGACAAGGATAAAGGTCCGTCATAGACAATAAATCATATTCTTGTTACCCATCACCTTTTTTAAAATCTTACTTTTCTATGTCTATCGTCTGTTAGTCCGTATTGTGCACAGTTTCAAAAATAGCAATGAGTGTCATACATATCAGCGGTCCGTAATGATACTAATGACGGGCCATAAGATAGATACAACCCTGTAGACGAGAGTGATAATGCCATATGAGCTGAGAGTTGCGTAGCTGCCCGAGAGCTGACATTATCGCCCGTAGTCTATGGATAGTATCAATATTATTACCCATTCTGCGATATTGCCCAGTAAATAGATATCCAATTGTTGAAATTGAAATGCTATGACATGATGTTGAAATCAGAGACAGCATAGCAAGAACATAGTTCTACTGTATTGTTTATGCTTAAAATGCTGCTGTGATATTTCACTCAGTTGACAGAATCAGTATGACACATACGCACTGGTACAATGCTTCGTATCAATAATTCGAATAGGCTATGCGGTGCAAGTAGAATCGAATAAAACAAAATATATATTTTTCAAAATAGAAATCAAAAGTAATATATGCAAGGACTTTAGACAAGTCTGGTCATGAGATCATTCAGTCCATTCAGAATGGAGGTAGATAACACAACAAAACAATTCTGTCTCCTTGCTGTTCTACAGTATAGAATTGACACTCGGTTGTTTCTCTTGTGACAAACAATGTCATACGTACGAGGGATGTTTCACATCTTAACATTTTTCAAAAAGCTTTTTATAGGCATTCAAGTGCATATCATGAAAGTCAGAAATGTCATTTGAGCATTTACAATTGCTGCGATAGATAGCGTTACGTGCACGTTTGTACAATTTCTCTATTATGGTACAAGTCTCAAAACTCAATACACCGAACAAAGTCTTACAAGATAGCATGATACTTCTGATGGCGCCGTTAAAAATAAGCTATAAGTCGACATGAGTAAAATTTTCTCTGAGAACTTTAGGAGCGTAGACGTCTTGCACAGAGTGCAGTAGTGAATAATTAGAATTCTTGTGCGTGCTATCGCCTTTTATTGATGCTAGTTAGCAGTGAAATCAGTGGTCTGGTTTGCGGATCAGTGATTAACCTTATTTTGACGATTTATTGGCAGGGAATGACGTTGACTTAGATCACAATATGGCTGAACTTTCAGATCTTGATTATGTAGCGACGGAGACACTCGATAATTTGGAGAAGAAGGAAGTCCCGAAATCAACGAAGACGCAAACCACAGCAAATAAGTCAAGATTCAAGAATTTTCTGAGTTTAAAAAGTCTTCCAAATACAAAAACAAATGAATACTGCCATATTACCCGGTCAATCATAGATATCAAGTCGCTGGGTGGGTAATGATAGATATGTCTGACATTGTAATGTTTATAGCTGAATGAAAAAAATGATGTTCCAAGAAATGGTAGATACACCGATGAATTTTGGTTTTCCGGAGTACAAGTATTGGGAAAGAACAAGTTCGGGTCAATGATGAATATAATCTCTGTTGATGCGAAGCTCTCAGTCGTTTATACAAATCATTGTGTGCGAGCCACATGCGTTACCCAATTATCAAATAACGGATTTTCTGTATCCGATATTCAGGCTGTCACTGGCCATAAGAGAGCCGATAGTGTTCAAAGATATATTGTACACAGTGGCGTCTTCTCCGTACCTGCGAGGCCTTCGGCGCATCCTAAATAATAATTTACCAACATTTATAAAAATGAAGAGTGTCATCATTCATTATATTTCATTTAAATTCGATAGCTTCTCGTGGTAGCTGTCCGTCTCAAAATCAGACGCTCAACCTTAGAGTGAACAGTTTTGCTGCGCCCGCACGAATCACAGCTGTTTTCTTAAAACGATTAGACACACAAAATAGTCGTGTGTTCAGACAGCGAAAGAAAGTTGTGTGCGTGTGAGGCAGCAAGCGCACGCGCCCGCACTAATATTGGCTTTCCCGATAGACTTAATGCTTTGCCTTCTCAAATTTTTACAATGAAATTCTCCGTTATTCTTCATCGAGGCTCGGTACCTAAATATAGAAAGGGAAGCGCAACCCAATTGTTCCTGGATTCGCTTAATGTCAGAGAGGCCACTACGTCATCAATAGCAGCTGACTGACGTTCAGATAAGACTGTGATCAGATGATGAGCGTTCGCCAATGAGTGCAGAGTAATGTATCTGACTCAAACATCCAGATTCTGAAGAATTCCGTAATTTGTTTTTGCGTGATTGATGTGACGCTACGTTTAGTACTGTAGATGAGCTCATAATCACGCCTTTCGTCCGAAAGGAATATACTGAAAAGATGACAGTCGTCAATCACGGTAGGCCAACACCTGATTTTAAAATTGAAAGCACTCACAGAGAAAGAAATAAGAAATACAAAAGAAATTCTAATGCATCAAAGTTCAAACACATGAGTGGCTGATCAGCCGTGAGAAACACAAGAAACTGTTTCCCCTCCTCCTTTTTTCTCGAGAAAATGTAGTCTGGACTGAGAGGGGATATAGTAATCTCAGCTCCTTGATTAAGGCGGTTAGGCGACATGAGCAATTAACTTCTCATGTGCACATTCACTTGGCATTAAAAATTCATCTTTTATGAAAATTAATGTTATAACATAAATAAGTCTAGTATAGAAATAGTATTCCAATGCCGAGCGAAGGCCTGTGGTCTGGGAGCACGCGACGCCACTGATTAAACAAATAGATTCAGAGAAAAAACACAAGTTATCATGCAGTTTGAATGAAAGTGTTACGCATACTAAAACCGAACAAGTTGAACAAATTAACCAAAACATTGATATCTCAAAAAAGAAACATTCAGTACTTCAAGAATCATGAGCAATTTCAGCAATTGTTTGTTCTCCAACTGCAAAATTTCAATAATTAATTAATCCTATTATTGTAGATATTGCGATTGTAATAAGTGATTTTATATCCTGGTGTCCATTGTAATAAATTGGTTGTCAATAATTATAAATAAATGTCTCCTGGTAATCTAAAGCAAATTATATTTGCCATATTGCCCGGTCAATCATAGATATCAAGTGGCTGGGTAGGTAATAATGTTTATAGCTGAATGAAAAAAACTATATTCAACAACAACATCTTTATGATAGTGAAGAAAAAGAATCCGTCAAAGGGGTTGAAGTGTCGGCTATCGTGGCCTTTTGGTCCGCAATGTATTGTTCTATTATTATAACAAAGATATCTGCACATCGGGTAACTAACAATAAGATTTAATCTACTAATGATGGCAAACAAGCCAAAAACGGTTGTAAAGTCTGTAGTAATTTAAATAAATGAAATATTTTTCCTCATCTTTTGAATATTGTCTTCCCAACTAAAACGGTATATCAAGCAACCACCAACTCCGTGCTGAAACTCAGTCTGCTTGCCGTCAACGCTATCTGCACGTTAAGAAGCCTTCACGGTTTTATTCGATGCCCAAAATTACTTTGAGAATGGGCGATGTGGCTTACCCTCTTCCTTGACAGAACTTCTATTTCCGATTGCGTCGATCACGATGTATAGGCCACCAGATATCCTTGTCCATTGTGCGGTTCAACAACGTAGCTCTAGTTTCCTACTGGACCCTTCACAATGGCAGAGGCGGTCGATGCCACCGATGACGGAGTGCCGCACTTCAAAGCACAGAAAACCAAACTCACGTAGTGTTAATTATCGCCACGTTGAGGCTTCTCTTAAATCTATGACTACACGAGCCTCAATCCAGACCCAAGTGTTAATTTCTTTGGATGCACCAAAGTGTGGAAGACATCGGAGGCAGGATGTTTCAAGTTGCCACAGGAATAGCTTACAATCGTCTGCCGCGTTCCCTCAATTTCGTCAGAAGCATCTTTCCGCTAAAATGAAGCTTAAATTCCTCTTCATTGACTAAATATAGAGGATTTTGGCAGCTTTATTAACACTGTGTAATTTCCTATCTCTGCGAGAGCTAATTGCAAGTCAAAAATTGAGTAATATATTTACAGAATTCGGGCACTTACCTCAAATGACATGCAGTTCCGATATCTGAAATCGTAGAATGGACGCATGATGCAAGGTAGGGTTTTTCCATGAACGAGGAATTGACACTCTATCGTTGTCTGCGACTGAATAACACTATCTTTGCTCGTAAATGTAACTGCATCCACAAAAGGCGTCAAGTTATATGATTGAGAAGAAATACTCAAAAACATTTCTAAGTTGTTAATATTGTACATCACCATCGTCTGAAGAAGCAGCAACGAACTGAGCTCTGAAAGGCGTCGTTCTTTAACAGCTTCTCTATACCAAGATCTGACCAAGTCATCATAAACCTTGGTGTGTTTCATAGCCATTAAATTCAGTCGAGATACTCCAAAAAATGCATTCGTACATGCAGTAATGGTAGGAAAGTCTTCTCCTGTTATTGATCTGCTTTGTCGTTGAACAACTGTGCGGAATTCCATATACGTAACAATGGAACTAGAAACGATGGAAATCAGCATACAGAATCCAATAGCTACAAAGATGAACCAAAATACACGTAGGAGTTTTCTGTTGTTGGTAACAATATTGCGTATTCCACGGATTGATGTTGTCTCGCAGAAGTTGTGAAGAAGTTCCATTTTAGCTGAATTCATGGGAGGCCTTTCAACTGAACTTCGCAGTTAAATGTAGAGAATGGAACAGTACTCCGATTTTGATGATATATAGATTAGAAATTCTATCATCAGATACTGAGCACGGTTACCAAAGCAATTTGAATACAACAAAAAGGTCAATCACGTTATTTGCCGTATGAAGCGAGAAGTATTTTAGCCAATACAAAGTTGAGATAGAATGGGAAATACATTTTATCATAAAATTGTCAAGAACAATTGCATGAAATAAAGTTTATTGTAACGAGACGATGCTATTTCCCAGCAGTTAAATGAAAGGTGTCATTTCAAGTGATGGGATTGTCTAGGTTATATTTGTTCTAGCAATGGTAGTATACAGCAGGGTTGGATATATTTTGCACGCGCATAAGAAGATAGAGCAGTAATACGCGTAATAACGAAAAGAGGACAGTCACGATTCCGGAAAATCTATTTGAGATCGATGACGGCTTAAAGCTAGATGTATCATGGAGAGGTACAGTGGTTTCCGGCGGGGATGCGGAGTCGGAGTGCTATCAAATGATAGCACTCCGGACTCCAGCCTATAACTAGACCCGAAATATAAAACAAACAAATAATTTATCATCGTGCATTGCTCTCACTGTCTTGATGTCAACTTTCTCCGTCAAACAAAAGTACAGAGACACTGTTGCATGCAAAGCTGGTAATCAACAAGTTGAAATTATCCCTTAGCAGCATTTTCTCATAAATCCAAATAAAAACACACCAGTGTAACATAAACTTACTCGTAAAAGCAGTTTTCAAACAGAAATACTTAGCCGTGAGCATCAAATGACATCGCTGAGAATACTTGAGGCTATAGAAATAAAAAAGAGGCAGCCCAGCATCAATTCCCGTCAGGAACGTGAGGAGCTGAAGGACATTGTATTTTAAACTTCCTTTTTCTTATCCTGTCATTTACCCTTTGCTGTTCATAAGTGCGCTTGCACCCATATACTGCCGCCTCGTTGTCTGCGCCGATGTCGATCACGTGACCCTCTGCTGATAAGCGGTCGTCGGCGCGCTCGCTTACATAGTTCATTCCTCGTGCACTCTTGAACAAGGCGGTTGTCCGCGAAAATTTGAGAATTTTAGTAATACAGCAGCTTTGGCTATATTACACTGGTGTGTTTTTCTTTGAAAAGCTGGTAATAGTTGAGGGAATGAACCGTGATAGTGAAAAAGGATTGTCTTTTCCCTCGGTGATTTAATAGAGAAGACAAGCCTTCCTAGCCTCGATCACACCTACGCACCAAAGGTCACTTCAGAGACAAAAATGAAATACTAGTTTGTTTGAGAACATTACCTCTTACCCTCACGTTAATCGTGTATGTGATGGCTCCTCCAAAGCGCATATTCAAATCGAAAGTGTACTCATCATTTTTAAAGAAGGATGGGGGAATTCCTGCTGGGAGAAAAACCGTGTGAGGCACACATCAACAAAATGGAAGGAGCAGAGTCGCATGCATCCAACTGAAAGCGACATTTGATAAACTTTCATCGAAAATGATTGAAATGATCAAAATGATAGGACTCCGCATCATTGGTTTCCGGGTAATTCGCAACAATTCCTATTCTCCGAATAACTTTCATTTGTTACACATTGTAAAACGTACGGAAAATTCGGAATTCGTCACTTTTTCCATCCCCAAATGGCAAATCTTCATACTAATCGCTGCGCTTAACTCGTCAAGAAACCTTAAAATCGCACACATTTCCATTTTATCGCAATTATAGTCCGGGAGCTAGCGTGAAGTTGTGCAGGGAACGAGGTAGTACATAAAACTTTCACATAGCACAGTACACCTCTAACCTACTGCAAAACTTCGCGTCTGCCGGATCAGATCATTTGCTTTTCAGAAATAGAGATGATAATAATAATATAATAATAATAAGCGTTTATTCAAGAAACAAGATACAACATCCTCCAAATGAGAAGCGCGGAGGATAAACTGACTACAAAGATAATACACCATCAAATTGTATCATTAAAAAGTTTAGAACAACAAAATGTGAAACCATTGATAACACTATCCTATGTATTTCCAATGGTAAAATTGTGAAATCTGAGATGTTGACTCCATTTTTTCGAATTTTTGCTCATAAAAGTTACACAAATTGGTATTTTGTTGAACTGGTTATTATAGAAATCGTCTACAGATCATGATCTTTCAAATGAGTTATCATTCAGTGACAGAGGATGAAGTAAAGTGTACAAACAGACACTTTTCGTTGGTGTAACTGCAAATTTTAACATAGAAATTTCAGGAAAATTGTTGATATACTTTAACGAAAAGTGTCTGTTTGTACACTTTACTTCATCCTCTATCACTGAATGATAGCTCATTTGAAAGATCATGATCTGTAGATGATTTCTATAATAACCAGTTCAACAAAATACCAATTTGTGTAACTTTTATGAGCAAAAATTCGAAAAAATGGAGTCAACACCTTAAATGTCACAATTTTACCACTGGAAATACATAGGATTTTGTTATCATCTCTATTTCTGAAAAGCAAATGATCTGATCAGGCAGACGCGAAGTTTTGCAGTAGGTTAGAGGTGTACTATGCTATGTGAAAGTTTTATGTACTACCTCGTTCCCTGCACAACTTCACGCTAGCTCCCGGACTATTACAAAATTCTGTCATTAGCGGAAGTCTGTAAGGAGTTTTGGTAGAAGAGGCAGGCAGACAAAACATTTGCTTGGAACACGCAAAGATCAATTGTTACTGCAATGATTGTATCCCGCCTGTTTTGCCACGTTCGGAGAAATTTAGAATTCCCATGTGTTCCACAGCATTACGTTCAAATTCATTTTTCATTTCTATGTGTAAGCTATACAACAGCGGTTTTCGTGTGAATTAATTTTCGTTTTGTTTTTCTTTCTTGTTATCTACTTGTTTTCTTTTTCTTCTATGTTTAATTTTGTCTGAAATGTTTGCCTTGTATCTTCACGATTTCTATTATTGAGGTGTATTGATTCAATAAACATCATTTATCATTATTTGCTTGGAACACGCAAAGATCAATTGTTACTGCAATGATTGTACTAACATTGCGGTATAAAAACTTTAATTAATTGAAGCCATTTACTGATGCTTTCTGCAATAGAAACGCAAAATGAAATTTCAGATATTGCTTTTGATAATTTAATTCAATAAGTCACGGAAGATTTTGTGTGGAGCTAATGAAAATATAGACTGCAAGGATCGCTTCTGGCCAGACCCATCTTGATCATTTACCTAGCATTCACAGAAAGGGTCGATTTTAACCGTCAATAGACTTTAACTGTGGAGATAATTTGCTTTGATTAATGGGAATCAGTTGAATACATGATACACAAATACACGAGTTTTGGAGACACTGATTATGGAAATATATTTGTACTGTTAATTCGCCATTTTTTTGTATGTCCCCAAGGGTGACGAATTATCCGGAGAACACTGTGTTTATCAGCACGTGCTGTTACTGCTGGCCAGCCAACTATGAAAACATCACAGTTGTCATAGTGAAGTACCAAACTTAGGCTACAATCGGAATTCTCAGGCAAAAACAGCCGTGCATTCAATTATGAATCACCTTTCCAAATACCTGCCATCAGGATTGTTTGGCTAACCAATATTATTTCTTATGCTCTCTCGTATCCAAATCCAATATGCAATTAAGTTTTAGCTATGTTTCTTCAAGTTTGGAGAAATCCTCCTTATCGCTCATCCATATATCCAACATCTCCTTATATGCCATGTTAGTTGTAGTTGTAAGCCCCTATGTAGTAAATCATTTTTTCAGTTACTCAATTTTACAAAGTGTAGGTAGCAACTAAATGGAAAGCAGTGTATCACAAACCATCGGACCATTATTACAATATCAAAATAAAGTCTAAGAGAAGCGTATCTGCTTCATTATTGAAAATGTTCTCTCATTCTATAAGCAAAAATCATTTCTCTATTTTACTCATGAATCTCACAGATCATTTTTCTGTAATTACGTCATCACCTGTACTTGCCACCTCTGTATAATACATGCTTTATTAACCTCATTTCACGCATTTCTTATCTATTGAAAGAAATGTATACTTCCGATGCTCTGATATCTATGCATTTCAACTTTCACATTATTCCCGTGCGATAAGAAAATCATCATAAAAATCATCATTTTGATGCTACCTACCATAAAACTGTATCTTTAGGCCTGCGAATTGATGGAATGGTGGAATGCAAGCTTGACGTCATTATGTCCACACATGTAGGTCTGCAGCAAAATGATGCAATTTAATGTAATTTACTTATCATTTGATAGCCATGAAGCATCGCTAGTGTCTCTATCGTATTAGAGTGTCGGTGCAGGAATAAAAGCATTAGCAATATTCTGAACATCTTGGACATTAGAGCAAGCATTAATAAAAAAAGATATCTGGCAACAAATTTCGCGACAGATGCCGTCATATAGCACTAGTGGATTTGGGTTTACAGCTTTATAACCTTGGTAATACCTCATAATTGTAGTGTGCTCCGCTTAATCAGGACAGCATAGCTTCGCTAAGACAGATGGAATTGCCCATTTCTAATCGCGAATTTGCTGTCCAAAATCTTCCGCTTCATCTCCCACCGGCAGGGGTAACTGAGTGCATGCAGAACCCGCGTGGTGTGATTATATTGTATAATTCGTCTTCCAGAACGGAAAAATTAATGCAGGTTTTTAACTTTTCGGGGGGAAAATAAGTGAATGGAGGATATGAATGGCATAACACCAGCACCAGTCGTAAAAGCAATTTGATATCTTTGATCTGATAAAACAATTGAAGCAGTCAGCACTGAGTTATAATTTATCAGTAGTAGAGTGAGATTATTTTAACCTGACAAAATTCATAAAAAAGAGAACTAAAATCAAATGAAAAGAAAAGCATTTAACTGTTCACGTTCATTCCTATGGATGATTTTGGGCTTTTATTGTTTTACGAAAATAGCCTCATTGAAAGGCAAATTTGCATTATCATTGTCTCGTGCTATCTACTTTGAAGATGTGTGCATGCCATCAGTTAAATGTACATGTATGCTCAGATAGGTCGTTTTTTGTGAAGTGTCTCTCACATCTAATGTGCATGTAGAGCGCGCATCGCTCTTTTGATTCAGTAAAAAGAAAATTGTATTTTTATGTAAGAGTCCGATGACGAGGAAGAACAAAGGACTTCAAGGACATGGCTTCCCACGCGGCAGATTCTTATGTGAAAATTGCTTGAGAATACTGCGTTCCTTCCAACTCAAAGTTGAGGAGAAAGGAAAATTCCATTGTTGTTGTCATTATTTGATTAAAAAAAAGAGAATGGCCTACAACGCGATCTCAGCCATATCAAACATCAATCATGTGGAACCGGCTGCTGTCATCGCTCTATCGAGAGATCGCTTATATTAATTGATATCTTCATGAAGGATGGTAAAGTGCGCAAAACTATACAATTTCTCAACCCGGAAAAATGTACAATTCTTCCGGGCCGGGCCGGGCTTAATACTTTGGAGCCTGATACAGGCCTTGGCCGTTACAGCGGCCCGATTCCAGCTCTGTTTGAACAGCCAGCATGTGTGCCTGCCTTGATTGAGACCGAAAATGAGACTTTCACAGAAATTAGGTACATCCTCCGCCTGCTACGAATCTGCGCGTCTGCCGAGTTCTACCAGGCTCCACTTCGTGTCACCGACGATCAAAGAAAAACCGTGTAAATCCAATAGACGCAGGTAGATTGGGGGGCTTCGGTATAAATATCATTTTCTATATCCTCTATGATTAAATGAAAGCGCTAAGTCTAGAGCCGCAATATTGTCCGTCCATTAAAAATATTCTCAGAAAATTGTAAATTTCTTTGTGTACCAGTCCATTCTGTCCTGAGTGTTTGTTATTACCTTGTAAACAATGTCTGGAAACTCCGTTTGTTCATTAAATTATCGGACATCCTGTCCAGAGTTCTATGTCGTATTTGTATTTGTTATTTTGACAGCAATAGGTTCAACCGCTTGACATTGAATTGTAATATAAAGTCGCTTAAAACTTGTTAAAATCCAAAATGATTGTCAGATGATATGGATGATCTGTTTAATACTCGCATATTTTTTACTCGTTTATAAGTGCCTGTCAAATTTCAAATTAATTATTCATATTTATTCATTAATTTTCAAAACTGATTTAACCTATCATAATACTCAGGCAGACATTTACATAAGTTTGCTTTAGATAAGAACTGAATAACTTATTCAATCGTAGACAATTTATTCTAGATCTCTGAATGAAGATATCTTGATAGATTCAAAGAATGAACAGGCGATGATTCCATTGTTACTGAGTAGGATTGTCAGCCGATATTTCTCTTGTCATTTTTCTATGAAAGTCGTTTATGTATCTCCAATTCCAAATTAATATTTTATAAATTAAAATAATTTGTTATGTGATACCATTATGCATTTCCAGTGAAAATAACTTTGAGATGATTCCCATGATTCACAATTTGGACTCGTCTCAAACTTTACATACTTTTATGTTCTGAGCTGCATGAGATATGTAGAAAATTATCAGAGATTCGAGTCTTTTACAGATCAGAAATCTTGGAATTTTGATGTCATAGATTTTGGGTTCAATAACAGTGCATACCGTAAAACCTCTATTTGAACGGCATACACTGTAAACCGTAGACCGACAATTATCCTACAAAATTACTGACAAAATCAACCGATGATTGTCACCTCCAATATCCTGCGAAATCCGACGAATTTGTAGGTTCTCCACCAACATCGAAACAGATGCTTTGTATGCAAATTGACTAAACAACAACTGTTGAATATTGATTGATTTTTTCGTTTAGTGATTGCTTGACTTTTGGGCAATCTGTATTATTGTGTGGCAGAACCATGATATATTTTGACATGATTTAATTAATCACCTACATTTTTGATAAAATTCAAGCTATATTCATTATATTATATATTATATTCATATTATATTCATTGGTATTCATTTTGTCAGATATTGTAGGTGTTCAGTGGCAGTCATCCTACAAGAACTAACAATGACCGACAAAATAGATTTTGTAGGATAAATGTCTGTCAATTGTCAGTCAATGGTTTACAATGTGCCGCTCTATTTTTCAAACCTTTCCCCGCACTGCCGTTCAATTAGAGGTGCCGTTCAATTTTTCGACTAGCTGATCAGAATTTAGAGATGAAATTTTCAGTAATTTTTATCTTAAATCTGTAAATTTTATAGATGAAAAGCGAAAACATGTGACATAAGAACTCTGCATATATCTATTTGACAAAAGTTAACAAACACAGGTTACCGGTAATCACTGGTTAGAAATCCCCAACTCACTATTGAAAATCAATTGACACGTCGCTGTTGTAGCTGTCCTCGTCATTCGCATCACCTTCAGCATCATCGTCAAAGTTCTGATTGATTCCACGTTCGACATCAGCATTGGCTCGGGCTTGCCGGAGAAGTTGCAAACCAGTCTGAATTGGACCGTCCGAGTCTGGCTTGAAACAATGGATCTGGCAATCCTCCGAGCCGTCGAGAGCGTTGGTCAGTCCGCATCCTTTGAATGACTTGATGATCATATACGATATTGCATAAATACAATGCAACTCCATTGAATGGGACTTCCCAGCCTCTAAAAATAGCTCCATAGCATTCTACAAACTATTTTCCTGTTTTACACGTTTTGCAGAAGATTATTTCAGTCATGTAATTGACGTAGGAGATGAATTCATCAACGTGTCGTTAAATTAGAGGTGACGTTGAATTAGAGGGTGCCATTCAATTTTTCAACTCCTTCTCTAGACTGCCGCTATATTAGAGGTGACGTTCAATTAGAGGTTTTGCGGTATATTACCTTTCAAATGATCAGCCTAAATCGCGCTGACGAACTTCATTGTGAACAGGAACGCAAACATCATTCACGGCAAAGATATGCGTATATGGAATGTTAGGAAGCACTAAATGCCAATCGGTAAATCTGTCTCAGATGTTCTGTTTTGGATGTGACAAACATATTGCTCATACACTAAAAAATTATCCTAGCCCCTTTTCGCTTAGTTCGCTCTTAGCGGTCTTGCTGCACAATCACTCCTAGAACACATAATCCTCTGTCATATAACAAGCAACCATATTCTTCCTCAAAGGACGTTGAATGTCCAACTGGCAACCTCTAAACACACAAAGGAGCAGTTGACACATTAATAGGGTTCATTGTTATAACACATACTTTAATTTTTCATTTAGGAATTATTACGTAGATGCATTTGCATGCGGGGTGAATGTGATCTCGTGATGGACAAATGATATTCCAGGTTCATATTCCAAGCGTCAGCCTCGAGACGACTGTGTTTTAAACGTTTTTGCACGTAGAGGGAATTCATAAATATACTTGAAGTATCTTTCGCATATAAGTGCATATAAGTATTTATGTATATTTTATGTATAGTTATGTATGGTTTTTTAAAATTGTTCTGGTAACATAATAAAAGGGAATTTTTATTTCTTGCTTGTATATTCACTTGTAGATTTGTTATTATGTCGTTTTCTATCAAAGCTGTTTCATAAAATGATGAAACAGCTTTCATGCCACTTCGTAAAGTAATTTTTTAGCCACAATAATATCAAAATATTATCACATCAATTTGAGTTATCGACGACTAAGAACTTTCTGAGATAAAACAACTGCTGCGTCAAGAAATGTTTGGAACGAATGAGAATGCTGGTGGACGGCTTGAACGGCTGATGTTCTTGGATGGTTACTTGTTTCAATAAACCATGATTTTTCACATTCCAGCATTCATTGATGCTAACTTAATTCAATATAGAAATGAAATCAAATGATATTTCACTGTTGTGATGCAGCTATGATTAATTAATACTTAGAAATTTATGATAATTTCATTGAATACCTCTCTGACATTCCTCAAATTTTTTGCGGTTTTGCCATTATTTCTATTCTATCGAATTAGTCGGTGCAGCTTGCAAATGGCACTTTCTGAAGACTACAAATGGTGTTTTAATTGATCGGTTTGAACTTGGAAAAAAGATTTTTTACAGCTCCAAAATTACCCGGATTCCAGGTCATACAAGTACTGGCGTAATATCAAGAATGGTTTTCAGATCTAGTCTTATCGGGTCGGGTTGTGTTCTGTTATTTTGATATCGTGTTCGGGTAAAAATTCTAGACCAACCCACCTCGGGTATGGCCTGACTTTCAGTCCGAGACTTTTTTTCAAGACTCATGAAACCCGACGCTCTCTTTAGAATCGAGCCTCGAAATTTAGAGTGTGAGGACAAAAAATACTTCATGAATCTGCGGTGAAAATGCGTATTAGTACAAAATGTATTTTCACTCTTTGTATAAGATTAAAGGGGCTGCGCAAAAAGTCGGTTTTGACTGAGTTGGCAAGACAGGGAGGAGTTGAAAAACTGTCACCAATCTAATCACTGACCGATCAAAGAGATATACGGAAATGTAAAAACGGAAGAGGATTTTGATGAAGTATTCGAGAGCACGTCAGCTATGGAGCAAGAATTATCGTGTAAATCAACCTAGAGCATTTTCTCAGTGGAACAAATTATCAGATATGAACAAAAAAGATCATTTTCAGTGGGCACCAAATGTTTATGACATACAGTCGCGCGAATTTTCGGCTGTTCGCCTGAAGCATGCACTTTCAGTAAAAGGCAAAGAAATAATCAATAAATCATTAAAGACAAATATCGATAGTTAAAGGTCGAGTTCATTATCTAGTTTTGGCAGTTCTTTAGATGTCTTAATCTTAATAGACGAGCCCAAACGAACTATGTCTCACGTGATCTCATAATGCAACATGGCTACTAACTAACTTGTAAAACTGACATTGAATTAACATATCCGTTAAGTTAAATACCCGGAAAGTACGACTGCTAATTAATTGATAAAAGTTGATGGGTTTTCTAAACAATGAGGTCTGCAAGCTGGAATACAACGTTTGAATCTCATCATCACCTATATCGCATCATTACAACTTACTGTTGGTTCTGTCTGCAGCTTCGCAGCACGCAATATTGTCATATTACATGATGAAGTTGATCTACTTCATTAGTTAATGTTCGTTTCCTACCATGAGAGAAATATGTTCTGCAGTTTTGGTGGGAACTGTTGGCACGAGAATCTCAAATGGAGTCTATTAAAGTTAAAAATGTGTGATTTATAAAATTCAATGTGACATTGATGATTTTTTTACATCAAGATAGTTTAGAATATCCCGACATTTGATTTTGAACCCTCGGATTTTAGAAATCCACGCATTGAAGTCATTCATGCACATGTATGGGCCACACTGAAAAGTCGCATATAGCTGGACGAATAGTCCGAGAGCTCTTGACATTTTCTTCCTAAATTCGCGCACGAGCTTTTTGCAGACTGTCACCCAACATCAGGAAAGCGACATTTCTTAAGTCATACTTGCAAATTACTGAGCTTCAAACATCGAAAAATTTCATTTGTTTATATAAATCCCTGTGCTTCCGAGTTTGGTGCACTTAATAACATAATGATCCATCATTCATTTAATGATCATGATTGCACTTTTAGAGTAGATATCTTGCAGAGTATGTAGAGAAGTGATATTCCTCATATTCGATATGTTGCCTGATTTGCTGATA
Source organism: Prostheceraeus crozeri (assembly GCA_907163375.1). Taxonomy (NCBI): domain Eukaryota; kingdom Metazoa; phylum Platyhelminthes; order Polycladida; family Euryleptidae; genus Prostheceraeus; species Prostheceraeus crozeri. Next base: position 17,217 of record CAJQUW010007641.1, read on the forward strand.
AAGAAGGCGAAACTGTCATGAAAACCAATGTTATTGCTGCAGATAAACAAACAGACTGTCCTGATCACAAAGAAAATCACAGAATTTATTTCAAGTGCATCACGGTTTCAGTCAAATGATTCTTCCTAAGATTTAGCAACATTTACCTATAGATCGGTGTCTGACCGAGCAGTTGAAATTAACATCAGCAAACAGCTGTTCACTATTCCAGTCCGCGAGATGTTTACCTTGAAACTAAAACAATCAGCTAAAAATTATCAAAGCGCATCATACACGTAAGAGATCTGGATACATATGCATTTGTCGGCATACAAGCATAGAAATTGACAACAATAAAACCTCTAGAATGGAAATTAAGCTTCATGCAATGCACAATAACGGCACATAAATCGCACGCATTTTCACTTAGATGCACCTGCCAACGTCTGCATGATTGGGTTAGAATCAGTCACATGAGCAAATCGAAGGTTTTAATTGGTAGTTCATGCCCCAACTTAGTTCCCTCGGATGTGCCGCGACCTTGAGTCAATTTCCATTCTAGAGAACTTCAGATAAACAGTTTATTTCTATGCTTACAAGTAAGTGATACAAGAAGTCGAACTGAAGATGAAATAATAATTGTCTATCTCAATTTACAATTCACTCTTACCTCTGCCAAATTCACTCAATTCACGTGTTGTACTTTAAATGTATTGTTCATTTTGTGATCAGGACAGTCTGTTTGTTTTTCTGCAACAATGCCACCGGCTGTTATCACGTTTTCATTATCTTTAACAGCAAATCGGGCAAGCAATAATCGAAATAGAGGAATATCCTATTTCTGTCTACTCTGGAAGATGTCTGCCTTAAAAGTGCATCATAATCGTAAAAATGACAACTCTCATTTTCAATGATTATATGAACGTTAGATCACCACGCTATTAAGTGTGCCGAACTCGGAATGGATATAAAGTAATGGAGTTTTGCGATGTTTGTCGCTCCGAAACGTGCAGGACTACTAGAAGCATAGCTGATTTGAATGACATCTGCAAATTAAAAATGGCAAGGGTTCGTGCGGGAATTCAGGAAGAAAACGTCACTAACTCTTGGACTGATTGTCACCCGATTAAATATTTGATTAGGCCTATTATCACTTAATGCATTGCAGTGAACCTGATGCATATGCCGGTGGTGCTCTTCTACCGTTCCCCTGCCCTCAATTTTCGGGCGGAAAGTGTAATGCAGCGTAGATTGTATTTGCCTTTCTTTTTACCAAGCAAAAAAAAAAGGGAAAATTAAGTAATAGCGGTTTTCTGATATACTTTATCCGATCAGAAATTTAGATTGGGAGGAAGGGGGGTACATCATAGCACCAGTACGCAGATTTGCAGTCACAGAATTAGACTATTTAAGCGCGTCACTTTGCTGGAAGTGCAAACTGATTCAAAACGGTGGCACATGCAGGAACTTAGTAAGTGAGCGGAAAGAATTTCTTAACGCCATGTGATAGGAAAAATAGGCGTGCGCCGCTTGCGGATCACAGTGAATTCCTTCCAAATGCTCCGATGGCTGCGATTCTCTTAGATTTGACGAATTCAGATCATTGTGCACAAGTTTTCTCGATAATGTTGGTCCCTCGTATCATTATCAAAAAAGGTAGCAGGCGCAGGAAAAAACGTTCACAAGCGTCTCTGTAGAACTTTACATCGTCTGTGTCTCTTTGCTGTGTGATCCACTTTGTTATTAACAGTCACTGAAACTTTGCACAATTTGGCGTGTTTAATGTTCAACTGGCTGCTCATTGTTCGATTGCTATGGTATTATGTCAGCAGATATAATGTGTCCAGACAAACAGAAGAAGAGACGACCGGTCTGATTCTATGTCTGTGTTATGTTGTAAGAAGCATATTTGAACGATCATTAGCAATTGTAGGCGCATTTGATTGTTGGTGATTGCGGCGTTTGTGTTGATGACAGTCATCGATATTTGTTTGAATACCGCACCGCTCTTATCCGGAATCGTGATGTTCTTTAAGCAATATTTTGATGGAATGTTAGGTTAATTATGATTTATGTTGCAAGCCTTGCTGCTGACAACAACAAGGCTTACAACATAAATCATAATATTCCGAATCCTGAAAGTTGCCACCTAATATCAATAACCTGAATGTCAACCCCAAAGAATTTTTAATTCTAAAGAAGGTAAATATCTGTCATTTCGAATTTAAAGTCGATGACACGAGTTTTTGCAGGGAACCTTTGTTTTATCAGAGGTATGTCGATGATGTTTATGCAGTCTTCAAAAACAAACTTGAAGCTGTCGAATTTTTCAACTATTTGAATTCTTTGCATAAAAGTATTCAATTTACTATGGAACATGAACAAGAAAAGCAAATAAAATTTCTCGTTGTTGTACACAAAAATGATGACAAGTTTGAGACTGAATGGACTTTGAAGGACACCAACACCGGCATTTATGTTCCTAGCGAATCGTTTGCTCCTTTCAAGTATAAAACTGCCGCTATTTGCTCCCTCATTTATCATGCTAAGCGCCTCTCTAGCAAAGATATTTATTTTGAGAATGTTTATAATAAAATCGCGTCGATTTTTATTAACAATGGTTTTCATGCCAAAGTCATCGAGAAAATCAGAGACAAAATTTTGAATTCCAGACCTAGTAATGGTCAAAGTGATAATGATATGGATCGTCAGCGCATTTATTGGCGACCACCGTATATCAAAGAAAAAGAAACCCTCAAAACTGTTCACTCGCTTAATTGCATTTTGCCTGACACTTGCAAATTACGTGCCTATCTGTAGTTTCCGATACTTTCAAAACGAGCAAATTGTTTCCGAACAAAGATAAAGTGCCTATGAGTCTCGCCTCTAATCTTGTATACAAATTGAAATGTTGGCAATGTGACAATTGCTATATTGGTGAGACTCGTAGGCACTTTATCACCAGAATTCGTGAACACTTGGAAGGTAGACCTAAAGATTCTGAAACTACCAAACACGTTCATAGAAATAGCTATGACAATTTCCAAATAGTTTTTCGCACAAAGTACACGCGCACTGCTGAAAGTCTGTCATGAAAGAAATCAATAGTTCAACCTTGATGAACGAACACGAATCTTCAGTCCCAATTTTATTGTTTTAGCACTGTGACCTTGACAGTTTTAGACGTAATTGTAAATGTAAATCAGCTCTTATTGTATTGTTTTTAGCTTGTATTCAATTTTCGAGGAGTTAGACGCAATTGCCAATTGTTCTTTTAGCTTGACAAGTTCTCATCCTGTTGTATTTAAAGGTTTTATCTAGATTTATCTGTTTGTCCTGAAGATATGTCATGAAAACGGACATGAAATCGATCGACCAATACTTGTCGTTTTTATTTTAAAATGTTGTCACTGGGATCGCTATCTCACAAAGCTTTATGTTTAGATTATTCAAGAAGACGTAATCTTTTCATATATAAGTAGACTAAATAATTGATTCTGTCTAAGAAATGGACATTTTCTCACAATTGCAATTTGGACAGCCCTACGTTCATTTGAACTTCAAAATACGAATATCAAGAAATTTTCAAGAACTTTTCGAGTTGCGAATTTTCTCGAAAAAATCGAGACTGAGACGAGACGAATATCTGAAATTCTCGATCGAGACAGGAATTCAGATTCCTCGACTCTCGCACATGTGTAGTCTAAAGCCATCATTCTTGGCATGGGATATCTTCAAGTCATTTTTTATTATGTGAAAGTGCTAGATGAGAAGACTTTCTCAATTTGAATGTGATTAGTTTCAGACAAAAAATATGAACATTTATTAAACTCATGACTTATGAGACTAAAATATGACTAAAACGTTGATTAGAAGGTGAATAAAAAGTGATTTCGACCTTTCGACCGCCATAAAATGATTGTTGTCCACCGCATGAAATGCTTTAGGGATGGCAAGCGTACACTGTCTACCAGGGATGCGCAGTCCCATCATTTTGATAGGACTCCGACTCCGGGTGGCAAATAGACTTGTAACCTATATCATAGATTATTACAGGCTTACCTGAATCTATTTTTAGTGAATATTCCTGTATCAATTATCAATAATTTTCGATGAAAGTTCATCAATTGTTGATGTGTGCTTCACACGTTTTTTCTGGTGTCAAGTCACTTCGACCGCCTGACATTTCGACCCCATAAATTAAGTCATCTTAATTGACCCCATGAAATGGGGTTATCAAATCTACGTTTCTGCATATAGAGCGTTGGCTACAGATATAGATAAATTAATGTGCTCTGTTCAATTTCCTGTTACAAGCTCCACCTGTCTGTTTCATCGATTTTAACATCTATCAAAGATTTCAAATTCTGCGTGTTGTGGGTTATTTTTCCTGATGGATATTTCGGCTGTAATTTGCATTCATTAGTTAAAGTAATGCTCGTAGGGGTCTATTCTGCCTATCTGAAGTGGATTAAATCCGTGATAATCAATTTATGGGGTAATAATTAATTTGTGGGGTCGAAGTGACTAGTAACCGTTTTTCTCCAGACTCAACCAGGCAGGAGAATCCCCTATCCTTCTCCAAACAATATGAGTACACTTTCGATTTTAATATGCGCTATGGAGGAGCCATCACATACGATTAACGTGAGGGTAAGAGGTAATGTTCTCAAACAAACTAGTATTTCATTTTTGTCTCTGATGTGACCTTTGGTGCGTAGGTGTGATCGACGTTAGGAAGGCTTGTCTTGTCTACTAAATCACCGAGGGAAAAGACAATCCTTTTTCACTATCACGGTTCATTCCCTAAACTATTACAAGCTTTGTATGTACTACTGTCCCTGTATTTTTGTTTGACGGAAAAAATTGGCATTTAGACAGTGATAGCTATGTGCACGAGAATAAATAATTTGTTTGTATTATATATCAGGTCTAGTTATAGGCCGGAGTCCGGAGTCCTATCATTTGATGGGACTCAGACTCCGACTCCAGCAAAAATGATAGGACTCAGACTCCGACTCCGACTCCGCATCCCTGCAGTCTACTGCTGTTTCTTAAAGAACATGAAGCAATCAACAATATCTTGCAAATGAAAATCAGATCATGATCTTTCAAATGAGTTATCATTCAGTGACAGTGGATGAAGTAAAGTGTAAAAACAGACACTTTTCGTTAAAGTATATCAACAATTTTCCTGAAATTTCTATGTTAAAATTTGCAGTTACACCAACGAAAAGTGTCTGTTTGTACACTTTACTTCATCCTCTGTCACTGAATGATAACTCATTTGAAAGATCATGATCTGTAGATGATTTCTATAATAACCAGTTCAACAAAATACCAATTTGTGCAACGTTTATGAGCAAAAATTCGAAAAATGGAGTCAACACCTTAAATGTCACAATTTTACCACTGGAAATACATAGGATTGTGTTATCCTCTCAATTTCTGAAAAGCAAATGATCTGATCAGGCAGACGCGAAGTTTTGCAGTAGTTTGGAGGTCTACTATGCTATGTGAAAGTTTTATGTACTACCTCGTTCCCTGCACAACTTCACGCTAGCTCCCGGACTATAATTGCGATAAAATGGAAATGTGTGCGATTTTCAGGTTTCTTGACGAATTAAGCGTAGCGATTAGTATGAAGATTTGCTATTTGGGGATGGAAAAAGTGACAAATTACGAATTTTCCGTACGTTTTACAATGTGTAACAAATGAAAGTTATTCGGAGAATAGGAATTGTTGCGAATTACCCGGAAACCAGGGAGGAATTTCTCCAGGCAGGAGAATCCCCATCCTTCTTCAAAAAATATGAGTACACTTTCGATTTGAATATGCGCTTTGGAGGAGCCATCACATACACGATTAACGTGAGGGTAAGAAGTAATGTTCTCAAACAAACTAGTATTTCATTTTTGTCTATGAAGTGACCTTTGGCGCGTAGGTGTGATCGAGGCTAGGAAGGCTTCTTTTCTCTATTAAATCTCCGAGGGAAAAGACAATCCTTCTTCACTATCACGGTTCATTCCCTCAACTATTATCAGCTTTCCAAAGAAAAACACACCAGTGTAATATAGCCAAAGCTGCTGTATTACTAAAATTCTCAAATTTTCGCGGACAACCGCCTTGTTCAAGAGTGCACGAGGAATGAACTATGTAAGCGAGCGCGCCGACGACCGCTTATCAGCAGAGGGTCACGTGATCGACATCGGCGCAGACAACGAGGCGGCAGTATATGGGTGCAAGCGCACTCATGAACAGCAAAGGGTAAATGACAGGATAAGAAAAAGGAAGTTTAAAATACAATGTCCTTCAGCTCCTCACGTTCCTGACGGGAATTGATCCTGGGCTGCCTCTTTTTTATTTTTATAGCCTCAAGTATTCTCAGCGATGTCATTTGATGCTCACGGCTAAGTATTTCTGTTTGAAAACTGCTTTTACAAGTAAGTTTATGTTACACTGGTGTGTTTTTATTTGGATTTATGAGAAAATGCTGCTAAGGGATAATTTCAACTTGCTGATTACCAGCTTTGCATGCACAGTGTCTCTGTACTTTTGTTTGACGGAGAAAGTTGACATCAAGACAGTGACAGCAATGCACGATGATAAATTATTTGTTTGTATTATATTTCGGGTCTAGTTATAGGCTGGAGTCCGGAGTCCTATCATTTGATAGCACTCCGACTCCGTATCCCCGCCGGAAACCACTGTACCTCTCCATGATACATCTAGCTTTAAGCCGTAATCGATCTCAAATAGATTTTCCGGAATCGTGACTGTCCTCTTTTCGTTATTACGCGTATTACTGCTCTATCTTCTTATGCGCGTGCAAAATATATCCAACCCTGCTGTATACTACCATTGCTAGAACAAATATAACCTAGACAATCCCATCACTTGAAATGACACCTTTCATTTAACTGCTGGGAAATAGCATCGTCTCGCTACAATAAACTTTATTTTGTGCAATTGTTCTTGACAATTTTATGATAAAATGTATTTCCCATTCTATCTCAACTTTGTATTGGCTAAAATACTTCGCGCTTCATACGGCAAATAACGTGATTGACCTTTTTGTTGTATTCAAATTGCTTTGGTAACCGTGCTTTCAATTCTTTTGTAAATTTAGCATCTTGTAGAAGAAGAATGTGAATCATTTGAAAAACATGCATTGTCTTATGCTTAAGTCAAGACAAGTTAGCGTTTATTGATTGAAATAAGAATCATAAAGTAATATAAGCATACAAGTTCAAGTTTACACAAAGATGAGAATAGAACAATAATGTCAAACAGTTCATCTGATTATGTTATTTAATATCAAGTGAAACTAGTCTCCATTTGTGTACCTTCGTATAGAGCAAGCAGTGAATCTTTTATAATTCAGCAAATACACGAGCGCGCCCATGTATATACTTCCGATTTTCATTCCAGAAATGCACGCATCTAGATATCTTCATCATCATCGCTTTTCTTTTGCAACATCAGCAACCGCTACAGTACATTTTAAAATAATTTATTTGAATATAGATAAATTCATCATTTCGTAAACAGCATAAGTAGCGAAATTAAGTTCACCATGGAGGTACCTACAAACGGAGTCTTAAACTTCCTTGATATAAGCATTTTTATAGAAAATGAAAACATCCATTACAACTGGTTTGAGAAACCCTATCATTCCGGTACTGCCTTACGGAGAGATAACTACGTACCAAGTCACGTAAAAAGCAACTATCTAAAAAATACTGTAGAGTACGTCCAAAAACGATGCAGCTCAGAAGCCGCGTTTGAAAACTCCAAAAATGAACTAGACAAAAAGTTTCGTCAAAATGGTTATAAGACCCATCGCACTTTTAGAAATAGAAAAAATAAGTCTGTCCCTAAAAAACGAAACCCAAATATTCTTAAAATGAAATCCATAAATGATAAAACTAGCTGTTAAATACGCACCCTTATTAAGAAATACGACTTACCTGTCAACCTACAGATTGTTTCATAAAAAATGGATCACCCTTAGACATCGCCTTAACTTCAACTTTGTCTAACTCCGCCAAACTTGAACGAATTTCTCTGAAATTTGGAAGATATGTCAGTTGTGCTTACTAATATCATTGTTGGAAATTTCAAGCATGAATATTGAGTTGTTTTCCTGTTATAGATACAAAAGTAGTAGATAATTTGATCTTCATTTAGCAATGTTACACAAAATCATACCTCACTCTTATAAAACTACATTTGTTTCCTTTGTTATGTAATATGTTGTTCTACAAGCCAAAAGCTATCAAGCAAAACAAAAACAAAGAAAATCGGTCAATCAGAGCCAGTATAGCACCATTATTCATCAACAATAATGTAACTGCTACATGTTATTAACTGGACTTCATGTTCCATAGCTTCCTGACTTCGTTGCGGTGGTGTTGACAGCATTCCTGATTGCTTTCAGCTAGAAATCTATTTCTTACCGGTTGAAAACAATACAAAGCACAAATGAACAATAACGAGATCGCATTCACAAAAGGCAAATGTCAACCTTGCTAGAACTAGGGTTTTCTTTGCGAACTACAAGCAAGCGACTAAATGTCCCTTACACAAATGTGCATCGATGGCATAATGATGATTTTCGACTCTGTCGTAAAGAGGGCTCTGGCCGTCCACGCAAAACATCCAAACGTAGAGACCGCCTAATTTTGAGATTTGTTAAAGTTGATCCAAGTCTCTCGTTAACTGAGATGGCTGCACTAGACTCGTCTATTTCTAAGTCCAGTATTCGTAGAAGACTTATTGAGTCGAATTTCAAGAGCTGTAAGAGGCCTTCTCAGATCGAATTATCAGATCAGCATACAAAAAGACGTCTCAGATGGGCAATGAGTCATTGTCACTGGCGAAATCAATGGGATCGGGTTGTCTGGTCTGATGAGGCATCAGTCCGTCTGAAGGATAGTGATGGTCGATTGAGGTTATGGATAAAATCTGATCAGGAAATTCCGAGACATTTACATCGTCCCCGGGTACAAGGTGGTGCGACTCTACTGATTTGGGCTGGCATTTGGACCAATGGCCGCTCTGAACTTCACATACAGCAAGGAACCATGAATTCTGAACACTATGTGAATGTTTTACGAATGAACATTGGCCAAATGACAGATCAACTTGGTGATCCATCGACTTGGTTATTTATGGATGATAATGCTACATGTTACAGGAGTAGTAGAGTCAACTTATGCAAGTCTCAATTAGGGCTTAGGACATTGTCTTGGCCAGCTCGTTCTCCTGATCTGATTCCCATAGAAAATGTATGGAGTATTCTAAAACGTAACGTTCGTCGTTCACTGCTACCTACAGATGGCGTATCACAACTTACGTCACTGTTAAAAAGAGAGTGGAGAAAGTTAGATCAGTCAAAAATCAACGATATCATCGAATCAATGCCTAGACGAATTGGTAATGTCATTGACAATAAGGGTAGGGCCACAAAATATTAGCTTCTTAAGAACCGTTACTGTATCATAGCTTATCAGATTATATAAGGACATTTAAATATATTAGGGACATGTAATAACATGAAAAATGCTTTCTGTATCATACTTATGTTTTATTTAGTCAAATTTTAGGATGATCCACTTTTTATGAAACGGACTGTAGTAGACATTCCAAACTCTAATCTTTATAGTAGCCTTCAAAACAAGCCTAAACATTATAAGCATGAGAATTGCACGGTCTGTGATTGGTTACCTAGCAAATATACTTTCAAAGACAAATTCTTTGTTTACAAATTTACCTTTAAATTTTGTGCTAATTTTTATATTGCGCAGTCCAGTCGGCCTTTTAAAAATACGTTTCATGGAACACGCGCGTTCTTTTAACAACAAGACCAGCAGTGCACTGCAGACCACAGATCTCAATGCAAGCATATTGTGTCTATTGACAACTTCATTTTAGATATCTTGGACAAAAGTAAGAATCCTGTCGACACTCGTTTGAGTGAAGCTCGTTGTATTAAGAGCATGAAGCCCAACATTGACCGCAAACATGAACTGATTGATTTTTAGTCTGATTCTCACATAGAAATAAACTGTTTATCTGAAGTTCGCCAGAATGGAAATTGACTCAAGGTCGCGGCACATCCGGCGGAACTAAGTTTTACTTCGATTTACTCATGTGACTGATTCTAACCCAATGATACAGACGTTGGCAAGTGCATCTAAGTGAAAATGCATAGAGGTCCATTCTAGAGGTTTTATTGTTGTCAATTTCTATGGATTCTCACATCCAACACAGCACTATATAAGGTTGCAGAGCTTTGTTATCACGCTCTCCTTACTCTGTCGGTCTTACTTGTGGTTTTAGCTTGTGTTGCCCCTGAGGAAGCGCGAAGGCGTGAAACGTCGGGCCTGTAAATAGCTTTTAACGTCATCTCTTAGCCATAAAATTTTAGAAGAAGACAGACTGGTTTTTGCCAACTCCGATATGAAACGTAGTCTTCTGTTCGCGGCCATCCTATTCTTTACATTGGTGATTGTATTGCGCAAGAATCATAAAATTGCGTCATTCATCTTGATATTTTGGCATTTCTTTGATGTCATTTGGACTTTGTGTACTCGATAAGGTCAAATTGACTTGCATATTATCGTTTTGCATTTTTCAATCTGCACCCTTCAATTGACACAGGCATCCCTTATGTTAATATTTGCGTTTTCACTAATTCATCATGCAATTGCTACACCAGACAGACAGACAATCTAAAAGATGAAAATGTCCCTGGTAACCGCATCCCAAAAGGCTTTTGTTTATGCAAATTTTGTAGAAGCTCAATACGGAAACAGTTATTGACAATAAGTTAATGTTTATTTCCAAATACATTAGAAAATATGGAAAAAACATGTGAGCAAGAAACATTCGCATTTCAAGACACAGAAACTTCATAAGATATCATACATTTCAGGCGTGTGGTCAATTTCAGTTTTTCTTATTGAAGAGTAATGATGAATATTCAGTGAACATTAAGTCAAATGAGCTTAGAGGATTTTCTCTACATCGACTAAATCGCTACATATGCGACGTGTTCTATCTGTATTGCAGTAATAATGAAATCTTTCTATGACCATAAATTTTATGCTGTGGCATGCATGTATGCAGCATCTTTGTCAGACAATTGAACGATTGACGCAAAATATTTCAATATTAACATAAAGTTAATATTAAAATAAATGTCAATATTAAAATAAATGTTAAAATAAAGTCAATATTAAAATAAATGATAAAATGGATATAAAGTTTCAATAATCAATTTTGAAATACATGTACGCCTATAACTGTAAATTATCAAATGAGAGAAATATGACAAGTGAGCGACTTGAAATTTGGGACTGACAGAGGCTGTTGCCAATCGTCATAACAAACTTCATCAATAAACAAACTTCAAATAATAAACAATAAATTTTGTCATTATTTTTCATCGTGCATTTCAGGAAGGAGTTTTTGATGCTTTATGAGTCAAAAGTCAAAAAGTTTATCTCCAATTGAACACGTGATACAACATTGATGATGATAAGAATGACAAAATGGCTGGCTCTTTACAATGAATGAGGTGGCAGATGGGAAGTACAACTACATGACATGATGAGACTGATCGAAAGAAAAGGTTTTGTTTGTTTTGATATACCGTTGCTTTGATCTGACAAAGCGTACAATGCATGGATAGCATTCTGAACATCTTTATTGTGAACAGCATCATGATCAGCAAATGATGTTGCGGATTCTTCAGGATTCTGGTGCAACATAATTTGCTCATTGCAATAAAAAGCAATATATTCTACCCGGTACTTTTTATCATGATCAAATAACGAAGGCAATTCTCATATACTATGCATTCTTTCTTTAAGACTACTTTTTACAAAAAGAAATGGTGAATGCTTCTTTTAACCGACTATTCATGCTAACAAACATTTCAAAATTCCTGTAACTGATGCGGTCTCCGCATCCGTCTACCGGAATCCCGGGTTGTCAAAACTTGATAATAATTCAAAGTGCTTTAAAGTTCTTTAAACGTACTATTTTAATGTTACTTTGAAGTTGCTTCAAAACTATAGGAAAATTAAGACGAGAACTAAACTTTATGAAGTTAAGTATGTATGCAACTTTGAAGTCAAGTGAACATTATATCATTATAGTTATCGTCGAATTACTTTAATGCTGATTCGTAAAATTAAATAAGAATTCTTATAAGCAAGGTATACTGGAGAATATGATGAAAACATCATTTCTTTTGTTAAATGAAAAAAATGCCAGCCAATGATTCAACTCCGATTGGCGTTTCGACTTTTCATTTAGCTTGTACGAACTTCAAGGTTTTCCTAGTAGGATTTTAAAAGTTTATAACAAGTTTCATCAAAGAGCGTGACATTCTTATGACGTTCTTGCGACCCGGGTAGGCCTATCTATTATAATGTAATCTTCCATCGGATACAACTACAAAAATCAACAACAAAAATATCACTCAATTTAGAGAAATAGATAATACCAAATAAATATGTTAAAGATAACTGATGTGTAAGGCTAATGTTGATATATATAATGTTAATTTACATAGTTGTTAATGTTGCTGCATACAACTATTACAATAAGCAACTTATATAAATGTGTGTAACTGCCGGTATATACAGCCGATTTCTAAAGATCAGGAAATATTTTCTTGGTTGTCATGTGAAACTAAATACTTCTTGAAAATAGCGTCGTGATGACTAAAGTGGAAATTGTAGGAAAAAGGTAATGTACTATTGTAATTTTAGACTTTTTCCAGTGATATCAATGTTTTAGTGCTTTGTGTGTATCTCTTCACTGAAGCAAATTAGGAAATCAACGTCTTTACATTCGAGAGAGATAGACTACGATAAACTTCATTGATTTGGTTTACAGGTTTTCAAAAACCTGCATCGATTTGCTGGCAGAATAAAAGTTATTAAAACGTTTCTGTTTTCTAGCAGTTAAATAGGGTATTCCAGAAAACGAAAAATTGATTTTCAACTTTTATTTTTCTAGAAAGTCGAAATTGCTGATCGGGCAACCCGAAAACCAATTTTCCTCTCTTGTTAAATCGATTTTTTAAAATGCAAGTTTGTGTTAATGACATCAATTTGATGGCACAACCTCTCTTACATGGGTTACGGATCTTTAAGGCTGTTTTGAGGGTATATCCATGTTGCACCTACTATTATGCTTACTCCCATTACTTCATGGATTTGTTGTGGTTCGATGAATTTAAACACAGAATGACGATCGGATGTCAATCACACAAGTTCAAACAGTTAATTTCCATACAATCTACAGACTAATTAACTTCCTCTCTTAGAAGATTGTCTTTCGAATTTTCCTATTGAAAATATTAAATATTACACAAATTACATAAATATTGCTCAAAAATCACATAAATTCAAACAACAAATTTCTAGGCATGGCACAGAATGATTAACTTCCTCCTTTAGAAGATTGTTTTTTCGAGCAATCGCTGAATTATCTGCAATGATGGATTTTGCTCGGACTTTGAAAAAGACTGAGCATGAATGCTTGCAAGTTTTGATTGTAACTCATGCGTAGACTGTTAGGCATTGCTTTAATCAAGGATGTGGAGTCGAAGCCAGAGTGCTCTAAGTCCCTTGATATTTTGTCCAGAGTCTAAGTCCTAGCAAGTGATTGGACTACAGCCCCGAATACAGGCCCAACTGAGGGGGATGGGGGTTAAAGAAACATGATTTGAAATATGTTGAAATGCTTTTTTGTTACGTTTCTTTATTCCAGCATTTTGTACCACTTCTGTTGAATTGAACGACCTATTTGATGAATCGGCAGAGTCAAAACCTATTGATGGGTGAAATAGAATGCCTGCAATGCTGATGACATGTTATCCGCAAATTTACTGTGTCGCTTATTGACATCATACTGTAGATGATTGCCAGTACTAACTCAATTCCTTGGAATTTTCTAAACCTTTATTATGCGCCTATCTGGCAAGTCAAGGATAGAACATAGGATGACTGGTCCACTGTGACATCAAAACACCTATCAACATGTTTATCTTGCACTCAACAATTGCTAGTGCTGGTCTCAATTAGGAAATTACAAAGCATGCTATTAATCCTATTCTAGCCGGGCTATTTTGAGCTTCAACCAACTTCACTCAGCAGTGTCTTACCGCTTTCACACCAAAGACAACGACCCGGGTAGGTCTCCGCGTAGCTAGGCCGTCACGCCAAAGTTAGACGCTTCTGCTACAGACGACGACACAGCGACTAGGCTGTAGAGTCAGTGGAGGAGAAGTACTCAATCATGCTGCACATCAACGTTGTTTGTGTAAATTCAGGTGTATTTCAGGTAATAGAATATATTAAGGAACCATTTAATAAAATGAGGTTATGTAATATAGGGGCCAACCCACCACTGAAAGTTTCTGGCAGTATCCATTCTGTATTTAATATGACCATAAAGAGCAATTTGGCACCGGTCTCATTCGACTAGATTTACAGCTAAGGCATGCTAATTTTGGGGGTCAAAGGCGGCTTCTGGTAGGGGCAATCCACCACTGAAAGTTTCTAAGGTAGGCTAATTTTGGGGTCATTATGTTGACACTGTCGACCCACCCACCAACGGCCACCCAGCAGAAACTCATTTTCGTGAATAACACGGATTATTTTTTGAACAGGTAGTAGTGGTGGTGATTGGTTATCTTTCCAGCTACCTTCGACCCCTCCTGGCTCCCGCTCTATAAGGGGAAGGGCTCCTGGAGATTACCTTCTGCTTTCAATGTTGCTATCATTCAACCGTTTCCAAATTCACTACACACTAAAATCAGCGCATGCTAGCTCTTAACAATCTTCTCTTGCTTAGTTTTATTCTCTTCATAACTTTAGTATTTGTACAGTCTACTTAGTTTGTCCTTTTTAGTAGTAAGTTCTTAAACTATTTTAGTGTACGTTTTGTAATTTTTCTATTGTCCAATGTCTGTCAGGTGTTGAATCATGCCATGCTGAAGGATTGTATCGTCTTTCACTTCCTGTGATCAAGCCGACTAGGCGAAACGTCAGGAGAGCAACGTAATATATGCATTGGTACCTGTGGAAGTTTTTCTCTGGTTTTCTCATTATACACTCCGGGTACGCGTGGAACAGCACAATCTTGCATGCTTGCTCATTCCAAAAGTTGCATCAGCTTCTACCAACTCACCATCCTGTTGTTATTAGCACCTGAGAGGTTCAACTACATTTCTTACATGAGCTGAAATTTGATGGTAGGTAGAAGGCTTTGAAATTTGTTTATGTTCAGTGGCTGCATGAGCATGCTTGATTGCATTGAAATTATCAAGGCGTGCTGAACGCAACTCAAACAGAGATGTTCGAAAATGTCTGTAATTTATAAATTACACGACTCCCATAGAACAACGAACTATCTTAGGACCCTTTTTGATGAAAATTGAGAGGAGCATAACTTTTGGAAAATCGAGATCCTCCTTTGACGGCATGTCAATTGCCAAGCCACAACATTGTTGCAACCATTCAAAAGTGAGCATCTTCAACATTTTTTTACATATGCTGGAGAACCGTTTGAAGGACATGTAGACATGATAAATCAATTATATCATTAGTCTGAAGCACGAGCTATCAATTATGGTATTTCTAATCGTCACTATAATAGCTTGAAATCCACTATAAGTAGCATAAAACTGACAGTAGACCTTATGAATCTGTTATGAGTAATGCTTGTATCTTGATTACATATGCACTGGTGCATCAGCGAATTCATAGATCCACATCCACCATGGAATGCATTGCTGTGATTTCGTCTGTAGTTTTTCAATGTATCTCTCACTTTTAATAATAATTTTTAACGCATCCTATATCCAAACTTTTCACAGAAAGCATCAATTAAAACTGTTTCATTTTTTGACCTCACGCACACTTTTCCCATCCTTCTCATGAATGTGCTTCAGTCTGATCTATGTGTTACTATTGACGGATCTATATGAAAATATCGCAACATTGAAAAATATCGTAAATAAATTCAAATAGCCTACATGCAGAAGGTGAAAATTATGCGATTTTCATATACGATGTTTTTAATGCTACGATGTTTCCAATGAAAATACTTTTGAATGTTCTCCAATCGTTTTCCAATTGGATTCAAATAAATCAAATTTTAAACCTATTTTGAAAAATACGTTTCTCAAATGTCTTGTTTTTTCAGGCATTTCATGTGACAACTTTCAGCAAAACACTTCGATTAGCAACATGATCAACGTGCTTTGTAAATATGACATCTACTACATCATAGATATCGAATAGAATATTGGAAATTCAAATGGCATCAATGGTACGCATCAAATTTTCTATTAGTAATGACAATTTTAAGTAGTCATTTTTGTGTATTTTCCTAATACCATGAGCTATTTTGGGTATCTGCAAGTCGTCATTTTTCCTTATATCCGCATTTGAAGTTCTGTAGAGCTGAAGAGTGCCAATGAAAGATGCACTAGAATGGTTACTTTTGAAAGAAAATCCTACTTATTTCATGTACTCTTAAGTAGTATTTTAGAGCTTCTCTTCGCACTCATACTCGTAAGTACTCCATATTAATCATTTCAGCCTCTCAAATAGCAGGCCTAAGTATCAAGGATTTCCATAGTCGGTTAAAATTCGAAATATTCGAAATCTGCCAAAATCGATTATTAGTTTTGAATTGCCATTTTTGGTTGATATAATGGAATGCCGTTATTAGAAAGCTCATACACTCAGTAGGCCTATAATGCACCCATGAATGTCGTGTGTTTATTATTATACACAAGGCCAGGAGTATTATAATACTTACTCTGTAGAAAGAGAGTTCGATTCCGTGAAGAGGTTGATTTGATAACCCGACTCCTGTAATCTCTCTCCTTCAACTATAAACTGTAAAAATTGATTAATTGATCAATTCTGAGCACATGGTACAACACCAAGACCTTTTTCGAGCTATTGGCCTCATCAGACGTGGTTGGGTTCGAACTGGCGACGTTGGAGCTAGAGGACGTGTAAGCACACCCTCTTGCCACAAGGCCAGCGGACCATCTACTGAAGTGTAGCTCAGCCAGTGCAGCACTTGCATGCTTTGGCTCGATCTTGCCCACGACTGATGAAGCACATATGTCTCAAAACATTTCTCGTTGTGAGTACATTCTTTGAGCTTTCACGGATCTATCAACATAGCAGGCCACTTGTGGCCTCTTGTTTTAGTTCACAGAAAACTACAAATCCCAGTTGAAAAATTCAGCATTTTCAGGTGTGCACGGGTTCTATTTACGAAAATATGGTAACTTTTCAGGCACCCCAGTCCCACATGCTTGACGAACTTAGCATGTGAGATTATTTCGCGGAGTAAATTACACAAAAATGTATAATCATCTTTAACTCGAACAAATGGAAACCGCGTAATCATCATTTAAGCAATATGAAAGTCAAGAAAAAATTCTACTAAATACGAGGCAAAAATTGGCTATTTATAGAGTGCGCAATAACACGCGATGCGACCTTAAATTCGTTAAAAACAGAAACTCGATTCATCAAACGATTTGGAGGCATCTTGCTGGCGCTGATACTATTAGACATAAGATGCCGACACAGACACTCTATGCACGAAACAACGTCAATTATCCGAAGAGGCTATTAAACAACATGCTCTAGTGGCGGCCTTTCTGCCTTTAATATAACTTATATCCCTACCTTTTCTATTAGATTTTGATATACAGACTTGTGTGGCTGCAACTGATTTTCCATGAATACTTTATCAAAAGACAAAGTTAGGAATTGAAGTGAATATTTCTTATCCAAAGCAGGAGAAATTATCTCCAAGAAGGAGGTAGAGATGCGGAGTTTCCGAAGCAGGCAAAGTTTGTTCATTTTGGCATGATTATTTTAGATACCACATGATTTGAAATATACGAAGATACGGGAACTGTCCACACAGTTTTCACAGTCCAAAAACTGACATGCCTTTCCACAATAAGGATGCTGTTTCCTCTGAAAGCTAAATATCTTATTCGTTCACATGTGGACGGTACGGTGTAATTATGTACCTCTATTTCGCGGGTGCCTGGAAGTCTCTCCAAAATACCAGTAATTCTTCGAACATTTTGATGCAATATTCCATATTTTAATACATAAATCCGCGCTTCAGAAAGTACTAAAATGATGTCATATCGAAGGAGTAAGAAGTCAACGCATTTCAATCTTCATAATTTATTCATAATTCATAAATATCTGATCATGCTGAACAGCAACTGAAATCAATACAACCTCCGCTGACATAAGCAAGATCAAGAGATTTGACTAAGTATAACAGTCATAGAGTAACTATATTAGGTAGAGTGGTAACTCCGCATTTATTAAATCCTCAATGTGTATACAGTTTCGATTTCATTAAATGAACTCGAGGCGAATACAATTGAGCATTGTTACCAAATGTGAAATATGCAAATTTTTGCAGTTTTGAAGAAATTGCCACGGAATTGAGTGTTCATGATTAATGTAATGCAGAAGAAATGATGATATCTCACAGATTCTCAGTGTCATGACAGCCTTGGAGAGGTGATATTTGTTAATTTAGCAATTCGATAGATTCCTATTACTTTTATGGTCAACCTCAAGAGTATTTTCTAAAGCGTGATCATTTCACAGGCAACCTGCCACTGGCAGAGCAAGATCACATAATCAAAGACAATGACTTCAATTATCTTTGAAAGATGTAAATGGGTCCACATCACTATTCAGATTCAAGAAGTGAAACATTAATTTAGTGAATTATAAAATCATGCCGGTGAAAATTGAATTAAAAACTTGAAACTTCAGCCAAGAAAGCACGAATAACATCGCAACTTTTTCATGAAGACTTCCATTATAATGCGGATCATGAAATCCCTTGATAATCAGCTTACTTTCCGCTTAGTTAGGATGCTTACCAGCAAATATTCATTCCTCTTGATATCCAACTTGTTTCATACTACAAGGGCGTCATCTCGGTAGCATAAATTTGCAAAATTTTGACTTTTTTAAAACTGCTCAAATAATAATTTGGACCACAGGAACGTAATCGCCGCAAGAACTGAATCTTTTCATATGAAAATTTTCAGTGTATACAGATACTTGTTTGAGTCGACACTCTACCTATATATCCCTACTCTATGGTAACAGTTCTATCAGTACTTGTCTTCCGATGGAAAGCGTACACAAAATGGAATTGAATTTTCTTAATAATTCATCCTTCAATCATCTCAGTAATTGATAGACGCTGTGACCGCGGCGTTAATCGCTGTTGCGCAAGATTTCTTATTACATTAAAAGTCATAAATATCAAAGTTTCAGCCACAATGGCTCCTGAATGTTTCCCTCCGCGCTCGTTGAATTTGATTAAATCGATGGACAGCTTCAATTGAGTTTGGAGTCAGTATCCTTTTGTTTCTAAATGTTTCTTTTCAATTATGTCCACTCACTTAGTATGAGAATTTATGAGAATTATCAACATAGCGCAAGTTTACAAGAAATTTGAATTGGCAGCACTTGCTAAGATTTCTTCACACCCAGAAGACGAAATACACGTGTTTGACCGCGTGCGACTGAACACACAAATAAAATGAATATTTGATGCTTTACCATCTTAAAATCAATTGGATTGTTTCGTTTTTTTGATTTTTCTAAGTGATGATGCGTGCTTATTTATGGTCAAAAAACCACATTTTTGAAATGCTTCAAAACAAAAGCATGATATATTTTGTTGGATAATTCGAAAATGCACTTCGGTGTCAAATGTAAAGATGAAAATTACCACACTTGTCAATAAATTTAATCCAAAAATAAGAAGTCACGACGTTTCGGATGATGCTACAGCCATTATCAAGTGGTGATATGATATTTTTGTTTTTGTTCTAGCACTTTAAATAGCTTCTTCGCACTTGACCAGTCTATTAGACAAATCGAATCGGAAACCTTAAAAAGCGGCAACCTGTTGATGACATACCACATTTGCCATTTTTCTATGTCGCCTGCTTATATCGTATCATCATTATTTTGCAGACAGCAACTCAATTACTTGGAGAAGTGCATTAAATCTTCGCAGCCGCCTCTCAGCAGCCACGGACAACAAAATTGCTTCAAGGCTGCTCTGATTGTCCACTGACAAATAGGGTTTAATATATGTATTTCTGAATCTCACAGAACCAGTTTCAGCACCGAATCCGTTTCCAACTTGCAAGAGCCGGTTCTGGTCTGCAGATATTTTCAGGGTAGGAAATAATGTATTAGTTTTCATGGTACATTCTATCTCCAGCCTGACAGTTGCTACTGCTCAAACATTGAGTAAGCATATATATATATATATATATATAGGTAGAGTGTCGACTCAAAAAGTGTCTGTATGCAGTGAAAATCTTTCTATCAAAAGATTCAGTTTTTACGGAGATTGCGTTCGTATGGTCCAAAAAATTATTTGAGTAGTTTCTAAAAAAGTTGAATTTTTGCAAATTTATATACTACCGACAGGACGCCCCTTTGTAAGTAGTATGAAACAAGTTGGATATCAAAAGAATAATGAATATTCGCTAACAAGCATCTTAATTAAGCGGAAATTAATCTGATGATCTAGGAAATTTCCTGAACTGCGAGTCATATATGCTCGCATATGCTCATCTTCTTACGAATTGCATTGTTAATTATGAAAATTTAATAGGATGAAAATGATTTCCTTCATAATAAAAGTCATTCAAGAGGTAAAGAATGTACTCACACCAATCATAAGGAACCTCACTTAAATTATCAGAATGTGACTCACAAATCACTTCATAGGTCAGAAATCAGATGAAGCTTTGCTTTGAGAATACAAGTGCTTTCAACCATCGATCTAGTCTTGACACCGTCCACATTCTCCTGAAGTTGATTATATATTTAATAATAATTTATGAGCAAATTGTTGGATAGAAAGCTAAACTGAAGGAGAAAGTGGGATGTGTTGAAGCTTAAATTTTCACATAATTCTCGCAGTTAGTCGACAACCAGTCGACAGCATCTGTTTAGGCGCTCGCACAAGAAACGCCTATTATATTTTTATGTCTTGAACTTGATTTTGAAGCCTAATTCAGGCATAAGACAATTTGGGTATCAGATTCGGTGCAAACTTTCGGGGACCGGTTGTGGTACTCCCAAAACGGTATCGGGATTAAGCCCTATTGGAGATGCAGCTATTCAATTTATACGAGTATAAAGAAGCCTGATTCTTGTTGGTAATACAACATTTCATAATTACTCGTATATCTTACGTCGTATGAATGCAGAAACGATAAATGACTATCAAAACAATCTTAACACTAGAAAAAACACGGATGAAAGCTATCAAAGCCACGATTATTAGGTTACAAAATCAAATTTTGTAGAAATCTAAAAAGAAAAACAAAAAAGCATGTTAGTCAAGAAATTTCAAAATGTTTCAGCTCAACTTGTTGCATACGAGTTTACTTATGCAAACGAGATGTAATTGGTTTTGGCTTTGATATCATATTATTGGCTTTCATAAGTATCTGTCGCGCTAGTGATATTGATTCTTCAGATTTGAGAGTCTAGTACTTGCAATAGCGCTCATTGTCTGATGCAGTTCATATAGCAGGAATTCCATATAACCGGAGTCATCTGAACTACAAATTCACAAATTTACTTTATAAGTCGATGCAAACTGTGACTAAAACCTGAAAGAAGAAACCCCGATATCTTTATGCAAGAGCACTTAATTGTCATATTTACGAGCATATCTTAATATTGTGATGTTCACGGTAGGCCTATCTTGCTGCTGCGTGCCAGTGGGCCTTCCCCGAAATATCATAAAACTTCATATTTCTAATTCAGCATTTATAACCACCATGGCTGCCTCTTTTAATCCTCTCTCGTCGGTGTTGGTCTATTTTCGATATCCCCGAGTCTTAGAGCATATAGAAATATCGCTTCGATAAACCCTGTATTTGCGTGCATGTTTCATCTACAAAACTCTCAAATAGCTAAGTGCTTTAAAACGTATTCGATATATTGTGAAAGCATTTGCATCTAGGCTTATTAGTGGAACTTATTATCTTATGATTAAAACTTCATATGATACCAAAGACATATTAACTCACATGCTGATCGATATTCATACAAATATTGACAACAAGCATCAACTGTCTGCTAGGATCAACACATAAGAAGATGCTATATGCTGTCAATCTTTCTATGGCAAATTATGCAAGCAAGATTGCCACCTTTAATGAAAACAAGATGACTAACAGCCAAAACTTGATGAGTTGCAGGGACTTAATGATTGATAATTGTTAATTATGAGGAATTATGAGGCATTGAACTGGATCATGAACTTCGGATAGGCATGCAGTGAACAAAGATCTGTGTGTTATAAATTTGACTCTAAAAAATGTTTTTTGAATATGTATCAAAACGGTGCTTTTTTGGATTATACTTAAAGAATATCCTGTTTTAAGCATGTTTTGTCAAATCGGTTTTAAACAAGGTTTTCATATTGCACCAAATTTTTTGAACTAATTGAGATCCCACGAATTGATGATTATGATGTTGATTTGTGGAGGTATCTCGATGTTTTATTGAAAGCGACAGCTTATCAAAACAAAAGCCAGCAGTCTTGTCGTCTATCCGTGGCTTGCTAGAGAGGCGACTACAAAAAGGCTCAGAATACTTCGAAGAAATTGAGTTACTTCCTACAAATGCAAACAGCATGATATAAACATGCCATACCCTGTGAGAACGAATCTTGCGAAAAACTGGTAGATATCAGTTGCTATATATCATGCCACAGTTCAGTCACAATTGCAGCATTATTGCTTGCGAAGTTCGCCAGCGACAGTTCTCGAATTCGCGCTGTATGCCAACTTTTAATTTTGGTTTAATAATGCAATTTGTTTTACTTTTTTGTTCTATTATCACCACCTTTAGTGCCGAGGCTCTATCATCTACCCTCCCCTCCTTTCCATTGTCCACATATGGTCTAATTATCTAACAGATAGAAGTGCAGATGGGCAATTCCATATGTTACGGCCGCAACAAGATATTGAGACATTTTTCTCCTTAACCATCAGAGTCTAATCAATTGATCTTATCTTTAAAAATTTGTATCACTTGCATATATTTACTGATATCACAAAATCTTAAAGGAAATGTTACTGC
Source organism: Prostheceraeus crozeri (assembly GCA_907163375.1). Classification (NCBI taxonomy): domain Eukaryota; kingdom Metazoa; phylum Platyhelminthes; order Polycladida; family Euryleptidae; genus Prostheceraeus; species Prostheceraeus crozeri. The sequence continues at coordinate 40,425 of CAJQUW010007641.1, forward strand.
AATTGTAAAAAATCTTGCAAACTCCGTTATGGGCGTAGCAGAAAAGCGACACAATTTTTCATACCCCGACATGATCTAAAACAGCTTCCTCAATTTGATTATTTAGTCCTGCCATCTCATTTCCTAAATAATTGCTGTACAAAATATCACTTCTGATATAAATATTTCACTGATATTACCAAATATGAACAGCGCTCACTTTCAATTTCAAGCTGCTCACTTTTATGCAAACTAAACCGTTATTATATAAATGCATGCAGTACTTCGATTTGCCATATCAATGCCGTACTTCACAAAATACAATACTGTTGCTGGAAGTCATTTTATGTCACAAAATAAACATTTCATATTAAATTGTTGAGGAGTAACCTAATATTATATTCGTTATTGTTCATGCAGTTCTAAAGAGCGTCTCAGGCAATCGAAAATTCAGATAAAAGTGTGTTGATTAATAGTAAACTAGGTAACATTTTAGGTAGAATTTCAGATCAGTGGGTCTTGTCTTTATGTAAGAACTCCAACCAAAAATTTTCATTACATTTCAAGTATATCAAGACATTAAGGAAGTGGTAATTTAAAACCGAAAATTCTAGGCTTGGAATATTGAATTTTGATTTTTATGTCTACATTCAAGAAGTCTAAAGTGTCTACTTTCCACTACAGAAAAAATCAGAATGGCATTCAAAGAACAGAATTTTTCCTTCAGTGTCCACTTCACCGTGGAATAGCCCAGATAAACTTAGATAATAAGAGTATGGAGAATCTGTTTATATCAATTTGCATACCATCTCCTGGCATTCAATAATTTACAACAGTAACAAATATTTGAATCATTTCATAGCATTTACTACAATATTAACGGAAAATAAATACTTTTTAGTTTAAGCTTTCATGAATCAAAATAAAAAACCTTTTTTACAAACCAGACTGAGTATACAATGTATCTCCATAATGGAGGTAATATACAGTAGAATTCGCATATATCGGCGCCTCAAGGGACAGACGCGAACCGCCGATATACGCGAACCGCCGATATATGCGAACTCCCTGAATTTTGAAGTTTTGTGAAATCTACACGGGCTCTGAGATCATGCCATGCATCATACAATGTATATACGTGTATTGACTCATGAATTATTGCGTTGCTATACTTAAATACATGTATATATTGACTTATTGTCCAACATGCACAATACAAGTACATGTAATTGTGTCTATGTAATCAATAGATATCTAAAACTTGTGCCTTTCTGAACTGATGCTTGCAACGTAAGTATCGCAAACCGGATATCACTATGTTTGTCAAAAACTGAGTATGCTTTTTGAATCAAGAAGATTGAAGCTTCTTCATGCCTACATGCTTACCTGCTATATGAAGCACAAAACAAAGAAGAGTATGCATAAATCAAGACGCTGCTAAGAGTCACGTGCAGGCGAAGCCAGCCAATCTAAGTCAATCAAGACATTGCTAAGAGTCACGTGCAGGCGAAACCATAGAGATGGATGGGGTAGCGAGCCGCTTTCTGTCTAGAGAGAGGACATGCATCGAACTCAACAATGTTTTCGACGGTAGCTTGTGCTCCTTTCATGACGCAACAGTCACTAAGTCAGGTCTGACAATAGCATCGCAGGTGAAGGCGTTAACGATGCAATCATCACGTCGAATTAAAGACTAATTATGTGAGAATTATCAGTGAGATACAGTGGCAAGCCTACTTATCTTTCCTCGGCTGCTAGATTCTACAACTTTGATCAAACCCCCAAACATGATCGAGATGAATTGTAGAAGATCTAAATTTTCACATGTCACTAGAATAGTTAGAATCGGATAGTCCTAACAGAATCTGCAGCCATCCGCGTCCACATATACTGTCATCTAGTGACTCTTCTAGGCAAAACACATCGCTTGAGGATTTCCCGGAAATCCGCCGTTATAAACGAATTTTTTCTGTCAGGGACAGGGAAAATGCGCCGATATAGGTGAATCGCCGATATATGCGAATTCTACTGTACAAACATTACTGCCGGTACTCAGTGCTAATTGATTATTGAAATATTCACTATTTCGTCGGTTGACGAAGCATCAGCTCAAATTGCCATTTAACATCTATCAAATTATTTATGGTAGTCCCTAGTTATCACTACCCGCCAACATCCGCTTCTGGATTTTAGACACATTTCTAAAAAAATGTAGGCGACTTTCACGCTTTGCGACAATTTTACCACAAAAATTAATTTAGTCACAAAATTGCTGGCTCACCAGATAATCTCTCGATATTAGCGAGCGACCTTTCCCACAGGGTAGTACATATAAACTTACGAAGCATGTTATCGACTTTACAATACTCTATATTATCACACATTAAATCAACTTTAGATATTGCCGTTTATTTCATAGACTATTCAAGTGAAAGATATTATGTAAAATATTGGAATGATAAAACGAAAGAATAATTAAAACAAATTAAGACCTAAAAACAAAAATGATGTTTTTGCTTTAAAACTTCCAAAAAATATGAGTTTTAAACTCCAATTCATTCAAACCCAGAAAATGTCGAAGACTATCACTGAAACAGAAGTTGAGTAACTCGGCAACGAGATGTTGTTGTTGGTTGGGGGCAACTGACTGGAAGATCAATTCCAATATTTTTCTCTTGATCGGACTATCCTTAACTTGATTCAATCCTTGACTTGATGCAACGAGCTGATTTGCCAATGTAAATAGCACCGCATGTATTGCACACAATTTTATATATGATATTTTTTGAGTGACACGAGTCACCTGTATCGTTCAATTTGCAACTTGTACAGCTATCATGGCATTGGATTGCAGCTCGTTGCATCAAGTCAAGGATAAAAGAACATCTCTCACAGAATAACAGTGCTGTTTTTCAACATCTACAGACTCATCCCAATTGTTCGCAGCCTATTTCATGGACGATACTGCATCGTGGATCGAATACTACTCAAAAGAGACTCACGTTAGAAGCTATGTACATTCGGCAACATGCAGGCTCCCTAATGAACGGATGTCAAGGTCTAAATATAGACACTGTCATGTAACGGGTTCATCCAAGTTAATGTTTCTCCTTTAGCTGTTCTCAAAGTTTGTTTAAATAGGCCCACCTTTTACCACTCTCTGCTTAATATTGTAACCTTGACAAAGCCTCAAGGCGAAATATTGGTTATCGTAATAAATCAATTCAGTATCCGCTGAAGGTTATTTTTTCATCACGCTTCCATTCCGGATACGAGGATCACCTGATTTATTTGAAATTACGGATAGCTCAAATCCTTTAGTCTCTAAATGATTTGATTGTCTCACTTTCAAACAAGATACTGGTCTGTGCTGGTCGTATCAGGAGCTCGTGCGTTCATCAGTGTGTTTCCCTCATTTTCTCATAGTGTAATCCATCATTCGTATTGGAATTTTACATCATTGTCATCGCAGTGTCCTTCTCCATCGATTTATTTTCTTGGAATCCTCCAGTGTTTCTTCCTTGTGGAGTTATTTTCATTTTTGTACATTTTCGTTACATGCGTATGTTATCTACGTGAATCGATCTCCACGCTCTCTGCCGGTCACGTTTACGAACTCGCGAAGAAATTCTTTGATTAACTCCATCGATCTATAGCTATCCTATCGCTTGTTCCAGTAGCCGTGTTGGTAAAGACGTTCAGTCGTTAGGCTTAACCCGTTCTTTAGTTTTGGGTCGCAGTTCAAATCTCTCTCTGTTCATTGTCTGCTATTTGTAGGTTTTGAAGTAAAACTCGTTGTCTTTTTTTCTTTTATAGAAGAAAGTTGTTTGTGATAATGAGCTTCAAAAGAAATTTGCGCTCCAACTCTAATGATGTGACGGGTGAGGCCAATGACATCACCATTTTATTAGAAATCAGAGATGATATGAAAACGTTGAAAGCTGATTTGAAAAGTATATCGGATCGAATCAATTCTCTAGAATCACGATTTCATAGTTTTGACTCATCGTTGGAGTCTTTGAAAACTACAAATAAAAAATATGAACGGGAACTTCGCGAATTATCGGTTGAAGTCGTTAACATACGGGATCAACTCCCTTTTGTGGTTACTAGAGAAGTGGAGCAAAGAATTCATCGAAAGGATAATGTGGTTATTCGTGGTATTGTGGAGAAGAAAACAGGTGATATGAGCGAAAGAAAGCAGCATGATGAAAATGAAGTTAAAAAGTTATTGAATAATATCAAGATGGACAACGTCGAAATAAAAGAGATCACTCGCATCGGGAGGATGAACGGAAAGGATAGATTGATGAAAATTAGATTAAAAAATGAAGAATCAAAAACAAAGCTTCTCCGATCTTTTCGACAGCTCAGATATACTGAAGATTATGAAAGAGTTTTTATTCAACCTGATGGGACTCTTCTGCAGCAGCAAGAAAATACAAACTTGCGGCGTGAAGTCAAGCTCAGAAATGAAAATGGAGAAGATGTTATGATTCTTAAAGGAAAGATTGTGAAAAGATCAAGCTTAGACTCTGTGAAAAATTTTCATTGAATTTTTACCCTTTTTCTCAAAAATGTCATCAGAGTACGTTTTCTCGAAGTTACCCGACTATTTCCTTGACAAATATACGTTCTTTGTTACCAAAAATAGATGAACTGAAAATTGTAAGTCAACTTAAACGATCAGACATTATTTGTATAACCGAAACGTGACTGCATTCAAACATCTGTGATGCCCTCATTTCAATTAACGGGTTTTCTATCTACCGTGATGATCGAAATGAGCAGAAAGGTGGGGGAACTGCTGTTTATGTACGTAATGATTTTGTACAGGCAATTGTTGACATAGATGCAGCTTGCAGGAAACCGGCTCAGTCTAAGATGTCATACACTGTGATTGAGCTAGCAAATTTTTCATTGTACTTGCTTTGCATATATATACCACCCTCTTGCTCAGCTGCTGAATTAGACGAAATCAATCAATTCATATGTACCATGTTTGATTTTTGCATCTGTGAGAAGCCCAATCATAACTTTATGATCGTGGGAGACTTCAATCATTTTAATTGTGAAAAACTTTGTACTGATATTGATGCCGTTGACATTGTGAAATATGGTACGCGCTTAGAAAACATCTTAGACCATATTATTATCTCGAGAGACCTTTCTTTGTGTTATTCCCCTGATCATGTTGATTATGATGCTCCTATTGGCAATGCTGACCACAAGTTTCTCACTGCTTATCCATCAGTATCTATAACAAAGAAAGAGTCTGAACATGCAAAATGCAAAACAAAAAAGTTTATGATCTGCGAGAGAGTCATATCATATCCTTAAGCAGTACTGTAGCTGATCAAGATTGGACTGATTTGTATTCGGCTGTTGATATCAATCAGAAATGGTTTATTTTTCGACAAACTGTAATTGAGCATACCTCAACAATACGTCTTTATGAAATCAACGGACAAAGAATGGCTCACACCCATAACAAAGCTCTTAATTAACGAGAGATGGAAAGCCTATCGCTTGAGAGATTGGAGCAAATACAACTATTTAAAAGAAAAAGTCAAACTTGAAATTCAAGAGTGCAAACAAATCTGGGGTAAGAAGATAAAAGAAAGACCGAATGAACTTTCGAATCTATTGGCCACAGTAAAAGATACAAAAAGTTCCAGCAATAGTTTTGACAACTTCATTGAGAAAAACAACGGAATCGATAATACTTTGGAGCTAATTACTCAACAGTTCTCCACGATCATGACTCGCGATTCCACCTGTACCCAAGTGGATGTTGCTGATGATGATTGGAACCCTTTGATATCTGAACTACAAGTTGCAAAGCTACTTTCGGACGTCAAATCCAATAAGTTTTCGGGGGATCCTGAAATTTCATCATTGATTTATAAGATTTTATCTGTCTTCATATCATCGCCTCTTGCTCATATATTTCAAGCATGCATTAACCAGAGGAAAATTCCAGAAGAATGGAAGAAGGTTTCGATCACTCCAGTGCCAAAAGAAAAGCCAATAAAAGTCACAAAACTTCGTCCCATTTCTCAATCCTTACTACCAACCAAAATTTTTGAACGCATACTTTTAAACGAACTCAGATTGAATTTTGAACATATGTACGGTGAAGAACAGCACGGTTTCCGTAGAGAATGCTCCACTACAACAGCTCTAGTTGCAATCACACATCAGTTGCTTCAGAATCACGATGACAAAAATTGCCATGGATCTGTACTAATGAAGTTCGATATGCACAGAGCATTCGACAACTTGGACCACAAATTGATAATTGAGAAATTTTTGAAAATGAGCGTACCTAAGGGGTTTGTCCTTCTTCTGAAAGACTATTTATGCAATCGTTTTGCGCATATCAAGCTGTTCGACAAAATATCAAGAAGCTTCCGTGTAACTGTTGGTGTTCCCCAGTGTACTGTCTTGGCACCATACATTTTTGGAGCGTTTTTTGGAGATTTCCATTGTCTCTTACTGACTACCAAATCGTTTAAATATGCAGACGACTTGACAGTAATTGTACCAGTGCATTCTGTCGACAAAATAGAAAATGAAGTAAATTGTGAGATCAAAAATATTCAGCGTTGGTGTTCGGAAAATCACCTTACACTGAACTTGTCAAAATCAAAGATCCTTTTTTGTTTTGCCAATAACAATGTTGAGTTTTCTTTTTCTCTTCCAATTGAATGTGTCGATAAAGTCACTATTCTTGGTTTTGTAATCAATAATGATTTGTCGTGGGATTCCCACATTGACCATATTGTGAAGATAGCTAATAGACGTTTTTATGCTTTGAGAAAGTTGTGGCTACATTTGAACACTGATGAACTGCACATGATCTATACAGCATATATTCGCACAATTGTAGAATATGCTTGTCCCATTTTTGCTGGCATCAACAAATCGCTAACAAAGAGGCTGAAAAGCATCGATATACGAGCTCATAAAATTATATATCGTGATGGAATATGGGAGTGTCGTTGTGCAAGTGATGAACTGATCACGTCGAAATCAACAGAGTATTGACCTCTACCGAAAGATAGAGAGCAGTGACAGTCATATTCTGAGTGATATTATTCCCAACAGGCTTCTGCATACAGGATACCCTATTATTCCCCTTTGTCGAACAATAAAGACCAAACAATCCTTCGTGAACTACACTGCACGCCTACAGAGCAATTTATTGTGAAATGTTTTCCTTCATACTGTAATTATATGACTTGTGTCATGATCTTTTGTGTATTTGCATATGATACTTCTGATTATCATTACTTGAGAAATAAACACGTTACTTACTTACTTACTTTATACTGCAGAACAGAGAATCGAAATTTTCATTGTCAATAGGCGAAGAGGAGGAGAAGAAACTCTATAGTGAATTTATTTGCAATTTCTTGTCTGATAGTTTGCAAAGATTGTATTTTCCCTTACTGTGTCCCTTATTAGCTGTTTTTCAATACAATTATACAGCTCACTGCACTCATTCTTGCTTGTCTGCTCACTAGTATGTCCGGCGGTTTGTTGTTGTTGACAGAATTCAAAAAGTTTGTCAACTTTTTGATGCTGTGTGATAGACAATAAGGACATCAGCCAAAGTTGTGAGGCAGAAATGACATGTTGATAACAGAATGCAGTCAATGATTTTTCATGAATTTTGATTGAATACTTTTGATTAATTATAAAAATTAATTAATATTTATCATTTTTCAATTAAATGCTCTTCTACTGATTTCAATTGCTTACCAAATAAAGAAGATCTTGAATATTTTCAATTTTTATCTCAAGGTTGTCATGAGATGATGGACAATTAACTTCAACCATTAAAAGAGTGCACGATTCATAAAACTCAAATTCGTCGCTAGCATAGATTATGGAAAGTAGTAAACTTTACATAAAGAGGATCATAAGAAAGCACTTTTCTTCCTCTAGTCAGGGGTATATGCTGCAAAGTGGTTTGTTTCGAATTCCAGGTATTTGGCAAAGTCCCTGTGATTACAATCACTTTAGTACACCAACAACACACATTATCACGTGAAATACTTGCCGAACTTAAAATGGTCGCCAAGTGATGCAAGTGGTCCTGATTGGAAGAGAGATTTTATGTGATTCAGATTAGGCTTGGCACTTTTAATACTTCACATCTGTGATATCAAAAGAAAATATATCCAACACGTACTGTGCTCCGTGCAGACTTGAGAGCGGGTCCGCGGATCAACATGTCACGGCTGGCTGGGTCACTGTTTTTAGCGCGGGTCATTCCTCTGACCCGTAGCGACCGGTTTTTCATCAATATGGTAATCGATAAAGCTCGCAAACGCGAGCAATTGATTTCTGCTTTCTAGGATTGATCAAATTCTCTTATGAGAAGCTGGCGACTTTCTTAGTCCTAGACATTATTCACTATATGCACTACATGTAATGCACCTAAGCCCTAGAGAACTGAGCTTTTTCCGCACCCTCTGAGATCTGAGTGGGGATCCAGTGGACTGTTTTTATAAATTCTTGGCTCACCTGCTTAAATCGATATCAAAACAGCTGTGAAACGACGTCTGCACAAGTCTCAGTCTGCAAGCGGGGGAAGCGATCTCTGTCATCTTTAAACTTCACAAAAACTGGGATTCTCTTTCACTGCCATATAGTCCGGGAGCTAGCGTGAACTTGTGCAGGGAAAGAGGTAGTACATCAAACTTTCACATAGCATAGTACACCTCTAACCTACTGCAAAACTTCGCGTCTGCCGGATCAGATCATTTGCTTTTCAGAAATAGAGATGATAACAAAATCCCATGTATTTCCAGTGGTAAAATTGTGACATTTAAGGTGTTGACTCCATTTTTTCGAATTTTTGCTCATAAAAGTTACACAAATTGGTATTTTGTTGAACTGGTTATTATAGAAATCATCTACAGATCTTTCAAATGAGTTATCATTCAGTGACAGAGGATGAAGTAAAGTGTACAAACAGACACTTTTCGTTAAAGTATATCAACAATTTTCCTGACATTTCTATGTTGAAATTTGCAGTTACATCAACGAAAAGTGTCTGCTTGCCCACTTTACTTCATCTTCTGTCACTGAATGATAACTTTGCAGCAGGTTAGAGGTGTACTATGCAATGTGAAAGTTTTATGTACTACCTCGTTCCCTGCACAAGTTCGCGCTAGCTCCCGGACTAATACTGAAGTTATGAGCAAGACAATGAAAATGCAGATTTGAAAAGGAGTGTATAACTCAATCTCGTGGACATGGGAAACATTGCATATAGGCTGAGATCTCACATTATATGCATGTTTGTAGCGCAGTAATTAATGACTAAAATGAAAAGTTGCTGATGATGACCAGTTTTCACCTCTGACTTTGTAAGTACCGTATTTCTTTGAATAAGAGACGCGTCTCTTATTTTTTTCAGATCCCTGATTGATGCGTCCCTTATTCAGGGGCGTCTCTTATTTATCAAATGTTTAAGTTTTCATTCTTTCATTGGAAAAAGATGTCTTAGTTTTTTACTACTATTCTCTTAGGTAACCTTTGCATTCCTCACTTAGGCCTATGTCATGGCCAAATTTCGCCAGTAATTTTTCTTACATATATACGCTTTATCATATTTCAGATATTTTGGAAATGAAAGGAGTTTTATGGTTTGTAGTAGCATATCTTGTAGACTCATCTAATACATTCATATACCAGTACATGTTGGCCACTATGCATGTAGACTAGATCTGAATTTACCGAAACGAAAATACCGATAATCAAGTAGTATTTACAGCAAAAGTTACCGACCGGTACATGACTCCAAATGCAAAGGAAGCTACCGTATAATGCCTCCTTAAATGGTAGATGAAGTAACCTTCAGTAGGCCTGCATGTACGTATGTACAACATGTATGTACTGCATGTACAACAACAAGAAGCCTTATATATTATACAATATTGGTCATGATACCCGGTATTTACTAGTAGACTGACTTATTTTACTAAGATAAGTAGGCCTAATAATCGCTCAGGCGGATGTAGCTACCACATTACAATATCCTGCATGTAATATGTCTATAGCAGTATATTTTTTGTACATGCGTCTCTTATTCAAGGGCGTCTCTTATTAAATTTTCCTCTCACGGATGCGTCTCTTATTCGAGGGCGTCTCTTATTCAAGGGCGTCTCATATTCAAAGAAATACGGTATATTACAAAAACATGCTCGTGCCAAACGTTCGGCCTGCGCCTTCCTCCGTGGCAGTTTAAGTGACAATGCGACATATTAAGGAATAGTCAGAATCAACAAAGTGTTGAGGGTTAATTGTTAAAGAGGTAGGACAGATTGGGAACCGAAGAGCATTGAAAATTCATAAAATGAAGCGAAGTGAGGAATAGCATGTGTCTCTTCCTTGAAATAGAGTTTGACTTTTCTCTGAAGAGGTAAAGTGTCAAGTGCTGAGCACAATAAAAAGAGCTAACTTGAAAGACGCAAATTTACCGGTTCTTTTGCTTCTCAAACGAACTGTTAATTAAAGCAAGATTTTGGTTATCCGAAAAGAAAGCTGGTATGTGATTCCGCAAACATGAAAACTCGTACATTATCCGAATCAGTAACTTGAATGAAGTCCAATGCAATGTGTGAAACATGCGATATATCGGTGAAACGGGGAAAATTGAAATTCCTATCAATGAAAACTTATACAAAAACAACACCGGCAGTCACTGCGCCTCTGTTGCTAAACAAAAGGAACACTGGCAGCTATGTGGCTACACGCCGCAATTGTTTAACATAAAGAACACCGGTGTGGTACTACACACTCCGCTACTGAATATAATAGTCTGACTGATTTTAAGGAAAAGATATTGCAACGACTGTGAAATAATTCGCAATGGAAAAACTTTATATGCAGAAATACAATCAACATGAATTGATGAATGAATGTACCGGTGTCATGATATTATTTTTCCTTCTAACCTAGATTGTTGGCCGCAAAATGCATATTAGAAAACCGCTATTACTCGCACTTAAACTCATCGCCTCGGAAAGAGGGAGACAAATATACCGTGATTGGGCCAACAGAATAGACCGTTGGACTTCATTTTGAATAAATTTGTGTGAGTATTGTTCTTTAGACTATTATCGTATATACCTCCTCTTGTATAGACATAGTTATTTGTTTTTCAATTCAAATAAAATATTTGTGTAACATTGCCCAGAGTCCAAGGACTTTTTGACTACCCGGTATTCTTTTAGAAGTCACAGATAAAAATCTAATTCGGTATTAATCGAGCAGCGACACAAGTGCAAACTTAAATAAAGTCTATTAGAAGCCTCAAACCTTAACTTGATTTCTCAGTACAGCATCGTATCTTCAATTGTGTACATATTCTATAGAGGGTAAATGGATAACACGAAATTGACAGTCAACTTCCAAAAAATTGTATTTGTTTTTCTCCCGGAAATTCTTAGCTGCATTGCACTTTCAGATGGCAGAGGAACGTAAGAAGAGCAACACCGGCACTGAACTTTTCAATTGCATTCTGTTTACTCTCCTTCATTTTATCTTTATTTATCATTCATTCATATTTTATCATTCCTTTATTCATTTCTGTGCCATGGCTCTCAATCTGTCCCATCTCTATGACAATTGCTCGTCAACATTTTGTTGATTCAGGAAATTACTCAATGTGTGTATTGCACTGTATATTAGCAACGTCACTGTCACTGTGGAATTTGGCGCTAGCCGAAAATGCTCGCACTTAATTATGTAGGCCTACCTATAATGAATATCAAGTAGGCCTATACTTGTTTGATATCTTTACTATTTGATATTGTAATGGCACTCAGGGACGAGGAAAAAAGCTACATGTACTCTTTTGAATTTGCATTTCTATCTTAGACATCTTGATAAAAGTATTCGATTCGAATTTGCATGAACTTGTATTTATGTGCATTTTGGACTTCGTGTACAAAATATTTGTGATTATGCGTTTAGTTTCACAATTTGACATTTTTAAAGACAGATTTGCCAATTTTTGCGCATTGCACATTGTGAGCACTATCAGGCGAGGTTGGCTACTTGTTGAAGCTAAATTCTTCCTTCGCGAATGTTTCCGAATGCGTGGAACTAAGAAACCATTCAAGTCATGAATATGAAGGTTCGTAAATTTTACTCACACATGCTTGTAACATTTATTTGACATCCACCAAACAGCCCAGATACAGAGATACAGATGAACATTTCAATGATCATTGAAGCTCCATGCTGCAGCAAGTTTTCTTCGATCGCAATTACTAAAGCACTCTTTTCAACTCTTTCAGTTGTTAATTAAGTGCACATCCAATTTCACCCCTGTGGGAGCGTCGCTTGCTAATCACATGAGCGATTTTGTGGCTAGATCTATTGTTTGCTCAATTTTGTAACAAAATCATCGCAAGATGTGAAAGTCGCCCTTTTTTTGTAGAAATGCGTGTAAAATCCAAAAGCGGTCGGTGCCGAGTGAGTTGCGGCATAAATTAATTGATATGTTTGCCAGCTATAATTTGAGTGGATTTCGCCAACCGGCGAAATAGTGAATGTTGTAGCAACTAATTACCACTAAGTGTGTTCGCATATTACCTTCACATGAAAATAAATTGTATGCTCAGTCTGATCTGTTAAAAATGATTTTTTTTAATTCATGAAACCTCAAGCTAAAAAGTATTCTTCTTCCATAAATGTCGGGGTAAATACTATGAAATTATTCAAATATTTGTTATTTTTGTAAATTTTTGAATGTTAAGAGAGTTATGCAAATTGATAAAAGCAGATTCTCCATTTTTTTATCATTGTCAAAGAATGTCATAGTCTGCACTTATCTTTTAGATGGATTAGCCATATGTGGCCAATGGAAAGGAGATAAGGGAGAAAACAGAGCCTTGGCAGTAGAGGCGGATTAATAGAGAAAATGAGAGAGAAAGTCAGACGTATAAAGTGGCAAGAGTGCAAATTCGCGAATTGTTGCCGGCGAACTCCGCCATCGAATCTGTCATAAATATGACAGAACTGCAATGTGACATTCTGCAGCTGACATCCGCCAGCCTTTCGCAAGATTCGATCTCACAGAGACGCGTGTATAGGCCTACTGTACATGTGCCCTCACTAAATGAAATGAATTAACTTAATGCTAAGAAGGAAATGGCAAGTTCTGACCAGAAAGCACCAGTCGTGCCAAGTCTTATCAGATCTGATTATGACTTTAACATCTTTTAAGGAGAAAAATATATTTTTCTTAAGCGTGATCATATTACAAACTGCCACTGGAAGAGGAAGGCATCGCAATCAAGAAGATGATCATTATCAAACATAAAAGATGCCAATTGGTTCATATCAAATTGCTATTCAAATTCAAGAAATGACGCCTTGCGAATTATGACACATGCGAAGATCATGACGACGAAAATTGAACTAAAAACACGACATCTCAGCCAAGAAATTCACAAAAGATCTAAACTTTACCTTGAAGACTTGCAGGAATTTGCATTATGCAGTTCATGAAACGTCCTAGATCATCAGCTTAAAATCCGCTTAATTAAGACGCTTATTAGTAAATATTCATTTCTTTTTCTATCCAACTTGTTTCATGCTACTTATAAAGTGGGCTTCGTGTCGGTAGTATATGAATTTGCAAAAATTTGGCTTCTTAAAAACTGCTCAAACAATTTTTTGGATTATTACAAAAAATTTGTACACAGGAACATAGAGTAAGTATATTATTTAGCTAGAGTGGTAACTCAGCATTTATTAAATCCCCAATGTGTATACACTTTCGATTTTATACGAGTAAAATGAACTTGACACGGAACCCAGCACCACATGTGAGATTTACAATTTTTTGCACTTTTGGAGAAATGTACACGAATTTGACTTATTGTGACAGCATTACAGAAGAAAGAAAAGTAAATTTACAAATCCTCCATGTCATGACAACCTTAAGAGGTAATATGGTTCACTATATTGGCAATTCGATGGCTTGCCATTGCTTAAAGCTGATGCATTACTAATTACTATAATAAGATTATCTTCTTAAGCTTGATCATATCACAAGTACCAGCGACTGATAGAGCAAAAGCATCATTATAAAGAAAATGATCTTTAAAAGGTGTAAATGGGTCACCATTACTTCTCAGATTCAAGACAAGACGTCTTGTGAATCATAAAATCATGCCGTTGAAAATTGAATTAAAAACATGACATCTCAGCCAAGAAGCTTTGATAAGATCTCAACTTTTCCTTGAAGGCTTCCAGGGACTTGCATTATAATGCAGCTCATGAAAGTGCAGTTCACATCATAAGAAGATGGCCAGCAGATAACGTTGCAGATTTGTTGACGAAGATCGAAGTAGCTGTTGATCGTGAAGTCTCCTGCATTTTCCAAAGACATTGTAAGAAGTGGTAAACTCCTACTGGTGAGGAGTTTCCGGTGAAAAAAAACTGTCGGTGAACTGTCGGTCCATTGTCGGGAAGCCGACTCGGCATAATGACGGCAAAGGTCCTGATTCCCCGACTATCTGCCGACGAATCGGTGCGCCGACACGGTTGACAGCCGACACTGCCCGACTATTTGACGAGGGATCCCCGACGATTTTTTTTCACCGGGGAGTTTCCGGTAAGACACTCCGACTATAAGGTTAACCTGAAGCCTACTTTCCCATTCAAGTATACAGATGATTTCCTGTGTAAGAATGAATGTGTTAAAGATCTTTCACAACATTCATATGTGAATGAAACAGACATCAGTTTTCCACATAGAAGTCAGTCATTACTCGATAAAGGTCCTAAATACAGAATCCCGTGTGATCCTAATAACATTATGTCTAATACTGTTAGATCTCTTGATAAGTTTGTTTATCATATGAGATGGAATGACGCTATAGATTCCGACAACAATGACCAAGATATAATTCCTTCAAAAATTCGGTCAAATTGCCTCCAAAAGTAGACGCTGAAAAAGAAACTAAATTATCTCTTTTTAAGCATGAGGTTCTTCAAGTCATGCAAAATAGTGTTGATAAAAATAAACATAAGCATGCTAAAATACTGAAAGACGTATAAAGTCACCAATGATATCTGCAAACAAAATAATATGATTATATGTCCTTCAGACAAAACTAACAGATTAGTTGTTGTTGACAAAAATTATTATGTAGAAAACACTGAGAAGCTGTTACTATAGATAGTGATAAGGACAAGCTCTTGAATAAATGTAAAATACACGCCATTGAGAGGCAGGCTAATAACCTCGTTAAGAATGTTTGTGCTAATGCCTTTAGCAAAAGTGATATAATGAGATTACATAACGTTGGCTCACAAGCTTTTTTCACTACCATAAGAGACCACAAGGGTAAGGTTGAAAATAAGTACCGATTGCGACCCATAGCCTCATATAGGAATAATCCAACCGAGAAGTTGGACTGGTTGCTCTCAAAAATCCTCAATCAGGCTCTCAAATACATACCGTCGTACATTAAAAATACGGATGACTTGATAAGCAAATTGAGCAGTATAAATCAATGTGACACTGGGAAAGTTTTCGTTTTTCTTTAGATATAAAGAATTTATACTCTAATATACCTATTCAAGAAGGTATAGAGTATATCAGTTCATAGAAAATCACTGGGATCAATTAGACAATTACGGCTTGACTCTAGATGCCATCAAAAAGATTCTATCGTTTGTCTCGTACAACTACAAAATAGAATATAATGACAAGCATCATATTCAAAAGAAAGGTTGCCCTATGGGAGCACATTATTGCCATCTTTTGCCATAATTTTCATATCGTTTATAGAGCAAAAATCCCTACTTTCTACGCAAAACTTTACGTGAGAGTTTCGATCTGAAACCTCGTGTATATGCCAGGTACATTGATCACATAATTGTGGGTCCATTTTACCCAAATGATTTGATTCTTAATAGTAAATTTTTGGAATTGTTTAAAGGAGTTCATAATGACATCCAGTTTTACTATAGAGATCCCAGATAAAGTCTTAAACCTTTTGGATATTAGTATTGAGGTAAAACACAATGCAGTTTTGTATGGCTGGTACATAGAGGAGCAACACTCGGGAATTTACTTATACATAAAAGTAGTCACAATTGCCTAATCATGTAAGGCGAAATTATATCACAAACAGCATATGTGCAGAAAAGATGCAGCGATCCGGAAAATACTAAAATTGCTATTGAGACTTTCAAAAATAATTGTCGCAATAACGGCTTCAGTGATAAGGATTTTTCGTAGACAAAAGTAGCAAAAAGAAAAAGAAAAAAGCAATACACTAAGTACAAAACTAATTTAACATTAGAGTTTGTAAGTGATAGGAAATCCACAAACTTATGGACATGATATAGAAGCTAACCTAATCAGTAAACCCAATAAGTCTCTCCAGCACCCTAAATAAAAAAAGTAAAAATGAGAATCATAAAAACGGTCATCTCTGTAACGCACTGAATGATAATTATGGGTGCAATGACCGTTTTATCGTTTATAAATTTACCTGCAAATTATGTACTCGAATTCTACATCGACAAAAGTAGACGCCATTTTTATTTACGCTATGCTGAGCATCGTAACAGCATTAGCGTTGGCAACAAAGTCTGCCGTTTCTGACAACCTGTTGCAGAAACATCAAGGTAACACCGGTTCTATCGATTATTTTGATATACAAATTATTGACACATGTAGAGATCCTCTTGTACTACATTGTCCGAATCTCGTCAAATCAGATCTTTGGAACCCAAACTAATAGAAAGATAGAAATGACTGACCTCTAATCGTTTTTGTGTCAACTGTATTGTAGAAATTTGTATATTCTGTTCGTGTACGTGCGCATATGCCCATACTTTTGTGAATTGCTGGCCTTGACAGAGGACGAACGTCCGAAACGTCGGCAATAAAAATGCAATATCGAGAAATTTTAGCCTTATTTTCGTAATTCTGGAGGTATCAATCTTATTATCAAATAATGATCTCATGAAATTTCCTTATCATCAGCTAAATTTCCGCTTAATTATGATGTTTGCTAGGGAATATTCATTCCTTTGATATCCCACTTGTTTCATACTACTGAGAGGACGTCATCTCGGTAGTAATACAGGAATCATTTGAAAATTTTTTGCTTTTTAAATACTGCTCAAATAATTTTTTGGACAGGAACGTATTCTATGAAAATAGCTGAATTTTGATATAAAAATTCTTGAGTCTTTTTTTGACCCGTTTTTTTTGAGTCGACACTCTACCTATATATATATTTACTCTATGCTTGCGTCTGCAGTTGCTTGGCGCATTGATGCTGGGGGTTATTCACGGATTATCTCGGAAATTTGCTTTGCATTATCATCATCGAATGATGGCCGACCATTTTCCTGCATCACTAACGCTTCCAATACACACAAAATTTCTTAAAAAGATTTCTAATGGAATTGTCATGAGGAACATTATTTCATTTCCAGTTTCGCAATTCTCTTCTGACACGGGTTACGGATTCAAATTTTGCCATCAAAAGAACAACTTCTATGCGCTGCTGAACATCAATTTTAGAACTGATTTCAGTCACCTGAAAAAGTGTCGAATTAAAGATTCTACAGGGAAAAGAACAACAGGAGATTTCTGATTTCGCTGTGTCTCATACGCCACGAATACTTACTATATAATAGAACTGTTGCACATTATAGCAATTTGATGCATCTTAAATTCTAGGAACATTGACCAAGACATGTGCCTAAATGATCATCTGAAGTGAAAATCAACAAGCCATTATTGTCCATTCTACACTAACTAACTTAAACAGAGCGAAAAATCCGATTTCCATGGATTATTCACTGACAAAAGTCAGCTGACTTTTTGTTTGTATTTCTGAATTTATTTCCTTGTACTTATTTGAGGACTCGAAAAACCTTTATTTCGGTCACGCTCTCTTGACAAAAGTTTTAACGTTTATCATATAATATTGAAGGGATGCTAAATGTCTCAGTGAGTATTTTTTCACTCGGAAGGGAGAGTCATGAAGATGACCTCAGACTTCAGTTGTTCGTTTTATTAGGGATGGATCTTCGGTGTACTTCATGTCATAATCTTTCGCTTAAATGTTGTTCAGGTTGAACAGAAATCAACGACTACGCAAATTTTTTGCTGAAAGACATTGCTGTCGTCAAGCTACTGCATATTCGTCAGATTCAGTCAACATTGAACCTGTGTGATTGCTAATCGTGGCGTATAAAATCAATGCATGACTATGAAGGATTGGGCTTTGTCTCAAAAATATAAGTTGAAACAATACTTTAAATTCAGATTGGACAATGAAACGTAAATCTGATCACGACGTAATGACACCGTCGATGTGTCTTATTGTTAACTTAATTAGTCAATGATAATTATTCAGTTAATTATTATTCTATCATTTTGCATAGTTGCTATAGGCTATTAGGTGCTTTGCCACCTTTTGATCTTCCTGACTGTCACTCATCATGCCTTCTCGATCAATAAGTAAGAGTGATGGACGCTAGGAAGTTGACTTCATAACATCTCAACTTCATTGTGCAGATGCGTGAGCGTGCTGTGAATGTGCTGTTCAGTACCTTCTGAATCCAATTTAACCCTACGAATGTCATAAATTTAAGAAAGGCATTGGAAGTTGGAAATATCCGATTTAAAGCTTTCCAGGTAATGGATGGACTTGGAGCTGATAATCTCATCCTTCATTTAAGCCCTCTAATGAAAGTTTTAGCGTAATTAGAAAGAAGCATGAAAGAAGTTAGAAAAAGTCTGTGTCAAGGTCTGTAAGCCTGTAGGTACCGGTTCCGGTAGCCTAGTGCCTTATTCTTATTTGGAGGAAATGAACCTGAAGTGATTCAGGTTCTAACATATAAAGCCAAAATTTTGTCACCATTCATAAATATTTTGTCTGATATCTTATTTTTCTGCTTTTTGTAAAACCGATTCTGTGTACACCAGTGAATTATGTGACATAAATGATGGTCTGCTGATCACAAATGATCGGACATAGCATAAAGAGTCCGCCATATTAACATGTGAAACAACAAATAGGTCTACATGGCATATAGATTATCAAACTAAGATCCTCTTTCAATGAATAAGATGCGTCCAACGTGTTTGACAAATGTTGATGATGAATCTTGTTGATGCATCCTTTGATATCCTCCGTTGCATTCTTTTATAAGTTCTGAAAACTGAAACTCCAGTCTCAGGACAGACAACTGTGCCGGTTTCGATGGGATGGTCAATGTTTGGGAGCTCTTCTCGCCGGTACATTTTGCTTCCATATAGGCCTATGTCCAGGAGTAGGTATATTTTCAAAATCATCTATATATTTATTCGAATTTGCACTATAGTAGGCTATGCCGCTATGATGATCTTTAAGTTTTGGGTTAACACTGTATTAGTTTTTTCATGCTGGCTATCCTTGCCGTGCCTCCGTAATTAACGGACTGTCAAATCGTCTGTTTTTTGGATTCTGTGGTTGCAACGTTTCTGAATCTTGGAACGTCGCACACAAGTCGAGTAGGAATATATAGCCTATTTGAGTTTTGTTCTATGCTGCGTCCTGATGCTTCAAGCCAACTGGGTCTTGTTCGTACAATTTTAAAAATTATGTCCTTTTTCTACTCATTTTATTATTACAGCTTCTTGTATTTTTCTGCTCTAGCAGCCTTCGATGCAAGCTTATGTTCCTTCTCACTCATTTTACTGCGTCATTATCCTCATCTACAGAACAGGCCCTGTGTCGGAACAGCTCTTTTACGATCTTGCTGACATTCTCGATAAATTCCTACCCTTCACTGTCCCCATCATCATCGCAGGTGACCTAGATATTCATGTTGAGCGAGCTGCTGATTCCAATTCTCGTAAACTACTCGACATTTTGACACCTACGAACTCATCTGCCCTGTGAAAGAAACCAACTCATAACTGGTTGTGGCACACTCGACTTGGTCGTAACTCGCTCCGACCTTCCCAAACCCTACGTCTACATGCTTGCCTATCCAATCACAGTCTCTTGCGTTGGATTTCCACTCGTCGCACTCTCTACCTGCGTATACAACAGTGACAGCTCGGCCTTTGAGTCGTCTTTACTCTGCAGAGTTTCGATTCAAACTCTCTTCCTCTTCTCTCTCAGTGACCTCCAAGGTTGGGTAGAGCTCGACGTCAACCAGTTGTCATCACTTTGACATTTGTCACCAGTTGTCATCACAATTCAGAATCACTAAGATAATCGCCCAACTGATTCATCCGCGCACTACTACATTTCGCCATCGATCATCGGATCCATGGTTTGACGCTGAATGTCGCGATGCGAAGCGTGTTGTCCGCAAACTAGAACGCAGTATCTCTGCTAGTGCTTCAGCCGGCATCGCAGCTACATGTACTTCGCAGAGACAGCGCAGTTTCCTTCGACAACTTCCCCGGCAGAAGCGAGAAACTTTCTGGTGTCATACGATTGAGTCAGATGCCTTGATGGGTAGAGGTCTCCCGTCAGACACCAATGTGTTCAGAGCATCGTTTGATAAAGGGTCAGACATTCGTTTCTTACTTTCTAGACTTCAGACTCTCTTACGGATTGCAGTCTACATAACTTCGAAGCCTTTTCATTCCTAACAAGCACAGATTCTCCGATCGTCTCCCTACAAAACTCCTGAAAGAAAACGCTGACATAAGTCTCACATTTTGTCACCTATGTACTCAACCTTTGGTTGTTCGCTGGGGTCTTTCCATCAACTTGGAGGGAAGTGCAAATCACTTCAGTTCCAAAGAAACGTGTACGTGACCCTTCAAACATCGATTCATATCGATCAATATCCAATCTCCCTCTCCTTTCAAAACTATTGGAACGGACTGTCGCACGACATTTTCTGTCTCTGTTGTCTAGGTTGAGCATACTTCCCAAATTTCAGTCAGCCTACCGTCCTCTGCATTCAACTGAAACAGCCTTGCTCAATGATGAACCCCTTAGTTCTAAAGATGACGGTCAACTGTGTCTCCTGGACAAATTAGACCTTTCTTCTGCCTTCGAAAAGGTTGATCACCAGATCCTACTAAAACGTCTCGAGCTCTCTTTCGGCCTGTGCGTCCCTGCTCTACAATGGTGTGATTCATTCCTGGCCTCAAGATCTCGCTCTGTTCGCCATCTTAATCGACTGTCGACCCGTTCTACTGCTCATGGTGTTTAACAAGGCTCCGTTCTTGGACCCCTCCTAATCATGCTATACCACCTGATTTATTCCACCTGATCGATCATCACGGACTTGAGGATAACTCCTACGCGAATGACTTCATCATATGCGGTACCTGCAGACCAGCTTCTACACCACCACTCTCCTTTAAAATGGAATCCTGTATCATGGATGTTCAGCAGTGGCTGAGTGCCACGAAGCTGCAGCTGAACGCTGCCAAAGCAGAAGGTATATGGTGCGCCTCAAAAGGGCGACGAAGCCAGATCCCTACATCCACTATTCACTTTGGCTATATTCCTATCGTTCTTTCAACTATCGTCCACAGCTTGACCGTGCACATCTACTCCACACTGTCCATGAGATCATTTATATCGTAGAAAGTTTCCGACTGCTTCGCTGCCTCGAGACACTGACAGATGCGGTCCATCCGCCATTCTCTGATACCAGATGCTCTTCGCTTCATCATCGTGTCTTTTGTACACTCTTGACTTGAATATTGTGTGTTTGTTCTCTCTGTTGGTCTACCCGATATTAAATGCCGATGTCTTCAGTCCTGAACCACTCACTGTCCGACTGCTAGACTTTTAATCAATATCTCCAGAACACAGAACACAGCTCATATCATAGAAGAACTCGACTGGCTTCGAATTCGGGAAAGGATTGACTTGCGCATAGCCATCCTCCGCATCCGGTGTCTCAACGGTAGCGCTCCGTCTTATCTATCGGATTCGCTTCTACCGGTCTAGAACATTGCCTCGCACAGTCACCTGAGGTCTGCAGCTCGATCTATTCTGTTCGTCCATCTCTCATAGAGATCGATTGGAAACAGGGCGTTTCCCGCTGCTGCACGTGTCTGAAATTCCCTGCCCTCACCAGTGACCGACCAAACTTCACTCTCGTCCTTCAAGCGTTCGCTTAAAACTGCCCTCTTCTCTCGCTACTTTCGCGTGTAGAATCTGGTTTTTTATGCTTCTTTTTTTTGTAAAGTGGCCTTGATGTCATGTATGATATCCGCCACTCAAAATTCATACGTTAAATAACTAAATAAGTAATTGCATTTAGGGCAGTCTGTCTTATTTGACTATCAATCATTATTAAGGCTGTTATCGACTTCGTTCGATAGTCGGTAATTGAACGATTATTTGCCGAATAGTGGAATTTTGGAGATTTTTGTTAATTTTCAATGAAATTGGGTGATCGGAAGACAGGTTTTCAATTTTAACAGGAAAATTTTTACAGTTTTGTGTACATCATACTACCAATCTAAATTTAAATGACTTCTTTTTATTATTGCGATAACTAAAACAATTGAATTCTTTCAAAGATTCAATTTCAAAGGCTGGTAAAAGAATTATTTTCGCACACTGTGATGTATAGATAATATTTTTTTCGTCACGCCTGAGCAAATTATTCTTGAATAATCAATTATCACATTTAAAGATGTTTTTTTTCAGAATAAAGTCACATGAGTATTTATGAGCTAATATACATAGTCAGCAACTAAAATCAACTTAATTATCATATTTCAAAATTCACTCAAGATGTTTCATTGTTCATAAATAAAGGCATGCGAGTGTCCATCAGATGATGTATAGTCGGCAACTAAAATCAACCTTTTATGAATATCGTAGGCCTAAATATGTAATAATAATGACTTTGTTGCACTTCACACAAGATTCAGAAGTAGCTAGTATAGAAGAATGACAGAAAAAACAAAACAAGCGAACTTGAATAAAACCTTGATTCTTAACCCTTCTATTACGCACATAGGGACACAGTGTCCCGCTCAGCATTAAATGTCATTTTTCTTAATGACTAACAAACTTACAACAAAATCCCTCCGTGACTTTTATTATATCAGTAAGTTGAACGCTGCTATGAATTATTGAGTTCTTATCTGTTATACTTTAAGTTTCACATCGATTATACTGAAGTGTGTTGAATCCTTCTCATAAAAAGCCGTCATCAGTGCAAATTTATCATCACTATACATATACATCTATCATCTCCATTTACAATTATTTGTTTTCAGTCTATATGCTGGACGACCAACGTAACCTTGATGCCGTCGCTAAGTGGTTAGTGGACTGCTCTGCACGTGGGTGTGCCTGGAAGATGTCAACTTATATCAGAAGCAGCAACAAACCAGTGGAGCACGTGCAGCCAAGCCTGCAGCAGTCCAGTAACCACTTAGCGTCGGCACCAAGGTTTCTTTGGTCGTCCTGCGTATAAAGCGTGTTATTCGTTCAGAATATGAAGCGCGCGCACTAAGTCGTGTGTCTATACAGCGTGTTATTCGTTCAGAATATAAAGCGCGCGCACCAAGGCGTGTGCGCGGTGTGAAATATAAGCAAGACGGACAACCTTGCACTTTCATTTGTCGTCGACGGCAGTATGGCTTCAACACGATTACCTCGAGCTGCGCGTCCTTCTATTGCGAATTTAGTTGACAGGCAACGATTATTCGTCGGCGAAAATGAACATCAAGATGAAGTTATTGATGAGACCGATTCCGAGGACGAGGAAGACGCCGTGGAAAATATCGAAGATGCCGCTTCAGATGAAGAAGTTGGAGAACAAGTAGAGAGTGAGACTACTGAACTGATCGGGCGTGATGGAACTGTATGGCAGACTCAACCTCCTGTGTCACGCCGTGCTCGTCGAGAAAACTTTATTCGTGAAAGACAGGGTTGTCCAGCACCTCATGTAAACCGAGCCGTCTCTGCTGTGGATACATTTGACATTTTCTTCACAGATGAAATGGTAGATCTGATAGTACGGCACACGAACATGTACGCTAGACAACGCTTACCTGACCTTGGCGACTGGTATTCTGAGCGTTGGTATGACACAACTCCTGTTGAAATGCGCGCATTATTGGGTCTTTTGTTACTACAAGGTGTTTTGAAATCACATGATGAACCTTTGCAACAACTGTGGAGCGAGGACATGGGAAGACCCATCTTTCGAGCGACAATGAGCTTGTCTCGGTTCAACTTATTGTTGAAATTCATCCGCTACGACGACAAGACGACCAGACGTGAACGTACTGAACGCGACAAACTAGCCGCATGTCGGCAGTTACATGACTTATTCGTTTCGCGATGCCGTTCTAGCTATTCTCCTGGGAATTATGTTACCGTCGACGAAAGATTGATTGGTTTTCGGGGCAAATGTGCCTTTCGTGTGTACATGCCCTCAAAACCACAAAAGTACGGGATCAAATTGTGGATTCTGGCGGATGCTCAAACCGGCTACTGCTTTAATGCACAAGTATACCTCGGAAGACAAGGTCATTTGCCCGAATATGGTCTTGCCTAGCGTGTTGTCCTTGATTTGATGCAGCCGCTTTTCAAGTCTGGGCGAAATGTGACAGTAGATAACTTTTTTTCGTCTGTCAATTTGGCTACTGCACTTTTAGACCAAGATCTCACAATGATTGGGACCGTCCGTGCAAACAAATCCTTTCTTCCTCCACAATTGATGAAGAGCACTCGACGTGAAGTGAAAAGCTCTATTTTTGGCTTCCAACGCAATTTCACATTATGTTCATACGTCCCAAAGAAGGGAAGACCTGTGAATCTTTTGTCATCTGTGCATCATGATGCGAATGTCTCAACTGAGAAACATCGAAAACCTGATATGATAATCGACTATAACGCAACGAAAGGATCAGTCGACACTGTCGATCAGATGGTCAGTTGCTATTCTTCCTCACGCCAAACAAGACGCTGGACCAATAAGATTTTTTTCAATGTTTTGGACTTGGCTGCATATAATGGCTACATCATTTGGATTCTCCAACATCCCGAATGGAACCACGGGAAGAATTACCGCCGACGCTTGTACATTCAAGAAGTTTCCCAAGGACTCCTTGATCCTCACTTGCACCAAAGAGCCGAAATACCGCAACTTCGTAGCAGTGTTCGCAGAGCTATGCATGCAAGCGGAATAGAACGACCATAAAAAATTGTCCAACAAACCTCGGAAACCGCAGATCGAGGTAGGTGTTCTCTTTGCACTTAGCGCACTCGAGTGAGACAAAGATGCAGCTCGTGTCGCATGTTTGTGTGCAAAAGTCATTCTTCAACACAAACTATATGTGATAACCGCTGAATTGGAATAAAAACTGGAGTAAAGATTTTTTATCTTTATGAGCTGTTTTTTGTAAACGTACATGACGTATATTGCAATATTATAAACATGCTTGAATGATGCTTGACAATCATAATTACATATTTTAGCATTTCAGGGGTATTAATTAGACATATTATTCATCGCAAGGCAAAATATGCTGCGTTAAGGAAAGGATAAAGGCATGGGACGCTGTGTCCCTATGTGCGCAAAGGACGTTTGGAAAATATGTGCGCAATAGAAGGGTTAAATAATGGTCTCACGGAATCGATGTACTTGAATATGTCGATGTTGAAATAGGCCTATGCTTCGATGAACACTGGTTTTAATCTGAAAAGGAGAACTCTTCGCGTGACGTCAGTTTGCATTAATACTTTGATGAGCTTCGAGGGAAATCGATGTGGAACAGAATTTTATTAAAGTATACACATCATCGCACATTTACCGAAATTATACATACAAATGATACTGAGCAGCTGAATTTTAAAGAATCTTACCTGAAATGGAGCATACAATGTTGAAGCACAATTGCATGCAGTTCAAATCCAATGTTCCGGACCTCGGTAATTTCATCAATATTGGGAAATCTAAGGAACATGTACTGAATTTTGTAGAAGACATTTGTGGTAATTTGGATTTGATGTTGTGGCCTGACATTTCCAATATACCATTAGGTTATTTCTTAAGTGTTGTTAAACGGGTGAAGCTCCTTTATCTGGAAAATTAAGTGGAACTTGATCCATATTCAGTATAAATTCCGAATAAATTTGATTCTGTTCAATGTATAGGGGCCTACTATTTGACGAAGTTGCAAAAAAGTCATTGATCATATCCTGAGGCTTTTGCTGACACGGAGCTGTTTTTGAGCGAATTTATGGGCTATGTCGCTCCGTGAATCGAAAACTACATGACAGCGATCCTCGGAAATCAATCTCTCTTGCTTTTCCTCAGCTAGTTCAATTGCTTTCATGATGGCCCTCGACCTTCATCTCCTTAAGTATGAATTCATTCGACAGCTTCAGATTCTAATTGGGACCAACTCTCCTGCAAGAGAGTTCAAAGAATCCACGATATCAAAACCTGAAATTTGACCCTAGATAAGGCGCACATCACAGACAAGGCGCATGAGCAGAGCACTTGAGCACGCACATGTGTTAATTTTGAGAGTGCATTCATATCCACGAAAACGTAAAGGACAGTGCATTCAGTAAATTCCAGAATCCCGGTTTCCTTCTTGATGGAAGAGGAACTTATTTGAAGCTGTCAAACGAGACTGATTTCGCTTGGCAGAATCCACAGCGATGAACTGTCTACCTTAAATTTAGTGATATGCAATATCCTCACTTCATTGTTTAGAATTGCATTGATAAACGTGGACCGACATAAAGCGACAGCTGATCTGCCATGATGGATTTTCACTATTGCTGCATTTGGTTTCAGCAAGGGCTTATTAAACCGCGATTGAAGATAAAATCGAGTTTATATCGAAGTAGCAAAACACAGTACAGTGAAACTACGTGCATGTTTTGAATGAATTTTCTATCGACAAAAATGACTGAAATATTTGTTCGTTTCAGAGCAACAATCGGAAAGCTAGTTGGCATCCCTTCAAGAAATATGATGTTCAATGCGAGACATACAGGAAGAAAGAGGTAAATTTATCAGTGTGATGCACGTAAATAATCACAGCCGGGAAAAATTTTAATTTTCTTTGTTTCTAAATCATGTTACATGAATTGAGTTGAAAGCATAAGGTGTTACTATGTATCAGTCTTTGTTAGAAGCCATAGTTAGCAGTGAATAGTCATTATTGTTCTTAAGTTTGAAGACATAAAGTTTTCATTTGTCGCCATAAGTTCTGAACTTTTATACTTAACAAACAAAATATTTGATCCGCCTTCATCTAATGAGTTCTGGTGTTTGCTGTTAGAATTCTGTTAAACATTTTTCACAATCAGAATCCGATTTCCTTAAACCACTTAAACATTACCAAAGAGGATTGGTCAATTCTGATGCGACAAGAATTTTAATCTTCAGCCAAGTAAATTTGCTTTATTCCTCTGCAGTCATTCGTCAAGCGAGCTGATCCCGATAACCTGAAAAAGGTTTTCTTGAAGGTGAGATAAAAAGTATTTTAACATCGAGTTGGTTCTCACATTATTTGCAAATTTCAGTATGCCTCCGTGGAAAAAGAAGGCGAGAACTTTATGACATCAGCCGATTTTGTGGTAAACTATTTAGGCCTTCTTCCGAAAGAAAACTACAATGAAGAAACCGTCCAGCTAATCGGAGGAGTCGTGGATCAAATGAAAAATAAGTAAATAAGTTCTGACATGTGGAAGTTATTGCAAATTAGCTTCCTGCAGAGTCAATATTTTATCCTTTTCTTTCAGCTTAATTTCATTCAAAGAGTTTATGGCTTTTGAAGAACTCTTATGTTCACCTGAAGCCATGTATTATACAGCATTTCAACTTTTCGATCAAAATGGCAATGGATATATCAATTTCGGTTAGTATGACTTGGTACAGTTTTTGGTAATGTCTGATGTCAACCTTGGTAAATGCCGCTTAAATGGTTAGAATCAAATTAGATGGGTGGCTGATGCTTGGTGGAATTGGCTCTAGTGAAGCATATCAAAAATAATTTTCATATCAAATTTCTTTCTGCAATTTTGAGCTTTCATGGTAGCATTTTAGACCCTAGTAGAGTCAACGGCTGGATCCGGATTTTTCGTGTATGAAGGGCTTCTATATGAAAATGTTTCATGTGATGTCATTAGATATTTTTATTCTTTTGAGCATAGTAGTAATGCTAAGCTATTACAAGAAAGATTTAGTGATATATAACTGCGATTTTGTAGAAAAATCATCCACAGTTAAATTGCATCAACCAATATTAGACCGATCTACACAAACGTTTCAGCATATTTCATAGTAATAAAACGACTTTACATGCGAAGATTCGCTTTACTCTTCAAATCCGGTAATTCCGGCCGGGTTTAAAATTTTCAAATCCGCTGCACCCATAGTATTGAACAATTAAAGGTATCGAAATATCTCGGTTGTGGGATTTTCTCCTATCACATATCTGTCTATTCACCTTCGAAAAGTATTGAGATTTTTTGGTTTGGAAATTGAGCATGGGCAAATGGGTATAAATGCTGTTATAATTTTGAGCAGAAGAAAATCTCGTCCAAATCAGTGGACTGGCATCGCCATGTGTTTTATTGGACATTTGATACCGAACCTTTATGTATTTTCCAGCGCATGATATGATATTACTTAAGTGTAAAAATTATCGTTTGAGAATAATCTTCTTTTTATTTTCAGATGAGTTTAAAAATACTTTAATTCATACAACTCTACATGAGCACGTGCCCTTCAAATTTGCATGTGATTTTATCGATCTTCACTTCGGGAAAAAGAAAAGTCGATTTATCAATTACACAGAGTTCACGCAGCTGATGAGAGTGAGTGAATATCGTGATATGAAATGTTATTAATTCTCTTTTGAAGACCAACATTGCTTAGCCGAAATGAAATGTAATTAATATCAGTCATGTATGAAACTTGAACACTCATTTCCCGATTTTGTTCGCACTCTTTATTTCCGTTAGATTATAACCAGTTGAACGTGCACGGTGATGGCAGCTGTGATGATGAGTTGTATTCATCAAGGACTGACAGTTGCAACAGAGGTGAACAATAATAATTTCACAAATTTCATTCATAATAATCACTGATGTTTTTCGGAAAGATGCTTCCTTTGAACACTTGGAAACAGCATGTTTGATTATGTCGATTATTTCATAGGAATATAATAGGATTTATATTGAGCAGTTCCAAGACTACAGACGGGTCTTTTCAGGGTCTTCCTTGCAACTCTAAACCGGAGCGTTTGCGATTGTAGCATTTCGAAGACGAACTCAGACATTCTTTTATTGCAAGTTCCAAGGAGGCAGTGCCAACTTGTACGCACGTCAAGTGCGATCTGTAGGACTGCATGTGCTCTCCGTTGCGCAGCGGCTTTGTACTTGACCTAACGATCTTCTAGTCCTGAGGTCGATCCCCAAAAGTGTCACCTGAAATCTGCAGGAGGAGCATTCGGAGTGAAAATAATCACAATGCTCCAGACATATCTGACTCTCATCGCCATCCAAACCCTCAAGTGACCATAAAGTTTCATTATTTTGGTTTACAGTCGCGAAGCGGTTTATCAAATCAAGGGAAGATATATCATCTTGTACTCAGCCTGATCTACTGACTTAATCTGCTCTCAGCTGTCGTATATTTTTTACTTTATATAATATGCTACCAAATCAATTGCCGAGAAGGTAGCCAACTTCAACACTCGGCTTAAATAAGAGTAAGTGGTTTGGAACTCATTGTGGAAGCCGAAAATGGGATATTCGATAATCCATCGACTAGACCTACAAATCCTTCACAGTTTTGTCGAGCGCTTAGGTTCATCCTGATAACTAATTTAAGACTAAATTATGTTTAATGATTAGGCATAGCAAGTCAAAAAACGTCTGTTTGGTGAATGTCTGTTTACCATAGGCGCTTGTGGCATTGTCTCACTTTAAAAATCATAAGGGTGACACTTTTCTGCAATTACACGAGCTACTGCACAGGCATCCCTTTCTCACAGCAGTTACATAGTTAATTTTAACAGACGGAAAATAGCTGCGCGTCTTGGTGGATTACAGACGACTAAGATCGAATGAAGAATGAGAAATTGATTTGCAGGATTCCTTCATCTCGTTACTCGTAGCATCTGGAGATGTCATAATTATAATGCTTCAGTATCTGTCTGTATGAGTATCAGCCTCTGATGCGAAATTGATGCCGGTAATTCGCCAAAAAAATAGATAACATGTCAAGTAGAGCACTTTCACAGCGGACCACCTCCAATTTCTGCTGGAGGGATGTCCGTCTTTTAAAATCTTGAATTTCCTTAATTATTCATGCTCAAGCGCCTACGTCATCGGCAAGGATTCCGCCTACCATAATTTGTCAGTGAGATGCCGTCACTGGATGCACAAAGCGCCGGCCATGTGATGTGGCTAGATCAGTACCGCAGTAGCAAAAGATCAATGAATGTAAACTACAATGTACCGTATTTTTCCATATAAAAGCCCATGGCCTTATATTTTTATTTTTTTTACTGTATTTTCACCCCTAGCACAGCTATGAGCCATGAACGAAGCTAGGGGTTACTCAATGAAAAACTAATAAATTGTATTACTTTAAATAAATAAAAGAAAAAAAAACAGATCTTCTAATCTGATTAAGCTGCCCCCATCAGAAACCTATTCGCGCGCCACTTGAAAGTATCAAGATTGTATTGGTCAGGGAAAGTGGTCTGGGGAAGCTGATTCCAAAGCTGTGCCGTGCGAACAAAAAAGCTTTTCGAGCGACTCACAGTACGTGCGCGTTCTAAGCTCAGTGAGGAGCTGAATCATATACTGACATGGTCTCATGAGCATGGCATGCATTTGAACTATATGAAAACCAAGGTAATGAATTTCAATACTAAGAAGGCCCTCAACCTTTCAGCTCTCTGTGACCCAGAATCATCAACCATTATCGAGGAAGTTAGCTCTGCCAAACTTCTGGGAATTGTTCTTGACAACAAGCTCAATTGGCAACAGCATCTCGACCACACACTTTCGAAAGCTAGACGCCGAATTTGTCTACTACACTGCCTAAAGCAAATTTCGCCGAATAACCACCAATTGCTCCGAACCGTGTACGTGACCATGATAAGATCTATCTTGACATATGCTTATCCCGCGTGGTGCAACATCACTGCCTCGAGATTCAGACATATTGCTAGCCTTGAAAAGCGATTGTGCAAGTTGTTCGGTTTTAGCTGTTCAGAGGATATTACCAGCTTCTGTTTGCGAACGGCCGAGCAATTAGCATTAAAGGCAGAAGATGAGGAACACCCATTACATCTTATTCACGATAGCGAAGAAACTCGACATAGTGAAAGACTTGGTAGTCGGAACAGGAAACTCAGATCAAGAACAATGCGCTTCCAAAATTCTTTTATTCGCTTTGCCTGACTTCTATCTGATTCTACTTCTGATGTATTTTATAAATGATTTGTGTAACGCTACTTCTGAATAACCACCGGTTGTGAAGTACGAATAAAGCTACATTATTATTATTATTATTATTATAGCATGTGAGTGCATTAGCTCTGCGTGTGCTTCTGGAGAAGATCTTAGGTTTGGGTACGCACTCATTTACTGCAGAGCTGCTTCTACCGAAATAGTACCTGTAGAAGAGACTGAGTGAAGCAACATCCCGTCTGACGGAGAGTGGCTGCAACTTGCTAGCAAGTTTTTCACCCATGAGATTCTTGACACGTTTCTCAACCCGTTCAAGGAGGTTAAGATGCGTTCGTGGGGCGCCGGCCCACAGATGACAACAATACTCCATCAGAGGACGAATAGTGGACTTGTAAAGATAGCAGACAGTCTGTGGTGAAAGATAGCTGCTGGCACGATAGAGACTACCAATGCGTTGAGCTGCCTGCTTGCTAATGGATTGGATGTACGGTTTCCATGACAAGTCTTTCGTAACCGACAATCCAAGGAAGGAGATGGAATCTTGTTCTCTGATCCTATTATCTGACATCTTAATGCTATGATATTAAGTTTCTACCGATTTATGACAAAATATTGACTCCAAATAGAGGCCCATGGCTTCTATTTGACACCTTTTCAAATTCCACCATTTCAGCCTTTATGCGGCTATTAGATTCTAAATAATTGCTACCTCGATGTATGAGGAACAAACTACAACTAAAAAACGTGCTGCCGTGAATTATAGTATATTTAAAACCAACAGTATATTTAGCAGTGTTTCAACAGTGTATTTAACAGTATATTTAAAATTTGAGCAGTCAGCAGCAAGCTTCTGTCTATAAAACCGATATAACCTCATCACAAAAATAGGAACAAAAGTTGACAGAAGTGAATGTGCAGGGCTTGTTGAGTCGTGGAGCAATGTCTTTAACGGCTTCATGTTGTTATCTTGTCCAACTGACGTTTCTTTTGTTCGAATGTTCAATTTAAATCATAGGGCTCAAATGCCTGTGTGACTCTGACTCAAAAGGTAACGAATAACTGAGTTCGCATTGTTGCACAAACCCGCGCGCTTGTCTTCATGCTTGCTCGCATATTCTTAGAATTATACCCCTTGAATTCTTGGAATAATGGTGTTCGTATTAGGATGCGACGATTCGATCATGGCAACATCAAGCAAACACACGCGAGCGTGCGCACACAAACAACCAATGACTTACTGTGAGAACATTTGGAGATAAATCCTTGGATTTCCTAAATTAGCCTACATGTATATTTTCTTGATCACAATAAATTCTGTTTCCAAATATAAGCCCATGGGCCTGTACTTGGATGAGGCTTATATATGGAAAAATACGGCACTAATCTAATTTTGATGATGATCAGTTGCTTACCTTCTTGTTGGAAAGACAATGCCCTCACAAAACATGTAATGTCTATTTTACCCGCGGAGAAGCTCCTGGGTAGACACTTTTTTCGGTATTACTCCATAACTGAAAAAGTTACGACTCTGATCTTTTGTGACTTCTTGCCAATTCTTTGTGACCAATTCTCATTATCATTCCAAATTTGTCACATTTGGCCCATGGCGACAATTAACCTTTCTTTAAAGGTACTATTTGAAAATGTAGAAATTTTTCAGTTTCTTGCAAGATCAAGCATCTCAATCAATTCAAATTGCTTGCCACATTCCCAACATTGCCTGTTATATAGACGCTATCAAGCGATAACTGATCGAAACAGAACGCTTACCGAAGCCATCAGCCATTAATTTTCAACAAAAGCCAAAAATCTGACAGATGCTGCCATTGGAACTAGCATACTCCAGTTATGTTGCGCAGCAATTTTTGGAACAATAAAGTCGGAAGAATCAAAATCAGAGTCCCCCCGAGTTTTCAAAATTTACAATTGTTCGGAAAAGATAAGTTTTGAGTTAATCATTGCAATGAATGCGGTAATAGTAGAATTCTGTAATAGGCCACCAATGGCAAGAGTCAATCTTCTTACTGCTACCATTGCACCGCTGATGAAATTGGTTGGTCCTCGCAGTTGTGCAGTTGCTTAGTTGACCTTCTACAATGAACAACTTGACTTCATTCTTGAAAATGCGGACAGTTCATGTCGTAATGCAGTCAAATTCTATTCATGGCATCAAATGAAACTCGTAGACGAAGAGATTGACACTCAAAAGTAGTAGAATAGCCACAAGCTTTAGTTGACAAACCTTCTTAGATAATTAAGAATGAAGTGAATAGCCGAGTCTAAAATAATTAAGTCAATTGGTTCATTTGTTTGAGGTTCTACAATCAAAATACTGTGAGGATCATCCAATGTATTCAGCAGCTGTAGAGACAAGAAGCAGAAGTAGGACGAGATGACGTCACAGCATTCGATAAAGCAGAAGTAGGACGAGATGACGTCACAGCATTCGATAAAGCAGAAGTAGGACGAGATGACGTCACAGCATTCGATACGAATCAGCTGTCTATTACATCAGCGAAAGTGAAAGCGGTAAGTTACCTATCGCCAGCCGCATTTATTGCATGTAGTGATGTATTGTAGGGACATACAGCATTTTTCTGGTTTGAGTCAACCGTGCGTTTAGAGCAGTGAATTGAGAACCGTGTTTAGGAAAAGTGCGACGCCTTTTTTAGAAATGCCGAATAATGATATTTGTTTAAGATACACTTACAGGTTTTGGACTTCATCAGTGACATGTAAAACAACTAACGTGAACTAGTGATTTCAATAGTGACACAGGGACTTCAAATGAAGACATCGAGAATTCAATTGATGACATAGATATTTTCATTGAGAAATGGGTCACATCAAGAGTGACAGCAACATTTGAATTGGTTAATTGACATTCAAATGCAAATTTGTAGCAAATGCCAATTCGATGTTGATCTGAACCAAGGTGTATTCGGCATGTTCCTCCACGATCTCCATCATTTTAGCAATCATCTCATTGTCAACTTTCGTGTTTCTTGCTCCACCACGTGGACGAACCACAAGTCCAGTCAGCTGGAATCGCCGGATGATTCCCAGGCTGTTGTTCTGCCGATACCAAGAAGTGTAGCTGTTTGAACATAGTCATTACCATTTGTGAAGGCCTCAATTATCCGACGCTTGTCTTGTTCTGCAATTCGACTTCTTGACATTGTGGTAGCTCAGCATTCGATAACAATGCATCCATCTGGCTTATATTTCTATTGAAATCCTAATGCCACTCATTAACATGCTTCATTTCTACAAAACATCACAATGTCCGAGTTGAAAGCCTTTTGTCACTCATGAAATCAGATTGTCGATAACCAACGCATTATGTCTCTATTGAAATCAGATTGTCGCTGATGATTTCTAGGCAGTCCTTCTTGAATTCCAAAACCTGTATGCAGACTGTGCTTGTGCCTTGCTGTTGTATTCAAAGTGAGGACCGATCAAGACAAGTGAACCAGCAATGTTCCTGTCTTACATAGCCTGCCATAGAGGCGAATGCGAATGTCAAGAATACTGGCAAGAAATTGAGTAGATGAGTAGGACGATGTAAACATTCAACTTCATAAACTTAGGAATAGCATGTTATCAGCATTGCAAGTGCGTTAGTCACATCAAAACAGCTTTTGTCGTTGGCGACGCATTTGATATATTGTTAAATTGGAAAAAAGATGCAAAATGTTGCGATAAAGACATGTTATTTTAAACACTAAATTTGAGCATTCAATAAAGGGCTTTCTATTACTAGATGTTATTTCTGGATATTTCAACTTGCAAGAAATGCTACCATCATATTGCGCTCATGAAGAGGTCATGTGAATTGTTGAATAAAAAAGCTGGTCATCAACACCTACGGCAGCGCTGAGGTGCATTTGTCTCATCATTTTCAGGATTACCACGAGGAGCACGCTATGCAGGCCTTCCAAAAGTTCGATCACACGCAAACTGGGAGCATCTCGGTGATAGATTTCAATCAAATCATGATTCTTCTCAAGTCACATCTCTTGACTCCTTACGTCCGAGAGAATCTCACTCAGGTAAGTCTGACAGAGTGCTGAATGAGGATGAGGACTCAACGAACATCCTGCACTTGTAGGTGGCTCTAGAAGGAGAAGGAAGTCGAATGATCAGCTTCTCCTACTTCACTGCGTTCATTTCACTTCTCAATGAAATGGAATTGATAAAGAAGATCTTCTTAGGCAGAGCCCACGGCAGTCCAAAGACCATTACTCGAGGTAAGTGCTTGTCAGGATGCTCGAAGAAGCAGTAGAAGGCAATCGTCCACGTTCAGACAATTTATAGGGGATAAGCTACTTTTGATGGTTAAATATTTGATGCGGACGTTTCATATGTCGAATCATGAGCTGGAGCTCGAGCTGGAGCGTCGGGCCTATACCGAACCAACACGGCAAGCCGGTGTTATCCGCATCGCAAGGAAGCTGTGTTGAGTAGAAGGGTCGCCGTGGTGAGCGTCGAAGCTGCGGGCGTGAGGCCGGGTGGAGCCGCCACGGGTGCATATCTTGGTGGTAGTAGCAAATATTCAAGTTCATATCGATTCATATGTCGTATAGTTCAATTAATGCTGTTCATTGTATTTTCAGTGGCCGACTGAAAATACAATGAACAGCATTAATTGAACAATGATTGAGTAGTCAAGCTTGAAAGTTACCACCCGAACCACCAATCCGGTACATCAAAAGTACATAAAAGACAATACATACTAGAAATATAAAATACACATAATATGTATCTTTAACAGATTTATTTATTAACTACTGTGTACACGATGTAAGTCAAGTCATCATGGAGTGAAGTATTCAATCCTAGCTTACTTGATTCGAATAGAAGGTTATGCTTAAGCTTATTAAAATTCCTTCTAGATTCTTCCCTCTATGCATTCGTAAATTTTGCTAAAAACTTATAATGCAGTTGCAATACAGCTCTTGCAGCGAGTGCACCAAATCGACGCAAGTATAATGAATAAATGTGCAGTTTTTGTACATCTGTTTTATTTGACCAAGAGAGTTGGTCTTTACTTTGGACAAACTCTTGAAAAAAGTGATGACGTACATAATGAATGGGTGTTAGAAGGTTGGTTGAGGGGCGCGCTTTTGTGCTGACGTGCAGAAGGTCCAGGGTTCGAGTCTGTCCGCCTCTGTTACTTACCTTAACCTGGTACGAGTTGCGAGTGTGTGAGGGCTGTCCACCCCCTGCTCTCTAGTAGGTCTATGGCTCTGTGGCTTGGGCGGTGGCAGGGACAAGTAAAACTAATTTCACTCCCATTCTTCCGTTAACCCTACTAACCGCGATGACTTTTTGAAGTCCCGTTTTTCTCTATCTTTTAACATTGCAATTCGCTAAACTTTTGTAACTTTTGCAATTTGCAAATTCTGTATTGAAGCAAATTTAGTCTCTTTCGTTTGTTCTACCTATGTCCTTCCCCACCGGCTGATTCATGTGTCAAAAAGCAACAGACTATTGTCTGTCAGTCTGTCAATCACACAAATTGTCAAACAACTCATTAATAACACTGTCTTGATGTTTTTGAAGTCTTGACTGTAATCTAAATATGCTTAGCCTTTTTCGCACTTTAGATACTGTTATATTGCCAACTGCATATTGTAGGCGTATTTGTAATTCGAGTGTCTAATGTATCGGCCATAGGCCCTACCTAACTTTTGATATACAAGAAGCTTTGTATGACTAAACTGCTTTCTTCTGTCTTCCATTATTTGGAATATATCGATACTACATGCAGTCTAATTTCAATTTCATTGCTATGAGCAGTAAAAGTAATATGATAGCAGTGTAAATCGAAAAATTCGTATGACTAGATCTATTTACGGTGTGGGCCTACGTATATTTCACTAAAATGTGGTACATTTTCATCATGAAATATCAAATGATACAAAATGTTATCTTTGCCGATCATAGGTTTTTGACCAAGGAGGCATTCCTTATAGAAAATGTATCAGAGTATGCTTTCATCGACCTGTACAAGCATTTCAGTCGGTTGATGAATGGAATAAACCTTAACATTACTCCCCACGTTTCAAGCGTTTGCTCGTCTTCAGTTTGTTGATACAAAAAATTGACATGTACATGTAGTATTGTATTATAGGAACTTTTGACTTATGGATAAGAATCACCAGAGATTTCCTGACTTCCATTCATTGTCTCTTTCATATCCAAGATTTCATGTCATCTAGGGATATGGAATCGTCAGTTGTGTAATTTTCAATTGCAGATGAATTCATGAATGAAGCCCAGCAGTATACGCAAATCAGTCCTCAAGAAGTTGACATTTTGTTCAAGCTTGTGGAGTTATCTCGTCGAGATGGGTAAGTTTTGGATGTTTTTCATCACTGAAACTGTTGTAGTTCCATTGCAAGCATTACAGGGATGGCAATTCTCCCCGGGTTCGTGGAAATCCGCGGGGGGCTCTGTAAGTCGACCTAATGTTTTCCAAAATGCTTTCCGTATGAGATTCTCAAAAATGAATTTTCGCCAAGTTCCTGTCGCAAATCATCTCCCATGGTATTGGGATGCTTATTATTTGATTCAGTGATTGAAGTGACTGACTTTATTACTGTGCGGCATCTTAGCTTTACATAACGGGTCCAGACACTACCACGCACAAGGGATTAATCCACAATTAGATTCATCTGCGCGCGCTTCGGTTTCCTAGAAAGGAAGGATTGTATGCAACCATAATGTCGAAATGGCACATCACAGAATTAGACAACTTGCTCCTTCTCGATTGGATAATTCGTGTATCGCTTGCTATTGGAAATGGCA
Source organism: Prostheceraeus crozeri (assembly GCA_907163375.1). NCBI lineage: Eukaryota > Metazoa > Platyhelminthes > Polycladida > Euryleptidae > Prostheceraeus > Prostheceraeus crozeri. The sequence goes on from CAJQUW010007641.1 coordinate 78,662, forward strand.
AACAATAAGCTGTCAGCAGAGGACACCAGAGCCAGTGAGAGATGCGTGCGTGCTGTACTATCACTTCGCACACACCAAAACACACATCGATGCGTGGCTTCGATTCAATGTATGCACTATACAGTGAGGAATGCCGAGGAGAGGATGTGGAATCATCAAGTGAACCAATTTTCGTACGCCTGCTACTTTCTTTAATAATGATCGGAAGGGCCAACATGATGGAGAAAACTTGTGTGCAATGATAGTTCTTCGAATCTGAAGGATTTTTGGCAATCGAAGCACTTTGCTGGAACTCACATTAATCCGCAAGTGACGCACGACTTTTTTTCCTATCTCTGTAAGGTATTAGGAATTCCTTTTTGTCCACTTAATAGGTTCCTCTATGTGCCGTCAATTTCGAGTCAATCACACTTCTAGCAAACCGAAGCAGATAAACAAAATATTTAATTCTGTGGGTTGAGCGCTATTGTCAAAGCTTGATTTAATACATGACATATTGATCATGTAACTTGCAAGATTTTCGCTTTCCGTGTAAAATTTCGTGTGTTCGCGCGCCAAATGCTTTGATGGATTATTGATATCTGTCGGTTGGTGATTCAGTCGCAGATGATCTTTCATGTAATATAAGAATAAATGATAATTCAATCTTTTATTACATCATTCAACTTCGATAGAACTCTGACAGTTCAGGGACCAATATGAGACTAGATAACATGCGTGAACAGAGAACAAACAATTTAATTTAATTAATGCAATCGAAGGATTCTGTTTTACATTCTTTAAATTGCTTGCGTCTCCGAAATGTAGTTCTCGGTGCTTTTTCAGTTTTATAGATTCGTTTTATTGCAATGATATTAGACACTACCGGTATACAAGTATGCAGACTTTGAAAGACAACCGCATCTCACACTTACACGACAGTGCCATGTCATTCCTGACAACACATGCGATGTTTTTGTAGGTAAGATTGTGACAATTCAATCAGTTGAACGGTCCAGACTACTCTAAGATCTACATACTTGTGATTGGTTCGTTTGATTTTCACGCCAATGACATGCAAGACCTACACATTGAATGATGATGTTTTTGGACTCAAGATATTTTTTTGGTTTTCAGACAAATTGAATACCATGACTTGGTTAAAATTGCTCCCATACAAGAAGAGAAAATGTCCTATCATATGCAAGCCCGAATTTTGCAGGTTAGTTCACTGTTCTCATGCTGTTTTATACTTTACATGACTTTCTTTATCTTTAAACCATGGTCACGGATTTCCCGTGGCAAACATTGTAACGTAAATCTCAATTTAGATGCGATATATGAACTTTCTCAGCTCACTGAATTTCAACGCTGCGATTTTGACACAATATTTTCTTCGTCGCGAATTTATGACGGCAAATACAATTTCTGGCAAGGTTGTTGGAAAGCAACAGCTCCTGTGACCGCAGATGATGTTCATTATATTGCGATGGGCAATCGACAATCGGCAAATCTCGAGACTTTGACCCACTTTCAAAAAAAAATGATGTCACCTTAGAAACTTGAAAGAATATGAAGAATGCCACAAATAGTTTCTTCATCACATTTTGCAGTCGACGTTTGGTGGTTCAGTCCAGCTGAAATTGTGATGAATATTTTTGTTCGATGGATAATTTGTCTGCCAATTATCACGTATAGCAACAACTAAGATTATTGCATAGTGTTTATTTCGTAATTTATGAGCATAAAGCCCGTCATGGTCGCATTGATAAAAGGTAGCAGCTAGACAATGCAGGATCATTTGATATAGCAAAGCTGCATCAAATAAGGAAAATAGTACAGCAATGAAAAGTAGACTACAACAAATGCAAATAAGAAATAACGAAGTCAAAGAAAACACAGAAGACAAAGTTGCCACGGTGCAGACAGTAAATTAAGAAACTTTTTTATCAGGCTCAGAATATTTAATGACAAGAGCCTCCAGATTGAGGCAAACGACTTTTCAAATAATTGAAACAATGTCTGTCGTTGATGAGGCAGGTGTGTACAATTTTATCAGTAATGACTCCAAAATGCTTAGAAGAAAAACAGAGTCAGAATGAGCCAGCACAGAAAAATGACTGACTGGAGGAACAGACTAGTCAAAAAGGTTGCAGGACATAACATGCCTGGTAACAGCGCCATCTGGCAAAGACTTTGAGCGAGGACGAAAACCACAAGAGTATATCCATGCTGGTATGCTCAGACACTCTGGCAGAGAAAGCACGTTGAGTGCGGCCCACGTAGTTGCTTCCACAACCACAAGAAAACTTGTACACAACACGGGCCTTACACTCGAAGGGCAACTCATCCTTCAGAGAACGAATAGAAATAGATCTCGTACTATGTATTACAACAGGATCGATGGCAGGACAAACACTTGTCCAGTTGTGTTTGCGGCGTACAAACAAGAGCCTCCATCAAACGCCGTTGGATGACAAACAGGGATTGCTCTAACAGTGGACAGAAAGCTTGAACACACTCACAAGTGCGAATGATGACACTTCCAAGGATGCGAGTTGAACGTTGTTGACGTACATTTTGCGAAAACAAATCCACTTCTGCACGTATTCGGTGACATCATAAAGATAGCAGATTGACAGTTCCTGTGGGCATAGATGGGGTAAGAGCTGAGCCCTTTAGCGAGCCCAACTGAATCTGGCTGGCTGATCTTTCAATTGATTTTATTTTGTCCAGCTGTCGCTATTACTCACAGGTCCACTTTCCGTCTCCATATTGTGTATAGAAGTTCTTCTCTGAATAGCCGTAACAATCAATGACTGTGTATACCAAACGTTCATGGTCCCTTTCAAATGTATCCAGCATAGACGAAGATCTCGTGGAAACTATAATGAAGAAAATTTTTGTGGCATTTTTTATTTTTTAGCCTAGTCAACTATCCAACCTAAGGACTTCGATAATATGATACCCGGTAATTTAGTTTTGAAAAACCTTATGAAAAGGACATGTAGTGAGAGTTATCGGTGCCTGCACGTGCGTGTTCTTAGACAATGTGAAACTTGTACCTGTAAGTATTGATCAATGTTATTTAGGTTGCTTGTCTTAGGCAGTCAAATGAAGCATTCTTTTCAATAAGAATACCCCTAGGCGTTATTTCTGAAAGCATGCAAAAATCGTAATTGCTGGCGTTCATCTGATTTATCAGCTGTCGTGGTAGACGAACTGTCGAAATGAATGATGATTTTATTGAAGTCGCATCTGTGACCACCCCAGTTTGGTGAAGGCGACCACTTGATTTAATTTTTTCGTGTGTTATCGCTTTCCCTCGGAGATTTTTTAGCAGCATATCTTACTTATTCCTTGTAGGCCTACAGCTATTTACAGCCGTAATTCGCTGACAAGTTTTCGAGAAATAAAAAGTTACCAGAATTTAAGCTTAATGTCTTGACTATTTTTCATAATAGATCAAACGTTCATAAACACAGGCCTCCCAGCGCCCCTACATTTCCTGTTTTTTGATGAGCTAGGAGCGCTGGGAGGCGTGTAAAGATGATTTGAAGAACAAAGTCAACTTCTGTGATCAGATTGTGCCATGTTAAGAAGGACAAATAATTTGAACAGCGAATCGGTCAAACTTCAAAATTCAGGATCTATTCTACCAATAAGCCGAGATATCAGTTTTTGCATAGGTTACATTCATCAGAATTGGCCGATGCCAGAACTTTCACGCTCAGTCTCGTCATGAATCCAAAATGCACCGTTTAAAACCAGAAATCCGTATTGTTTCTCCTCATTGCACAATAATCACAAATGTGATTGAATTCCACCGACCTCAGTAAATGCCTTCTCTTGCTTCAGTTAAAAACTGACTTAAGAAAATGCTCTTGTGAAGTTGAGCGAATTGAATAGTCGAAGAGATTTGACATCATGTTGTCTGGTTTGTTCACCAAATCGACAAAAACTGCACGTTAGATTAGCTCACATGCAATTTCCAATGCAAAGACATTGTCACTCAGTTGATTGGTTTACATTACGGTCAATCTTAACTGATGCAGTTGGTGTAATCTGTGACATAACACTATCACGCTAGCAGGTAATGCATAATGACCTTGAAAAGCGTTATCTAATTGAATTAAAAAGTATTTTCATACCACTGAACTTATTTTGCAATTGATTTGTTGACATTTTTGAAATACAAATTCGCGGAAGTTTATTCAAATTAACAGTCCCAGGAATTTCCATAATTTGGTTTCATGCAATGCTGAATAAAGTACATGCGCATTATCAATAGTCATCTGTTAATACAATAGAACAATTACTTGATATTGTCATCAAATGAAACGGTTGAATTCGTTATTCTCATGGATTAACAGGTCTGAGGAGATAGTTAGAAAGGTCGCACAATTTGTAGTCTTCGCATTGATATATGTTACGAAGACCAGAACAATGAGATGAATGGTATCTGGTCTAACAACGTCTTCACAGAGATTCTGTGAGGAATACTGACACTTTGTCGTGGATTCTCAACGTATTTTTGGGTATGTAAACATTTTTGAAGCCACATCAACCATCACACAAATTTCTGTATGGACTTCGAATCCTTTGATAAGGCTGCTGGCAAATTGATGCTGAATATTGTCTGTGACTTCATCTTTCGTCTGGAAACAGCTATGTATTGTTACTGATATCAGACGTCTGGTGCCCAAATAGATCTGAGTCAATCCTTGTAACCTAAAATGCTTTTTATTTATCAAATGTACTTATAAACGTCTCGCTACTTGACATCGGGGTTGAGAAAATGCCGCTATCCTGATGAGGAATTTCGTTCTCAATTTCTCAATGTCAGTAGGCGTCTGGTGTTCCCTTTCTCAGTAACATGTAAATGGTTACCTTGCCGTGATGCAATTCAATTTCTGGTCCATGTAAATGACTAATTCAATCATGCGTTGTCGTAGAAATGCATAATAATTTCAATTTGGTGATGCTCTTATTTTGTAAAAGAAAATGGCCTCTCGAACACTCGATCTTCATTTTTGCAGCCGACGTTTAGTGTTTCTGTTCTGCCGAAACCGTAATGAATATGTAGGCTTATGTGTTCGTTCGATGAACCACCGCAGTTTACAAGAGAACATAATCTACAGGCCAATTATCGTAGTTCTAAGAGCAACTACGTACAGCAACTCCTAAGTTGTATTTATTTCTCAGGCTAATAACGCGGGTTATGGTCACCCTTTCTAGTGTCGCCTGCTTCGTCCGTCTGATTATGCAGGCCAATAATCCTATACGCTAAAGAAACGGCTCGCAACATTTTGTCTCACATACATATTCGTAAATAAGCTACACTCACATGCTCTTACAATGCTTCGCAATAGTTGTTGTAATTTTCTGGTTGACTTAACAGGTTATTTTAGTATGAATATCGTCAACAGTCAACTCAAGCAATTGAAATATCTGCCCGGCCGGTCTTCAGAATTTATTGCAAGGCTGCCAAGATCGGTCGGGAAAAACCGCGCGGACGGCGTCCGGTTCCAGTCCTGGTATTCATTCCTCTAATTTTCATCTGAAGTGAATAGCTCTTCCAAAATAGAAGGCAATGAAGACATACTTTCTTACTTATTCTTGAAGTTTGTAGATAGACGATATGGCAGACCTCAAGGTTAACAGGTGACTCGTGTCAGCTATTCGATGTCTCGTCGACTCTTGACCTTTCCGGCCTTTCTATCTGCACGTGAGGGATCGAGATGCTGATGATTTCTTCATTGTGTCCCTTCCTCTGTTCCCAAAACAGTTATGACCACAAAATCATGGATAACTCAACAACTACGCCATGATGTGAAATGCTACAAAAACTCCACTAGTAGCCGATAGCTTATGTAAGCGTACTTTTATCACTGAATGAGTACATGCAAATATTTTTCAAGTGTATTTTCAAGTGACATCGACATTTATGAATCATCAAGTATTATTGTGTTGATGTACCTTTTCAGAGATGATATTTCAATGTATAAATGTGACAACAGATGATCAATTCTATTTTCTGATTGACATAATGTTGGTGCTGTTTCTCGTCAAACGTAACTTGTTGTTCCTTTAATAATTGATACATTTTGTGCAGCTGAAGCATAGTTAAGGCCTTCCCATTCATTCTCCTTTAGTTTTCGATCGATCATCTTCGTATTTGAAAAGTGATTTCGATTCTCATGCGTTTGTAATGAACACTTCGTATATTACGATTTTATGAATAAAGACAAGCGAAATGCCATTTTAGAATGTAGGATAGAAGTGAAAAACGATTCATACTCAATGATTAACGATTTTCACAGTAATTTAAGTGCTATACTTTTTCATCCGACAACCTTAACCATGCGGGGTGAGCGAGCTGTGACCCCCGCAAGACTAAGCCGATCAACAGACACTTTTGGGACCTGTACTTTTAGCTCATTTCCAAATGTTTCATTAAAATTGGTTGGCTTTGGCCATTCATCGGTCAAGTTTTTGACCGGAAATGGCCACTTTTTGCCAAGATTTTGTTGATGATATTCATCGATATTCGATGCGCCCCGCATTTTAGTGTGAACGCAGTAAGTAGTTTACAATGACAAGTCCATGAATCCCATCCTGATTATGTCACACTGTAGATTGAGTGGCGCATTGGAAAATTAAATGTTATGCATGATGTTAAAATGTGAAATATTAATAGCACTCGCAAGTAGTCTGTTTTGTGTTTGGTAGAAAGACCATTAGAAGAATCGAAATTGAAAGTAAATACATTAATTCTGCAAACAGCTGTATGTACCGTCAGAGAATACACCGTGAGCTATATCACGTTTTTTATAGTTTCTCTAACCTTAAGTATAAATGAATGATGCGATCCACATAACCGTCGTTGGACATGTGAACTTTTTCAATTTCAAGGATGTTCCATCACATGACTCCGCCAACTCCATTCATAGTTGATGTAATAATGTGATGAAGGGAACGATCTCATTTAGGTTTTTCTGTGGACATAAAATGACTTCTGATTTTGACTTGTATTTCGCAAGTGTCCCATAGAAATCCACATGCGGAAATTCCAATTCCCGCGTCAGTTCTATCAATCAATACGTGATTCGATTTGTCTATCTTTCTGGTGAAGAGTCAAAAAGTCAAACATGATTTATTGTCGACTTGTGGCTAACATAAAGATGATGAAATTAAAAGTGAAAGAACCGGAACTGAAGGTAATTTGGAGAAGTAACTGGTTCAAATGTGTCTGTCGAATGAATTCAACACGATGATGATTGAACATATATGAAGGATGTAGAGATAAACTCAATCAAAATCAAATATTTCGAGAGGTAATCAATAAAATTCATCAAAATACAAAAGTGGATTGTTTCATCAATTGACGGCTCAGGGAGAGGGTCGACAAAAACATGCAAATACATATGCAACATTTACAAAAGCGATTATCAGTTAATATGTAATGCGGACAGCATCTCACCTGTAATGAATCAATTGATTGTAGGAAAAGAACACACACAAATGTTGACCTTCTCGATTGAAAGATAAACTAGCAATTGACTAATCTGACGCGGATGGTTCTCTTAAACGGATGTGAATAAATCTCACTTGTCACGTCGTTGCCAAAGATTGTCTTATTGTTTCTCATTTTCTCTACTTCTGTCAAATAACAGGACATTGATTTCAATTCATTCGCATGCACCGAATGTAGTCTTGAATACAGATCCACCTCATAGATATCCATGCATGAAGTTTGTATTGAAGACGGTATTGGCACTACTGCTATTGAACTTCGTTTGTGCTCGGTTAATATTCAAGCGCCTTTCTATGTGGCGAGTTCTATTTATCTCACTCCCATTGTTTAGTGTTTCGCAAGAATGCAGACTACACCTATTTTAGAAGTCCTAGGTTTGACCCGAACAAAGGTTAGAACCTAGGTCACCCGGAAGCACAGCGACCATTCCAGCGCTGGTGAAGGCGCCGATGTCACAGAATTAGATTGTTTAATCGTATCACTTTGCTAGAAGTGCAAACTGATTCAAACAGATGGCACATGCAGGAACTTGCTAAGTGGGCAAAAAGAAATTTTCAATGCCTTACAGAGATAGGAAAAATAGTGGTGCGTCGCTTGCGGATTGCTCTGAATTCCTTCAAAATGCTCCGATCGCGACGATTCCTTCAGATTCGAGGAATTCAGATTATTGCGCAAAAGTTTTCTCGATAATGTTGGGCCCTCCGATCAATTTAAAAAAAGTTAGCAGGCGCATGAAAAAACGTTCACAAACTTCTCTGTAGAACTTGACATCGTCTGTGTCTCTTTGCTGTGTCACCCGGTTGATAACAGTCATTGAAACTGCACAATTTGGCGTGTTTGATGTTGAACTGGCTGCTCATTGTTTGATTGCTATGGTATTTAGTCAGGAGATTGTGACATTTCATTAACGTTACATGTTCCAATGTTTCCTTTCTAGTCAAACAGAAGAAGAGACGACCTGTCTAATTCTGTGATTGGAACATGTAACGTAAATGAAATGGCACAATCTGCTGACTAAATACCATAGCAATCGAACAATGAGCAGCCAGTTCAACATTAAACACGCCAAATTGTGCGAAGTTTCAGTGACTGTTATCAACCGGATCACACAGCAAAGAGACACAGACGATGTCAAGTTCTACAGAGAAGTTTGTGAACGTTTTTTCATGCGCCTACTAACTTTTTTTAAATTGATCGGAGGGCCCAACATTATCGAGAAAACTTTTGCGCAATAATCTGAATTCCTCGAATCTGAAGGAATCGTCGCGATCGGAGCATTTTGAAGGAATTCAGAGCAATCCGCAAGCGACGCACCACTATTTTTCCTATCTCTGTAAGGTATTAGGAATTCCTTTTTGCCCACTTAATAGGTTCCTGCATATGCCATCTGTTTGAATCAGTTTGCACTTCTAGCAAAGTGATGCGCTTAAACAATCTAATTCTGTGGTTCCAATGCTTCTCTTCTAGTCAAACGGAAGAACAGACGACCGGTCTAATTCTGTGACTGCTATTGAACTTCGTTTGTGCTCGGTTAATATTCAAGCACCTTTCTACGTGGCGAGTTCTATTTATCTCACTCTCATTGCTTAGTGTTGCGCAAAAATGCAGACTTCACCTATTTTAAAAGTCCTAGGTTTGACCCGAACAAAGGTTAGAACCTAGGTCACCCGGACGCACAGCGACCATTCCAGCGCTGGTCAAAGTGCCGATGTATTTGGTAGTCATATTGAACGACAAGATTTAATTTGTCGGATTTACTGAAATGAAGGAATATCCAACAGTTTGCGTCACAAAACAAGCAGAAATCATCTGTAACATTTTGATTGCTGATATAGTTAGAAGTCGTTATGCTGAGAAGTGAACAAAAGACAAACGTTATAGAATATTGAAAAGTTGAATGTCTTTTGTCTACTTAGCAAAAATGGTCTGAAGTAGCCGATGTCCCTAGAAGGTTATTTGTCTTCGAATTGCACTGATTCCGACTGATTCTCTGCAGGAACGTTTGGTATGTATTCTAGTCGTTAACAGAGCAATTGAAATGATGCGTGTTCAACTCGCTAACATGATGTGAGACGTCTGATTTGCAGGACGTTAAGCGCACGGGATATGGAAATTCGCACACACACACACTACTAGGAAACTGTTGATTTATTCTTTCCTCTGTGACCAATGTGAGTTCAATGTCGGGGTATTTTTCTGTCAAGCAGTCCTTTGTGATAGGTGCTTTTATTGGTACTGTGTCGTTTCTGTTTTGTCTAACATTAACCAATTTTGAGCAATGAGGGATAGAGCTTCCTTAACATCTAGTGTTTGGAATTCCCGGGACAATTTCAGATCCCGGGAATTCGGGACAAAGCCTCTTCGAATCCCGGGATCCCGGGACAAACCGAAATTCCCAAAAAGTTCCATGTTGTTGGCAATTTTGCTAGCTCGACTATTTTCTAGGTGCATTGAAAGGGTTTGCATTTACCAATCTATTTTACTGGTGGCTATTTTCGAGTTGTATTGGAAAGGTAATAGCATTTAGAGACACTTTAATTACGGTATCGTACATTTGAGATGCAATTAATCAAACAAGCTTTTTTAATCACGATTAATGCCTGGGAAAGCTGTATTGTCAAAATTGCCAACTGCTACAGTTGCTTACTGATAGAATTATTTCTAATTTTGGTACAAATTCTGCGGTAATTCTTGTACGTTACCGGTACAAAGTTACGAAAGAAGTTAGTTGGCCTATTGACTTACGAACCAGTTGTGTGAACCAGCACAGAAGTGGCACAGAATACTGTAGTCACATCCAAGACGTCACACACGATCACTCAGTTCTAACATCATGCTATCATACAATTCATACTTAGCAACAGTGCAACACATGAGTCATTCTGCCGAATGACGCGGCGAAATATGACCTCAGACAAGGACTGCTACTATATTTAGACGTCCTTGCCTCAGATGAGACGACAAATGTACTATGCATAATCAGAATAGCTAGCTTTTGTGCTATGTACTACGCAGCTTACGGTGCTACTTACTAGCCTTTTACGACTCTATACAGACTATGTAGCCAATCATTAACTAAAATATGATAAGCGCAGATTCGCACAACTACTATGTAAGTTAATAACTTCTATTTCAAGAAAATTGAATCCCGGGATTTCCCGTCTCTGTTTCCCGGGATTCGGGACAAGAAAAATAGGCCGGGATCCCGGGATCCAAACACTAATGTTAACCAATTGATGTCGTCAATGAAACGTGCTACGTAGTCGAGCTGAGCTAATGATCAGAGAAATTTGACTGTGATAGAGATGAAAGGGTAGACTTTGTATATTGCAGTGCACATGAAAAAATGAGAGAAATCCCTCCCATATTCAGTCATCAAGTTGCTAAGCGCATGTGAAATCTCCAACCAGCTAATTATACGATATGGAGATCTGCATGTAGCACTTACCGGTGATAAACAGAACCAAAGAAGATATGCATCATTGTGGAGTTCTACAATTGCACAGTGATTTTCATATTTTGAGTACTACTCAGCAAATGAAATAACGGATGCAAGTCTGTCGAACTCATTTTAAAACTGAAAATGCAAACTCTCGAATGATGTGCGTTCAGAATCAATCGAACTTCAGCAAAATTTAGGTGGTCCGTTTTATATGATCAGCTCTGTATATCTCAATAAGAATAGCCTCAACACGTTTTCAGCTACGTCAGTGTACGCAAATGCTGATTTTGGTGAAAGTCTTGGCAACTGGTGCATCATTTACAAATCATGCTTACAACACGGCTAACACGTACAACAACTGTAGAAGGACACGAAGACTTATTTTTCATACTGTAATTTTCTTAATCAGTTATTACAGACAATGCCTTTTACTTAAGAATGTCGGAGATAAAAAAAAGGTACCTTTCAATTCTTGCGATTTTTAACTAAGTTACTCATCAGAAGTCTTTGACAGTGGTGAGATTGTCCGACTTTGTTGGAGCGTTGTTCTGTTTTCATCCGGAGACTTCCCTACGGATTTCAAATAAAATCATTTGATGATTCGATCAAAAGTACCAATCGTTCTGTTATATCAGATCCCAAACTTTATCGAACATCCAAAATATTTGAAGCGATTTCTGTACATTGGACGCTTTAATGTCATACCTTATTTTGTACTCGTATTTGGTATTTGGGTACGACAAGCTTTTTGTGTTTAATGAACAACATCTTCTGTAGTCGTCGTTTAGTAGGAACTTGTCTTGGATAAATGTTGCACTTTTGGATATTGGATCTTGTAATCATTGCTGGCATACACGCAGTAATACGTTTGCAGCCATCTGGAGTCTGTTGTTTGTGGCGCAGTGGCTTGGAGCTTGGTCTTGTGACCCTTCGATTGAGAGATCCTCCGCCCGGTCCGAGTACTTCATTGGAATTCGACAGGAAGGGCATCCCGGCTAAACGTTGCCGTAAAATCTCAGTATGTCAGTGAATTAGTGGCGTGAAAGCTGGATTTGTATATGCCGGGGTAAGCATGAAGCTTTAACGTCACTGCTCTCTCCATGCTGAGGCCTGACGTAGTCAGCGATGCCTTTAGTCCGGATGCCGTTCCTGTAGACTTCCTAGGGCTCTACCTCTGTATCAAAGGATCCCTAAGACAAGCACTCCACTCCTGTGCCGCAGATTCCACAATACTATGCCTTGTATAATCGATTTTACCTACAGCTAAGAGGCACGATGACAGAGAAACAATTTACATTCATGTTATCACCGTTCTTCTTTGTAGGAGAAAGTGGAGACTGAAGCAGAAGGCAAGGGTCGGACAGGATTAATCGCAATTCTGGAACAAATCTATCGATTCACGTTGGGATCTGTCGCTGGTGCGATCGGTGCCACCGCTGTCTATCCTATTGATCTTGTGAAGACTCGAATGCAGAATCAGCGATCAGGCAGTATGGTCGGAGAATTGATGTACAAGAACAGTCTGGACTGCTTCAAGAAAGTAATACGGTAAGAGGAAATAACATGATGTAATCAGTGAACTCTTCGAGGTTGCCACTTCAGGCTGTAAACTCGATTTTCTCGATTTATTTGTCTCCAATGCTTCTTCAGCCGCATATCGTGTCCCGCCAAAATCGATGAGTGTATACATGGTTACATTTACGCCATCGATTCTAATTTACAAACTGTGTTTACAGCACAGATGAACTTTGGAGTGATTATCTTAATATGATTCATTAGTCCCTTTGATTGTACGCCCAACTGATTTATACGTTGATGTTCAAGTTGACATCAAGGATTTCTCGGACCATTGGTCCACCCTCCCATCTGATCGGCAATCCATGGTGAATTCGTAGGATATTCCGCAATAAAGATGTTTTTTATTCTCCTCTTAGCGGAATATGTAGGTGATCATGTCTTTTATAAATGTTTTTTGTTCTTGACAATTGAACCAATGGCAGCAGTACCATGTAAATTTCATTGCTGAACGCTTGAGTCATTGTTTATTCACCGAATTCTCCGATGATGTCCTTACAATGACTTGACCGGAAATTCTTCGCTTGAAAAAGTGGAACCGCTGAGATTAGCGTCCATATTTTCCCTCTGCTGCTCTCCTCCATTCCTTATTCCTCATAAGCGACTCACACATTTTCAGTTGATTGAGAGCTTCATTGATGCATTGTGTCCGTGGCACAGTGGTTGCGTACTTGGACTAGCGATCTCATGGTCCAGAGGTCGAACCCGGAAAGTGTCATTGGAAGTCGGCAGGAAGGGCATCCGGACTACAAAACACCACAACGCTCCAAACAAAGTCTGATTTAAGTCAGCACCGTCCAAGACCCAGTAGGGGTAAAAAGTGACGTAAAATCCGTAAAAAAAATGTCTCCGCATGTTCGGTCTACCTACTGGCTGCTGACACTGTACTTTTATCTTCTCCTCACGAACTGTTGAAACTTTTTCATCGTCCTCTTGTAGCTATATCACTAACTTGTGATATGGAATGATAGCGATATTCCTACCTTTAGTTTTGTCGAACGAAGAGAGATCGCAAGTTGATAGAAATAAAATTGGAAGGCGTTTTTGGCAAGTGGAAACGAACCGGTTCGATGTTTTTGAAATTGAATCTCCAAGCTTCACGGGTCCCTCCTTCTCATTTTAAGTCTGTCAGAATCTCTAGAATTCAATTCAAAATCGATTTTTGCAGTTCTGTCTAAAAACGTTTTCTAGGAAGACCACACATATGGACTGCATTCCACCGTGAACTAACTCTTTATTTCCATAATATCAGTTTGACTGTTCAATTCGTATCATTCTCAAACACAGTCATCCGTTGACCACTGATTGCAGAATACTCTTCGTCAGTCAGTCAGTCAGTCAGCTGTCTGTTTGTGAATGTGCATGCTTACAACTACAGTTTAGTGATTGCTTCGATTTTACTACGTCAAGAGTGTCGTCAGATACGCACCCTTGAACTGTCAAGTACATGCCGCTTGTATAGCGGTTGGTTGCTGTTGATCAGTATTGTTTTTGAGTTTTGTGCACCTCCCGTGTTGACCTTTAGTCGAGATGTAGGCCAACTGCACGCGATTGCAAGCGTGTGAGCTGACCTCTTCCTTTTGATCAGTCCGAACATGTCGCAACCTTGAGATTCTATCATTCGTTCTGAAAATGGTTGAAGCATTCGACCTTGAATACGTCAAGTGTGTCTTCTTCTTTTCAATAGTTATTTACACAACAAGTGCAAAGTATCCAGCTTTATTGCATTTTTTGAGATCAACATGTCTATGCATGAGCCCGAAGGGTGAGGCCATAGTTTGTTGATCGAGAAAAATGCAATTAAGCTGGATATCTTTGCACGAGTTCTGTAAGTAACTTTATATTTCACAGAACTACCAGAATCTATGATCATGATCGTTAACATGATGTGAAAATCAAACCAAAGCAATTTTGAAATCAGATAGCCTGCTTCTCTGTCCATTGTACATGCATTTCTATGCAAATTCTATGCATGATTTTCGTTGTAGAGGATGAAAAACTTTCTATGTGCTAATGTATTTCAATGAAGGAGTGCAATAAAGACTGTTTATTGCACTCTTTGAAATTTATGCACACTTTGGAAAGCATAAACTATATTATGGAAGCAATAATCATAGAGATTATAGCACTGTGAAATATAAAAGGCTATTTCGAACTTGAAATTGAAAAGAAAGCAGTGGTGCACAAGCAATGGTCTCAGAGTAAACAGGACTGAATTTGGACTGTAGTTCAACCCCTTGAATTTGTCAACAGCTTTGATTACAAGAATAGTGTAGCGGTGATTCCTCGGAAGAAGATGAGAATATTTTACTGAATGCATGTGTTTTCTAATCAGTCATTGCTTCTTCTAATTTGTCCAGTATTAGCAGTGCTTCCACGCCTGCGCAATTGCACAGATTTTAGAATTCGTTCGTGTTACTGTTGCGCTGCAAATTCTAAATTTTGTATAGTTGCTTCTGCAGGCAAAAATATGATCATGGGATTTATTTGACAATGGCATTTAGAGTGAATTACTTGTTACTCAGTGCATGAGAAATGGGGATGATGAATCCATAGAAATGTTTGCCAGCATTTTTGTATGTTAGCAGATAATGTAGTTTTCATTTTAATGTCTCTGCTATGGACATTAGGAAGTATTCTTGATGAGAGTAGACCCCGCTGGTAATCTGACAGTGAGACAGGAATTATGTGGCCAATTGCAATCAAGTATGCTGATTCGTGCTAGAAATACTTAAGTCTATTGTTCTGCTTACCTGATGGGCCTATGACGCCCTTTAGCATGATATGAAGTATCCTTGAAGGATTTCTTGAAATATCATAGATGTTATTCGCAAGGCTTCGACAAACTGCAGCATCACAACTCCCATCAGGGCTAGATTTTTACGCATCCATTCTCAGCCCTATACATCATTACCTGTCGTTGAAGTAAAAGCTCTTGAAGTCAGCATAAGTGGTCACAAATAATAAAATAAAAAGTTGTTTTCTATCTCGCTAGAAAGTTCGGCTTTTCCAGAGACTCTGAAGCTTGAGTAGAGACACTTTGTGACTACCCATCTCAAAGTGCTGCTTCGAAAACTTATGGAATGATTCAAAAGGAAAATCAGTTTCCATCAGAGTTACTTGTGACTTGCCGAGAATTCTTGATAATTTGTGGCAGCGCCGACATGAAGCGTCTCATTAGTCCCTTGAAGATTTTGACGAAAGATTGCTAAAATGCGTCATTAACTGGCCTTTTGAATGTAAAGCAGTCGATTCTGTCCGAGATATTGCTTCATCATCCATGACCTTTGATGAGAGTCTTTGTACGCGGGAAGGTCTACTGCATCTGTTTGTGATCAGTATCTTCAGAGGCTGCTGAGTTGAAACAAAAGCGGCATGATGTCGTTGCTCGTATATAAAACGTGGATAAAACAGCATATTTACAAATAGAATAATTGCAGTTTAAGATTACGACATTATACCTGAGTGATCGACAAAAAAAAGAATAAAAAAATGTGTAAAGAAGTTTTTCTCGATCACTCAGGTATAACGTTGTAATCTAATTTTAGCACGAGCTGTTTCGTTGTATTTTCCTGTTTTTGTCTGATACTGTAATTATTCTATTTGTAAATATGCTGTTTTATCCATTGTCTGTTGTTGCATGTTATTCTCTGGCTTTAGCTGTGTTACGTTTGGTTCATTAAGTGTTCCATATATTCTTGCTGAGGTTTTAATGTAGCTACCAATGAAGCGTCTGTGATTTTCACTTCAAGACCACTGACACTTCCAACTGCATCTGAATTTCACACAAGAATTTGTGACTAATATTGTAATATACATACATTGTTCGAGTTCTAAGCATATCTTCGGATTTTCTTTCTTTTTCAAACAATACTTTTAATCGATGACATATATTTAGGAAAAGTGAAAGCTTTCATCGCAACGTATGGAGCTACAAAGATATTGATGAGAGAATAGAAGGATTATGAGAGAGAACCGGATGCGAAGAAGAGGAAGACCTAGCAGTAAGACAACTGGACGTTTTTTACAGTACGAGTATGATGGCTCCAATTAACGTGATAATGAAGTTTACTTCTTTTTTACTAGACATATAGCGCGGAATAAATCAGCAATGCAATGTTGTCAGCTATCGCCCATTCAACCCTTATCTCACGTTAAAGGAAAGATTTCTGTAGAATTTTGTACTTCTCTCAAGCCTTCGTCGTGTGACTGATAAAGAGGCTTACATTCATGGTGTTTCAGTAAAAAACAGTCATGAAAACGGCGGGTCTATAGACATGATTAGCGATGGACTCTTACATGTTAACATCTTACACAATCATCAGCCGCATCGAGGCAGTTGATGCACACGTGCAACTGCACAAATCCATAATTTATACATAAAGAGGCGAAATGTTAACGATAAGCCAGAAGTTGAATTCTTTTAATGTCATAGGCATAAATGCTCCACAATATATGACCCTAATTTATTAATTAAAACCATTTCATCCTATCACCAGGTGTTCTCTTGCTAGCCCGTCGATACTGGTTTCAATAAAGCGCCTTCTTGCACTTTTCAATGTTTATTACGTAATTCATGTGCTCGCATATGGTGATTATTGATAAGGATTATTGCGGTCACCTTTGGTTACATAAGTCCACAGTTAATGTTTCAATATTTCTTCATTGTTTTGAGTATTGTTAGTATCACTGCAAATGGAATTGAATCTCGAACACAGATCTTCTTGCCAAATTGTAAGCTGATATGTCAGCCGATGCGTCTCATAGACGTGACCATGACTCAATGAATGCTGATTAGCAAGTCGCCGTCACTGACTAGGAAGTCATTATCACCAACAGTGTTTAGTTTCTGCCGAACTACAATCGTGTCAACACTCCTAGCTGCCTGGCCCTTTATGTCTGTAGCATGTTTTGATATTGTGTGACCAAACCTTGCGTCTAGAATCTAACGGTGGATGTGCTGTGATCGAGAACTGATGTAATAGTTTGATATAGACATGTAGGTGACATTGTAATCAATCAGAAAATTCGTTGACTCTCAAATCCCATCGGGGTCCCTCCAGCTGCGCTTATCTTCCTACAAAGGGTCAAGTGGTCTTAATGCGCGATCATGAGACTGCATATCTGTTGGCCATCTATCCAGTTTTGGACATACGGTGCATATTTTAAGATAGACATGGCGATTCTATTGCGATATGGATGGTCATGAGGCAAATTTCGTCATCAACTTAGAATTAGCTAGAAAGTGAGAAACATCATGAATAGTTTATCATATCTCAACAGATGTAACCACCACGAGACGTGTTTCGGCCTGTTGGGCTTCATCAGTCGTGGGTAGGTTTGAACCAGCGACGTTGGAGCTAGAGGACGTGCAGGCATACCCTCTAACCGCAAGGCCACCGGACCATCTGTTGAGAGCGTGAATTAGCCAGGAAGTACTGCTTTAACGCAGGCACGTGGAGGGCGGACTGCATTCTGCAATCACTTAATACCGCATCCGAGATTGAGGCGCTCCACGCAGACGCTACTCATTGCCAGGTTACTTGTCTAAATCATGAATAGTTGCTCCATTGTTGATGGTAACCGGTGGGAGGCTGTTAGATTTCATTTGTGTCTTCTCGTCAAGTTAAGC
This sequence comes from Prostheceraeus crozeri, assembly GCA_907163375.1. Lineage (NCBI taxonomy): Eukaryota > Metazoa > Platyhelminthes > Polycladida > Euryleptidae > Prostheceraeus > Prostheceraeus crozeri. The sequence goes on from CAJQUW010007641.1 coordinate 96,827, forward strand.
TGCTAAATTCAAATCAGATGCTCCTTTTTAGCCGCTCTAATCTTTTATTGTGGAGACGACATCAATTGCAGACACTTCGAAATGAACTTCATTGAAAGTCAAAGTGTGTGCGCTTACGCTCAGAACAAATAAAGATATTAATTTATCTATGCCTTTTGTTAACGATGCTTTGAACAGAAAAATCAATTTTCTAATTCGAAAATGTAGTCTCAATGTTCGTCTTGTTAATACTACCAGTCCTACATATGCTCAACTGCCCCTTTGCATAATAATGTAACTGTCAACCTTGCATAATAATGTCAACTGCAACCTTTGTGATCGTTTACCTGAAAAAATAAATTGTAATAGCTACAATGTTGTTTATGAGTTTAAATGTCGGATTTGTAATGCTAGTTACATACACATAGGTAAAACGTCAAGATCTTTCAAAATTAGGTATCAAGAACATAAGCGGAGTATTATGAATAAGGACAGTAAGAGTGAGTGCATTGAGTGTGCATCTTCATGATTGTACTGCTGTTGACCTTGATGATTTAGATGTGAATATCCTTCAGAGAGCACGAAGTACGGTTGACACTGCTTTGATAGAAGCTCGCATGATTCAGGACAGATGTCCATCTACGAATCGTCGTCATGAGCTTGCTGGCTTGTAGGAGAACACAGGTGGCGCCATATAGATTTTTATTCAACTTTTACACGTCGAAGTAGCATGTCATATGCGCCTGTTTTATACTCTGTGAAGCAGGGTCTCGACCCGAAACGTCGGGTAAAAACTCGATTTTTTCTTTTTAATTAACTAACGGATTTGCAGAAATTCAAGATAATGCGTTTCTCGATTCCGAGTGCAACCTATAGTCATGATCCTCCCGTTTGCTACCATCACTTATACTTATCAGAGCACTCTCATTACTTCAATTTCAAAAACTTCAGGCTAATTTGACGAAGACGTAAGGGAAGGGATTTTACAATTGCCGTGAATTCGTGTGAACCTTCTTACTGATGAGTTCTAACTGGACAAGGATCTCTCTATAGAAAAGTGACAAGAAAACTTCATAGTCCATTGAAGTTTTGGTAGCATTTGGCCGATCATTTTCAAGTATTTTGGAGCAGACAAAAGTAGTTCTGGTTAGAATATTATATCAATAAAATTATTTTGGTAGCATTGAAATTTCCGATCATCAACTTTTACATGTGACTTCACGAGTAGTGGAGAAACGACTGCAATAGTATATTTTGCCTCGTTCTGCTCAAATTTATTTCTTGTTGATGACCGGTTCCGAAGTCACAAGGATTTTGATATTGAGTTATGATTGTTGCAATGATACCATGCAATTTCAATTCCAGTTTCGAAGGTGTATTCGGTCTCTATCGTGGTCTCGCACCTCAACTGGTCGGTGTAGCTCCGGAGAAAGCAATCAAGCTGACGATGAATGATCTGGTAAAGGACATGCTTTCCTCTAAGGAAGCTGGAATCCCCTTATGGGGAGAAATCATCGCTGGTGGATGTGCTGGGGCATCGCAAGTCATGTTTACCAATCCCCTTGAAATCGTCAAGATTCGGTTACAAGTGGCTGGTGAAATCGCTGTGGATGCAAAACGAATCTCTGCTTTAAATGTAAGTTTAATTCATGAATAGCATGACGAACTGATTTTGTCGGCTAAGTGCAGGGGCGACGCCACGGGTGGGTCAGGGGCTAGGGCCCCCCACGGGGAAGTCGTGCCCCCCCCCCGGCTGGGATGTTGGAAACTTTTTACAATTGCATTATTTTTCGTATAATTTTGGAGCTTTGGCGCCACAGGAGTGATTTTGAATTTCATTTAATTTCACCTTGCATATTGGTTTAATGCTGGAATCGAGATGCGTCTATCAGTCGATGATGACAAGTTTCCGCTCACTCTTTATCTTGTATACTTGATGTATTGGTTTTGAATTATCAGCGCGTAGCGCAGGGTAATTGCTGACACGTGCGAAGTGGTGAAACTTAGGAAATTCCATGTCAAATTTAATAGATGATCAATCTATTATCTCTGTTTCTTGTCAGCTGAAGTTTCGTAGACGATTTTAAAGGTGTATATGATGTCATTTGGGCCCATTGGTAACAATATTACTATGCTCTGAAGAAATTGTAACTACATAAATTATACATGATGGAATGACAGCAATAAGTTGACGCAGTAAATGTCGAACGATTACAGATCTTATGATGATGTAATTCTATGTATATTTACATAGATGCATCAGATACAGCGTAACAATGTAGACGCAGTATGACATACTAACACTCAAAGTCATCGGTAAAATCTGGATATAGGAATGACTCCCGGCGGGGAAGGACCTGGCACCACCCCTGGCTAAGTGGTTCTTCGAGCGAGTTAATCGCCAATGTTTTTCTAAACATTTCTTCTTTTTGATAGTTGATAAGTAATACTATTTCCATAGATTGTCAGTAGTATTTGTATATTACTATTATTTAATACAGGGATGTAATTCGTCTTCAAATTGAAGCTGTTGTGGACTGAGAAGACACTTGTGTTTGACAAGTCCCACTTTGAAAACACACATTTGCTGAAGTGGTTAACGTGTTCTCCTTACAGGTTGTTCGCGAACTTGGTTTCTTTGGATTATATAAAGGAGCTCGAGCTTGCTTCCTGCGAGATATTCCCTTCTCGGCTATTTATTTTCCCTGCTACAATCACCTCAAAATGTCCTTCATGGACGAATCCGGTTACATTTCTCCTGGCAAATTGCTGATCTCAGCAACCACGGCAGGTGCGCCCGCAGCCGCTCTGGTCACTCCTGCAGATGTCATCAAAACTCGTCTACAGGTCAGTTTCATTGATTGTGATAACCTTATTAAATACTTCGTGTGTGTTTCTTGATAGCCGGGAGTGGTCTCCGTGGCACAGTGGTTAAGTGCTTGGCCTAGCGATCTGTCAGTACAGAGGTCGAGCTCCGAGAGTGTCATTGGAAGTCGTCAGGAAGAACATCCGGTCTCCGTGGCACAGTGGTTAATTGCTTGGCCTAGCGATCTTTCAGTCCAGAGGTCGAGCCCCGAAAGTGTCATTGGAAGTCGGCAGGAAGGGCATCCGGTCTCCGTGGCACAGTGGTGAAGTGCTTGGCCTAGCGATCTTTCTGTCCAGAGGTCGAGCCTCAAAAGTGTCATTGGAAGTCGTCAGGAAGAACATCCGGTCTCCGTGGCACAGTGGTGAAGTGCTTGGCCTAGCGATCTTTCAGTCCAGAGGTCGAGCCCCGAAAGTGTCATTGGAAGTCGGCAGGAAGGGCATCCGGTCTCCGTGGCACAGTGGTTAAGTGCTTGGCGTAGAGTGGACGATCCAATGGCGGACGGACCAGATATGGATTCATCCTGACTGCGATGATGTCGGCTAGCCAAGGTACTCAACACTCCAAACATCACTGAAAACTCTCAGCGTTGCCTTCAACATCGGAATTGAAGAAGAGGCAATCATTTGCAAAATATCTTAAATTCTGCTTCTACACACAATCTTCATGAGTTTAGTAGCCTTGCCATGGTGATGCTGGTGATAATCAACCATAGCACCGCAATTCAACATAAATTCTACCACTGCATATTCGGTTCTCGCTACCTGCAGTTTTACAGTAGTCGTTACTCGATCTTCTACTAACTAGTATTGTATTTGTCAGAAGATTGATTTACTGACATTTCAAACGCAATTATGTATACTCAGTAGGGATTACATCGTTTTGAGAATTGTGGATTGTACAGTGAAAAATGAAAGGACGTCCATTTCATGAAAAAAACAACACTAAGAATTATAGACAATAATATAATCTTTGTTTTTGACCATATATAAAGCATATTTCAAATATCCAGTTTATTTTACATATCGCAACCCTGATGGTGCTCAATATATCACATCCACACCTTTGTGTATGATAGCGTTGACTGAGTCATCTTCTCACCCCTCCTGATGATTTGAGGACTGAAGTTCTGTTGTTTTCTCGCAGGTTTCCGCACGATCGGGGCAGACAACCTATTCCGGTGTGATTGACGCCGCACGGAAGATCTGGGCGGAAGAAGGTGCTCGTGCCTTCTGGAAAGGTGCACCAGCCCGTGTCTGCCGATCCAGTCCTCAATTCGGCGTCACACTCCTCACATACGAAATGTTACAGCGCCTTTTCTACGTTGATTTTGGTGGAAGGTATGTCAAAGTTGTGCTTGAGACTTCCTCCAAGTCTTCATGGCTATAATTTAATGTCATTTCTATGAACCTGTCTACTGGCAGAAGTCGTGTGGTAGCAAAAAGTGTTCTTATAGAACGTCACAAATTATTTGACAGTTAATCTTCATAGATGGTAGACATGGTAGTTGTGCTGCATGTCTTCTTCATAACAACAACCGTCCTAATGTCTCGGACAATTATGTTAAGTCATTTCTAGAAATACTTGTACTTAGTAACGGACTACTCGTGTTGCACATAGTGAAGTAACGATATGAGTCGACAAACATAACATCAAGAATTAGTATCACACTATGCTTTCATTACCTACCATGGTATCCCACCCGAGGTGGGCTGAGAAAATTAGCAGAAATCGGCCCTCAACCATTTGTAAAAATGCCGGCATGTCTGGGTAGCATAATCTCTCATGAATAAATGGCATTCATTGAAATATTATTCCTCACAACGTTCCATGCAGTGTAAGTTGACTTCAACGCGAAATTCTAGCAAGATTGTCGCAAAGTGAGCATTTACATCTTGTTCAATTTCCATTCAATAGCGTTTTACAATTCAGATTTATTACAGCATAATCACATGAACGGCGTTTTGTCTACTTGTCTAATTGAGGGGAACAATTAAGTAAAGAACCTTCTAAAATTTCTGGTAGTGAGCTTAATTGATGGTTGGTTAGCCTCATCTTTTCACGAATCAATCGAAATTGGTATACGAGATACACTTGTATATATTTGATGATATAATCAGATGATGAGGAATTAACAAATGCGAGTAATTTCGATATTTACTTTCTCCGTTATTTCAAGAGAGGAATCGTGCAATTTCGCCAAGATTCGTGTTTGATCTGTATCAGATTTGTCGATGAACTACCCTCGTGCTTTTCGCTGGGTATCATTTGGCATGACAGCCCGCTTAACAATCTGAAATTGTGTTTCAATTAATCGCAAGAAAGTTGCCTTGAATTGTTTGATTTCTGCATCCATGGGTATCGAATTTTATCTCTAACAGTCTAACACTGTGCAATCCACTGTGTCCATCCAGTGGAGAGTTACACTGTCCGTTTTGTCAACGTGCTGGATGGGCTCGAAAGTGCAATGGTATGTGAATCCCAGTGGCGTGCGGTCAGTATCAGCGACGCATTGCTAATTGCCATTTTCATAATTCGCAAGAAGCAGACGCTTCAAGTGCGTTATCTGTTTAGGAATCACATTTTACAATTAAACCGGCGAGGCATTGCCGCATTCAATGATGCCATCCTTTATATTGACTGAAACCGTTGTCTGCTTTCTGGGAACTCCTATGCAAAAGGCCGCGAGATCGGACAGTGTGTGCATCTCCGGACTTATGGAAAATAATTCTGTCAGTAAAGCAGAAGGCGTGGATGAAACTGCGTTGCGTGGAGCTGTGTGCTTGTACCAGTCGTAGACACTTTCATCTGTGGTACCGGTTGTCTTTAATTTGTTGAGTAAAATCAATTATCTTCGAGTCTGATAGTGATGGATTTGGGTGCTCGAAAAGTCTCATCATTTTCCTCTTTTTATTTGCTCGAAAACGTGCTTCGTTTTTAGTTGCATGAGTTTGCTTGACCGCAGGCAAATGTGAAAGATTTTTGAAATAATTATATTTTGCAGTACTCTTAATCATCAAGTGACGACCGACCTTTTGACTTAATATACAGTATACGTCTTTCGCAGCCGAGTGAATGAATGTCTTTACGATTGCCTTAATCATTTCTCCATTTGATGCAATCTTCAAGCGATGCTGCACACCGCATGCCTGGCGATTGCACGCCACTGTTGAATCTGATTGATCAACATAGTTTACAATCATTTCATTATATTATTCTTAGATCATACACTGGGTGCTTAAAAATAAAACTAGACTTCCAGTGAAAGATTCTTGTACAAAGAACTGGCATTGTCACGCTATTTCCACGGTACTCTGTGCCTTTTACATGATCGATGGCTATGCCATAAAATCATTGATACCATTATTATCATAATGTGATCATTGTCATAGGTTTATACCCATGTCCATTGAAACAGTCTAGACTGTAGGAGAGAAGAATTCGATGTACATGGGTGCATTACTCAGCTGAATGAAATGTATGTTTGAATGCTTGCATGAATTTTTGAAAGTTAAAAGTTAACAGCCTTGCCTCAAATGTTTCGGCCACCTTCAATCCATTTCTAGAAGCAGCCGTGAGCATCGAAAGTAAGTGCCGCGCATGTCCGTTTCTGCTCACTGTTTATCATTGGATTAAACATTGAAATCGTGCCTATCATGTCATTGGCTAAGGAAGCATATTGCACGACAAAAATAGGTCGTTGAATGTAAACTTAAATAGATCATGTTTAGTTCTCAGATAGCTAACATCCAGAGTAGAGATTCAGTTAGAGTTTCATCTTTGCACTTCTTTGAGATTTCTGTATGTGGAGATTCAGTTTGATGCGGAGAATTTATTCTGGTGCTGAAAACATTCGTTTGGCCAATATTCAAATGTGGGCTATTATACACGTTTTTTCGTACTACTCGTCTGATACTTCTTTGATAGTAGTGATAACACAGGCAGAAACAAAATTCAATGTACAATCGAAAGTGCGAATTTTCTGTTCTTCAAATCCGAATTGTAAAATCAAGTGAGTGGTCGATCTTTAATACAGCAAATTCAAAGGTTTGCTTGATTTGCATGAGCCCCAATTTTTTGGTGTAAGCCGGAGTAAATAGCTCATTTTCTAACATTTTATGTACGCATCAAAATCCAGGATTACAAAGATTACCAGCTTTTTGTAAAAATTGTATTCACATAGATGTCCAATTCGAGCTATTTTTACTTCAATCGAAACTAGAACATGAAGCATATTGTTGGGAATTTTCAGTCTTGAATGAAATCTATTTATGCCTAGTGCAATCAGATCTAAGAAATTTGTTATATCTCTGTGGAGAAATTCGACTAAGGGTCCCTTCTCCACTTCTCACTCATCCGGAGTTCATGAAATCAATTTTATATTTCACAGTGCTATAATCTCTATGATTATTGCTTCCATAATATAGTTTATGCTTTCCAAAGAGTGCAATAAACAGTCTTTATTGAACTCCTTCATTGGAATACATTAGCACATAGAAAGTTTTACATCCTCTAAAACAGTGAATTGCACATAGAAATCTCAAGAAATGCCGCTGATATCTACGATTCCATAGGAATAGAGTTGGATTTTTGACAGCTATAAAACTTGGATGGTCATAGATTCTGCGGATTCTGTGAAATATAAAGTTACTTACAGAACTCGTGCAAAGATATCAACAACTTTTTGAGATCAACAAACTATGGCCTCGCCCTTCGGACTCGTGCATAGACATGTTGATCTCAAAAAATGCAATAAAGCTGGATACTTTGCACTTTTTGTGTAAATAACTATTACAAACTTCCCATTTTCCTTGTCAACTACCGTGGAAATGAAACTCTAATTGATTCTCTACTCTATGCTAACATCAGAGCGTTGGTCAAATTAATTTTGTTATCTGTTTATTTGTTACCCATACGCCTGTGCTTATGAAAACCTGAGATACATGTACCGGGTGCGGGTACGTAATAGCATTTTCCTGTTTAGAACAACAGGCTTTAATGATTCTGAGCATTATTTAAATATGAGACAGTTATGAAAGTATTCTCTTTGGTCCGGCCGCCAGCACGAGTTTCTACAGGGAACTAGATGGGAAATGATGCCGTCAGAGAATCTGTCCTACCCGGTTCCTCTTTATGTGACAGGAGCAAAGAAAACACATGTTAATCCAATGGGGAAACAGATTGAAGTTTATGGCAAAAACTGCATTTCCTTTGTTTCAAGTGAGAGGTACTGGGCGTTTCCATTTTAAAGGTTGCGATTTCGATGGAAAATAAAAAGTTTAACAATTTTAAGTTCCAAAGCCACCTTTCTAGGTCAGTTTTTGATGCTGATCACGAAAATGATAATAAGAACCACAAATAATGCGTATTTCATACAATAATCGATTAATTATCGATCGAACGAATTACATTTGTGGCATGCAATATTCATCACTTTCTGAAGATTCCTCCTAAACGTCATATGATCATGCAACAAAGGGTGTATATGAACCAATTATTGCATATATAGTTCCTGTGAATCGATTTGAGCTTTGAATTCATAAAAAATAAGGTAACATATATATTTTTATTATGGCGACCGAATCACATTTTAGGTGACGATCGTCACCTACTCCGAGCACGTACTCCGAGTCATTTTTTTAAATATATAATTGACTTTTCAGTGGAAAGTGAGAAATAGACATTTTTACACGCAAACTAGATCATTGTTTGCGTTGAATTCAAATCATAATATTACCAAAAGTCCCTTGAAGTCAAATCGCCCAGAATTTGGACATTGGTTTTGTGCATTTGTAGGCTTAAAGCACTCAACAAAAGTAACTTATGTCAGTTATATGTGATAACTGATAATATTGCATCATTGCCTATGTTTCGATGATCATTCTAAAAAAAGTTATGAAATCGGTTGGATAGTTACCATCTTACAGCTAAAAGACACATTTAGTTCAAAATCGTAACCTTTAAAATGGAAACGCCCTGCTAAGTTTAGTCACAAATTTCTCGGCATGGAATGTCCTCAGGTCATCAATTGGCGTGTACATGTACCTTTGTCGATGAAACTGGGCATACTTAGAATTAATGAGCGACTTAGAATCGATAAGAACAACTTTTTGATTAAGTTTCAGCCACATCCAACCATATTCTCGCGTGCATACATCACCGATCAGAAGTCGGGGTTAGCATGATAATAACACATGGTCTTTATAGGAAGTTTTCTCATGACAGTATATGCCAAAAATTATGGCTATAGACTTGGCACTTGTCACACAGAAAACCATAGAAAATGAAAACTGTTTCCCATTGCATTTATACTGTGTTCTGTCAAGAAAACACTCTGTCTGACAATAAGAGGAACCGAGTTGGACTCGTGAGATGACCAGATTCATAGTGAACATAGAATGTTCATCTTTGTGCAGGGTGACCACTTGGTCAGAATTTTCGGACCAGTCCGATTTGGTCAGAATTTCGGGGGAAGGTCCAAAATTGCCAATTATGTAATTCATGGGTTTTTTCTTGCTACTTACCCTAAAATATAAATTGAGCAGCTTATTGAATTAATTCATTCTGTAATTAATAGAAATATTTTGATCTGATGTTGAATGTACCATTTTATAAATTCACTTCAGTTTTCGTTTTTATCCAACAATTTCAGACTTCGACAAAAATTCAGTGTGCTCATCAAATGAGCTCATCAATCAACTATGCAATCTGTTTTTCATATTTTTCCGCTTTCCATAAAGAAGCAGACGTACATGTAGTAACTGTTCTAGTAATCATTACTGTTTTGGTATTTCAAATTCAATGGTCTCTTTAAATTATTTTGCAAATGTGCTACATGTAGTTAATTCTGTAATTTGATATTTGCCGATTCATTCAGCTTATTGTTAAAGCTTTCTCGACATGACTGGGAGTCGTATTTGCATTTTGTTTTGCAACATTTAACTGAATTACTGCCTACATTTATTTGTTTTATATGAGATGATGGAATATGTATGAAATTTTTCATGATATTCTATGTTTTTCTTTGTATACATTTCATTTGGATAACTACTACTATAGTCAAATCATCAAAATTGAAAATTTATGTGATGTCATTGTGGGACAGAGTTATGGTCCGATTTTTGGTCCTCCTGAAGTGGTCACCCTGTCTTTGTGAGAACTCGGAGAAGGTCATACTGGCAGCCAAACTGCTCGTATTGTGTTAAGATTCTAAATTCTGTAGGCAACCACATATGAGCTACAATGTGATTAAGAAATGAGACAGTTTCTTGTGCATTGTTCAATTTTGGGGTTTTCGTGTCAGGCAGAATCATTAGGAGGAATAGAACTGTTGCTGATTATACCATCATCATCTTGTATCAACATTGTCATCATAGTAGACATTCATTTTGCATAATTGTTGTGAAATTTGATTGCTACCGTCTTATCATGCTACTGCCAGGCTTCTTCCAGTAGTCCTTTCATATCGATCGAACTAGGCTGACAGACTGCTGTTGTTCTCTTGCTCACTGTATCACATGCAGTAGTCATTCAGCTGTTAATTTTGTAAAAAAGCATTCAAGCATTTCAGTAAAGTTAAGTTTTCAATTATATTTCTGCGTTTATGTTGATGCGCATGTATGGTTTTGGTCAATATCTTGTGAAGATTTTTTTCTCTCACTTCTCATAATCTGCTTTCCTTTTCTTTATACTCAACAACTAGAGCTTCATCTCCTCTATTGAATCAATGTTTTAGTTCATGTGCTTTTGTCAAAGAGCTAATTTTCGTCGTCTTGACCAGAAAATGTTGCTTCCTGTTTCGACGTTTGTACGCCAACAGTCTTATGAACACGGAGAGATGAAAGGGCGCAATTGAGATAATAGAAATTGATAGAAGCCCAACATGGAAAAGGTATAATGACTGAATGCCTTGTCAGTTATAACCTATCAAATTCAACCCTGTGAATCATAAACATAATGTGAGATTCACTTCCGGCAGTTTCAATGGTGTTGATACAGTCACACTTCAGTTATGACATCTAAATTTAGTCTAGATGCCCTTCTTCCTAACTTACAATAACAGCCTCAGGGTTCGAACACTCTGTCAAAACACTACAAGGCCATGTGCAGAGTCATTGTGCCTCCACGTCTGTAAAATATTTATGACATAAAATTGCGATAAATAGAGAAGAAATGCTAGAATACATCCGATTTAACATCACACAATCTTAGTCTAGCATCTAGGATGGAAAACCTGTTTCAAATTTTTGAAATATTTGTTGTATTGTATGAGATACTCATGAGAATGACTACCTGGCATTGTCACGTCAGCCCTGGTTGTCGAAGGTCTAGTTGTATGAACCTAAATCAGGTTTTTTAACTATCATCTTTGTATTATTCAATGATGCAAAGGTTGCAAGCGAGCGAGTCCCTTATAAAACAATGGACGCATTGTAAAGGCGTTCTAGGCATCGTTACTTGAGTCATATCAAATTGACCATCCAGCTTACATCGTGGAGTAGAGAATAATCAAACCTGCGAGTATTCCAACATAAACGAGCAGCTACATATACATAAAAAATATTTTGAAAGTGAGTTTTGCTGATCCTTTAGTCTTAATGAAGAATTTGAATTTTGTCGTACGTGACAAATAATGCAAACCGAGAAATTTTCGCGAATCGATAGAAAACGATCACGACTCAACTGCTAGATCAATTATGCACTCTTTACGAAAGCAATATTGAAACGTTACTTGTAGCAAAATGATTTGCAGCAATAATATGAATCTTGCTGATATACAGTGTTGTGCAGCAAAATTGCCCACTCCATCAGATTTGTAATAAAAGTAGGAATATCTTCATTACACATTCATTAATACAAATTACTATTGAACAAATATCTCAGTCTGGTAAGAATGGTCAGAAGAATGTAAAAAGAAACAAGCCTATAAGCGTACGTAGCCACCTCTAGAAAACCGCTTTTTTGCAAAATTATCAGGAGCGGATAATTTTGCTGCACAACACAGTAGAGTCAAAACATGTCCTTAAATCAACCACATTTGCTGGAAAAAATCTCAAATGCATGATATGTAATCTTTCAAGAAAGTTTCCCGGTTTGCATATAATTAAGAAGAGTACGAAATTGGGTGTATGATGTTTATTGTTCATGTTCAATATACGATTATATGTGGAGTGTCAATGTCAGTTGTAAGTTTTGGTTTGATGACTGATTTCCTCTTGCAGAAAATTATCCGGCACTGGAATCACTCAAAGACTTGAAGAGACATTGCCAACCAATCCAGATCACATCGGTGGTTACAAGATGGCACTTGCCACTTTTGAAGGAATAGAATCAAAATTCGGCATCTGCCTCCCGAAATTCAAGGTGACTTAAGAAAGATACATCTGAAACTCTATCGGCCACCCACTCTTTGCAGATTTCTTTCTGTTATGACACGCTCTTTTGCTGAAAATGGGAACGAGAACCTACGGCAATTGCAGCTGTGCAGTTGTAAAAGAGCATGACATGACCGCTGGTTTGCTCACGCGAGTGCGAAATCTCCGTGTGTCTTGAATAATTTTCTCTTTATTTTTTGGGTTTTGTGCTAATTTTTAACCATTTCATCACTATATTCTATTGAACGTTTCATAGCTGGATTTTCAAGTACATCTTATAGGATATTAAAATTTCCATTTGTACACTGTCACTTCGGTAATCATTGCTTGATTGTGCATGAATGCATGCTAGGAACTGTTGACTTTGACAATGAACGATATCGACTTATTCCTGTGACCATCTGATATTATATTCAAGTCAAAGGTTAACAACTCGGAACATCTGAACATTATATTATTCCATGATTTCCTAGGACGATTGAAAGACTCCTTCCATAACCAAACCCTTCTGTCTTTCAAATGTGAATTGTATTATTAAGTAATTGACACCGTAACCATTCTCACTCCTATGACCTCATGATAGCATGTCTCTATCTCTGCGTGTTTTGATAACGGAAAGGCAGTGTAGTCTTTGACGTATATGTTGATGTATCAGATGATACAGATTGCTTTAATATCCATGTAATATTGAGTGACTTGTTTCAAATGTTTGAAAAAGTGTTTTTGTGTGATCATGATTTTAAAGAAGATTACAGATTGTAGTAGATACATGAATATTAGGTTTAATAAAAAATCATAATTGATTCATGTTTTTTTGATTTCTTGAAAACATCAATTGAATTTTGACCAAATCAGTATCTGGTCAGAGTATCCTAATGATACATTGCAAAGGAGGAGGACATCCTATATGAAATTACAGATTGCAATAGGCATTAGATGTGTAGGTAGTCGAAAACCCTTGACAAAAATTAGTGGCTATATGTCATTTCCACGTTAATTGGGAAATTGATCACTAATTACAGAATTTGAAATGAGAGTCACGGTAGGTTTTCCTTCTTATCGCTATATTTCTCTTGCAGAAGAGCAACTGCGAATTTGAGGATCTAGCTTCTCGTCATTATCTCATAGCTATATGTGTGTATATTTAAATCCGATTGAAATCCGTCGAAGATCGACCAGACCAAATTACGAGTATATCATCCAGTCTCTCAGATATTCTAAAAGTGATAACAGGAATGCAACGAGGGGTGTTGACACTTATTGAAATCCTTGGGTATTGTAACACTAATATCATCGCACTGCAGTGGCCTACATACGAAGGAAGTCACACATTATGGGTCTTACACTTAGATGGCTTATTGGAGATATGCCAGTTTATCCGGGCACAGAATTCCTTGGTAGCCGTTGGGTGAAACATCACGACTACGGCTGCCAAAGCATTTTTGTGCTTAACCTGAAGATACCTTTTTCCCATCTTTGCCCAGGCGAATTGCAATCATCATTATCAACCTCACGATAGACAATTGTAGAGCGGCCTCATTGTCTTCGGCTTGCTCAGCCATTCGAGATGTTAGGCTATAATTCCAACCCGTACTGACGCGCGAGCGCATATAGGGCGAAACTGACAAGGAATTTTTGTGCACAAATTTTCAAGTCAGAGAACATCTTTCTAAATTGAAGGCAATCTCGATCTCTCCTTCAACTTTGAGAGGTCAGCAAGAAGGCACATGAAATCGTTTGCCTTCAATATCAGCTGAGTTCTAGAGCAGCAACTACCCTTTTTTTAAGAAAACAACTTCTAATGGAAGGATCAATTTTAAGTTATATAGCGCTAGGCTAATATCTTAGGTTCTCATGTTGCACTACAAGAAGCCAGTTTTTTTTAGAAAAGCGTTCCACGTACATAAGCAGTTCACATTAGCATTTGAAAATGCCACTACAAATGCCTGCATATTAGCATTGCTTCGCATATCCACAAAAATGCAACTTCGATTCAATGAAAAATCGAGACCTCGACAGATGACAGTTTCTCATAGCAAGCGGAATTGTGAACTGGCAATCGAGATATCTTATGATGAGTATAGTTATTCTATGATCCAGATGGACAATGAGAAAAGTAACACCTCGGGCATGTATGTGAGCCAAATGATCTCATAGATGTTATTCCCGTAAAACAGGCAAGTGATTTTGATTACATGGGATCTGTATTTCAAATAAATGGCATCCAAAGTCACAGTCCAGTCAACCACTGAAAATACCACAAGGATGTATGTAAATGAAGTTCGCGTACCTTTTCGAAATGAATGGTTTAGTATTCATCAAATATAGATTATTTATCAATTAAGTCCAAGTGACAAAATGATCAGCGAACTTCAAGTACATTTCAACGGAACACTTTACAATGATGATATAATGGAAGATAGCACAAGAAAACCTTCCACATTTCAGACTGTAAAATCGACATGTGTCGACGAGCGCGAAGACATCAACAAGCAGGTTTATCGACCTTGGTTCTCACTGGGATTGGAGTCGGTTATTGGCTCCTTCTCTAGTTTATTGTCTTTGCCACCAAACAAATTAATGATAGAATTCAACCCCGAACCACTTTTGTTCTGCTTCTTTTCTTCAGCTGCCTTGGCTTCGATTCTTTCACGTTCAATAGCAACTTTTGGTTTGCGACCTTTAATGAGATCTAGCATGTCCTCTCGAGAAATTGTTTCGTATTTGAGAAGTGCATCGGCGATGGCCTTGTGTTCCTTTGCATGGGACACGAGAATTTTGCGAGCGCGTTCGTACGATTCAGTGAGTAGCCGTTTCACTTCCTTGTCCACAAGTTCACGTGAGGCCTCACTGACCTTCGATTTATCCTTAGACAGAACTCGTACACCGACAGCTTCCGACATACCGTATTTCATAACCATTGCCTCCGCAACGGCAGTAGCCCCCTGAAAGAGAATTTGAAGTGATGATGCAGAAGTTAGTACGATTGCAAGACGATTTAGGAGCTAACAATAGTTATCTACACAACAAATGCAAAGTATCCAGCTTTATTGCATTTCTGAGATCAACATGTCTATGCACGAGCCCGAAGGGCGAGGTCATAGTTTGTTGATCGAGAAAAATGCAATTAAGCTGGATATCTTTGCACGAGTTCTGTAAGTAACTTTATATTTCACAGAACTATCAGAATCTATGATCATGATCCTTAACATGATTTGAAAATCAAACCAAAGCAATTTTGAAATCAGATAGCCTGCTTCTCTGTCCATTGTACATGCATTTCTATGCAAATTCTATGCATGATTTTCGTTGTAGAGAATGAAAAACTTTCTATGTGCTAATGTATTTCAATGAAGGATTGCAATAAAGACTGTTTATTGCACTCTTTGAAATTTATGCACACATTGGAAAGCATAAACTATATTATGGAAGCAATAATCATAGAGATTATAGCACTGTGAAATATAAACACATGTAACTTCGATGCTTTATGTCACCGTTTCGCAACAAGTATGCAATGACAACGTCGTTATTTTTGATGAATTGCCACAAAGTTGCATTCGGCTTTTTATAGCGAATGAAGAAATATTTTATTAGCAGTTGTCGAATTCACCTCTTTCTACGAACATTACAATATTAACTTATCTTGAAAACATTTTCCAGCAGGAAGCCCACTATAAATTTTTGTAGCAAATATAATAGCAAAATGACTACTTTTCATAATATCATGTATCCATAATAGATACACCTCAGCATCACTTGGCAAAGTTTTTTGATTCAATCATTCGCAAGAATTTTTCACCAAGATTCAGCGTTTCATCGACTACAGCATTACTTCAAAAACTACGTAGCCATCAATTTGAGGATTCTCATCATCTGATCTCATTTGATTTATGTTCATTATTCACCAATGTTCCAGTCGATATAACAATCGAGTTGGCATTAGACATTCTTTTGAAAGAATTAAAAGTTCCAAGGCCGACTTTGAAAAAATTGTTGTCATTATGCATTCAAAGTATATTTCTTTTTGATGGTAAACTATATCGTCAGATAGATAAAGTAGCAATGGGCAGTTCACTCAACTGCATTTTTGCAGAAATATTCATGGATCATATGGAATGTCAGTTTTCCTGCAGTAACAACATGCCTTCCTTTTATGTTCGCTATGTCGATGATATATTTTGCGTTTTTGAAGACAAATCAATGATTGATGCTTTTATTCTCTTCATCAACTCCAGACATCCAAATTTAAAATTCACTTGTGAATCAGAAAAAAGCAACAAACTCGCTTTTCTTGATGTCATGTTGCATAGACAATCGACTTCGGTTGAATATAGCCTGTATCGCAAGCCATCGAATACTCATATTCAACTGAATTTTCGTTCCAATGTTCCAATGAATTGGAAAAGAGGTTTGATAATTGGCAGCATTTAACGTGCTTATCGGCTATCCAGCAGCTGGGAGTTGTTTCACGAAGAAATAAGAAAATTGAAAAAAATTTAGCAGCAAACAATTAACCTTTGTGGTTTGTGGAGAAACATCTGAAAGAGACGCTTGACAAAATTGTAATTCCTAGACAAGTGAACCAGGAAGACTCAATGAGTGAAGAAAGTAACATCAGAAGACAGACTTTTACTTTCAGATATTTTGACAAGGAAAGTATCATGTATTGCAGACGTGTCAAAAGGCTGATACCTGTGAAAATAAGACCACATTGTGCTTTTTCTTTTCGTAGCACCAGACTGCGAGAGTTTTTTCCTCTGAAGTCTCCTACCCCGAGGTCCCTTGTCTCATCAGTGGTTTATGAATTCAAGTGTACTGGTGATCAGTATACCACATACATCGGTGAGACAACACGACATCTAGGTAGAAGATTTCATGAGCATGTGTCAAGATCTGGTCCAATTTTCGACCATTTGCTTGAATGCAATACCTGCAGCAGACGTGACATCATGAACAATGTTTCGATCATTTACAAAACTCATTTTGTTCGTATTTCCGAGGCCCTCTTCATAAAGAAGAGGTCCCCAAAACTTTCTCATTCAGGCTCTTCATTTTATCTTTCTGTTTTCTGATGTCTATTCTTTTTTTTGCCTTCAGTAGTTATATCATTTCTTTGGTGTTTTGAACATAGTCTTTGCTGACCATAGATTTATCTAGGTTTCATAGTACTCTATAGCCTGATATCTTTTGTAGAAATTTATGTGCATGTACCCTTCAGTTAGATTGTTTCCCTGAATGAAGCGTTTATTTCTCAAATTGAAAATCATTCGTTTCACAAAGATAAGGTACCATAAAAAACTGTTTGTAGCATACAAAGTTAAAGAAAAAATCTCACGGCAAGTCGGTGAACAGCAAATTAATTCAGAAATACTGTCTTTGACTATTTATATTTAGATAACGGTAGGTTGTTCCTACAGAAAGGCCTTGGTTTGCATTCAAAATTATTTAAGTACAATTTGCGATGAAAAGTGGTCATTTTGCTATTTTATTTGCTACAATAACTTATCTTGATCTAGTAAAACTTCAGACCTCTCATAATAAGTTAGCAAGTTTAATACTACTTGAAATTATTTTGACAGCACTGATATAATATTTTCAATCGGAATGATATCAACAGGTATGGAAATGTAAGTTGAGAAATACACGCAGTCGTATCCAACAGTTATGTGTCACCAACAAGAACAAAAACGATCACAGTTGCAATCATATGAGTGAGATTGTAGAATTGTGAACAAAATGTCATTAGAGAGGGCATATCTCGGCTGTCCAGTGTTTCATTGAGCCGATGTTAATCCAAAACATGGCCTTAATCGATTGTCATGGGAAAGGAACCAAACGTTATACACGTTGTTATATTTTCAAATCATCAAGTTCTCATTTAAATAGCTTGGTGAACTTACATCCGTATTGTATCACAATGTCTTATTATGAACTTAAAGCCATTTATATTTCATGTTCTAAGTCAACTCACTTAAGTTTAACCTAAAATAGTCGTTAATGTAGAATTAAAACTAATGAAAGTCAAAAACTTCAAGAGATGCTATTAATTCAATGATGACATCAAACGACATCAATTAATTCGTTGCTTCTGTTGCAATTAAAATTCATTGATTGTTGAGCCTATTTAATCTGGTTAAACATCACTACTCCACCTTACTGGGGGCTTGGACGGTGCTGACATAG
This sequence comes from Prostheceraeus crozeri, assembly GCA_907163375.1. Taxonomy (NCBI): domain Eukaryota; kingdom Metazoa; phylum Platyhelminthes; order Polycladida; family Euryleptidae; genus Prostheceraeus; species Prostheceraeus crozeri. Next base: position 115,229 of record CAJQUW010007641.1, read on the forward strand.
TCAGACTTTAATCTGGAGTGTTGTGAACTTATAGTCCGGATGCCCTTCCTGACGACTTTCAATGACACTTTCGGGGGTCGACCACTGCACCGAAAGATCGCTAGGCCAAGCACTTGACAACTGTGCCACGGAGACCAATCCGTATATACTTGCAATTTATATTTGACAACCGCTGGTAAACCTTACCTAGATTAATATGGCAAAAGCCTATACTCCTTTTCGAAATATAAGTTTTGAAAATACCATAGTTTGTACTTTAAACTTAGTCGGGACGACTGTTCTTTTCCGCCTTTATTCATCTTTAAAAAATTGTCAAGGGAAAACTAAGGGAAATTAATCAAGGGAATCTGCTATGCCTAACATTCACGTTACTAAGCCCGAGGTTTCTACAATTACCGAAAGTAGCGACTGAGACTTGTCTGAGATACTCTTATCGACAATATGCGAGAAGCATCAGATCAGTCTTGATTATCAGCATCAAATGAAAGTTTGACAACATTTTTTGTGTCGAACATCTTTATTTTCACCACCAGTGAGACTTACGTGAAGTGACGTATTTTGCACATTGACCAATACAGTGTTTTGTTGAACATTTTTACTGTTAACAATGTTGGTCAATGCGCAAACTTATTCCATTTTCAAAAAAGACAAGAAATATTAAGATCTTAGTTTAAACAAATCAAAAACATCGTTTGTCAATGGGATTGATAAATAAGTCACCCCTTCATATGTGTGTCGATGTCGATTGATAGCGATTACTCACCTGAAAATCACTCATGGCTCCCGTTGTTACTTGTTCCATTCCAAAGATGATTTCTTCGGCAACTCGTCCGCCCATTTTGATATCCATCGAAGCAGTCAAACTTTGATATGTTTCATTATGAAGTTCCTTGTCCGGAATGAAACTTGTAGCGCCCAAAGACATTCCACGTGGAATCAGTGTGATCTGTAAATTGAAAACTATTGTCAGAAAACCTCAGAAGAGCGTGGATTTAATTAGTAAAAAAATGACTGTGAAATCATGAAATAATAGCACGGAAACATTACAAAGATTTTCAAAATTCGTACGCCTAGCATTACAGGAGAATGAACTTAGCTTCTTAGAGGGGTGTGCGCTAGCGCGTGTCGTGTCCTGTTGCAAAAGTAATACAAGCGTCCGTAGGAGCAGTGGACTATTGGGAAAGTAACCAATAGCTTCTAAACAAAGCAAAACATCAACAGTACCCTCTTCATCTCATCACGCAGCAACCACCACCTCTCAGATAACGAAAACCCACAATTTTCAAGGAAGTACGCCTCATCTCCTTCCACATAATCATCCAACGCAACAACAAAACAACTCAAACAAACACACACTCAACACGTCACCATATACCTAGCGCACAGGCAAAACAATAAAATCATTAACGCAATCCCCCCCACAGTTCATAAATCAGAACAAGCACACGACAGACACACACGCAGAACATTGGCACAACTTCGCACCAACAAAACACCCGTCTTAAAAGAGTATCTACACAAAATAAACCCCTCTATCCACTCTTCACCTCTTTGCCCCCTATGCAAATCACAAGTAAACACCTCTTCTCCTGCACTCACATACAGACATCGCTCACACCATGGGATATGTGGGTTGCCCCGTCAGGTGTGCGGAGCTTATCCCCCCCCCCTGGACCCCCCCTCCCCCACCCCCGATAGCAGGGAGGGGTGGGTTGATACCAGTGGCGTCTTCTCCGTACTTGCGAGGCCTTCGGCGCATCCTAAATAATAATTTACCAACAGTTACAAAAATGAAAAGTGTCATCATTCATTATATTTCATTTAAATTCGATAGCTTCTCGTGGTAGCTGTCCGTCTCAAAATCAGACGCTCAACCTCAGAGTGAACAGTTTTGCTGCGCGTGCACGAATCACAGCTGTTTTCTTCTAACGATTAGACACACATGCTAGTCGTGTGTTCAGACGGAGAGAAAGAGAGTTGTGTGCGTGTGAGGCAGCAAGCGCACGCGCCCGCACCATTATTGGCTTTCTCGATAGATATAATGCTTTGCCTTCTCCAATTTTTACAATGAAATTCTCCGTTATTCTTGATCGAGGCTCAGAAATCTTGCGAGAAACGCAAGAAACTGTTTCCTTTCCTCCTTTTTCTCGAGAAAATGTGGTCTGGACAGAGAGGGGATATAGTAATCTCAGCTCCTTGAATAAGGCGTTTAGGCGACATGAGCAATTAACTTCTCATGTGCACATTCACTTGGCATTAAAAAATGTTCGGGAAATTGTTATTAAAAATTCATGTTTTATGAAAATTAATGTTGTGACATAAAAAAGTTTGGTATAGAAATAGTATTCCAATGCCGAGCGAAGGCCTGTGGTCTGGGAGCACGCGACGCCACTGGTTGATACCACCACCACTATTGGGAAGTCAAAAATTGTCCGCATTCTAGCTACAATGCTAAGCGCGAGCTTCTGCATGATTGAGTGCTGCGAGTCGGAGAAGTCCTTCAGTCGGTATAAGAGGCATAAAATTGATGAATGATGAATCTGTAAGTTATAGACCTAATTAAACTATAATTTCGGAAAAATACGTAATTCCCGACAATTATATCAATCTTATGTAATAGGAAATTAATGCAATCAATTAATTGATGCTTTAAGTTGTATACCATCAATTAGTTGTAATTTAATTGATTTTTTATAATCCCTGATAACCTGATAGTCAACTAACCTTGTGTAATGGATGAGAGCCCTTTGTATAATGCGCGACTAAAGCGTGACCTGCTTCGTGGTAAGCAGTTATCTTGTTTGCTTCTTCATCTTGCAATCGAGATCGAGCTGGACCCATCAGCATTTTATCTCTTGCCTTCCAAATATGCTCCATCGTCACTTCACTGAGATTTTCTAAACCTGCCAAGATTGCCGCTTGATTCACCATGTTTTCAATATCTGCACCAGAGAATCCGATTGTACTCATGGCCAAGTTGTGGATATCAATACCCATATTCTTCACCTAAATAAGGATAAAACAGGAATTTAAATAGACTAACTATTTTCAATGAAGGAAGAACAACTATATGGTACCGTACTTCTTCAAGTAATGAGTAACGACATATATATTCAAATATCGCGAACAATTTGTGTCATTTGACATGTATCGCAGAAGAAAGGAATCATGCTGGATTTGATTAGACTCACATCCTATTCTCCAGAAATATTTGCCAATTCCTTGTCACATGTCAATTTTTAATGATATGAGAATGGTGACAATTAGGAAATTTTAATGTGTGGATGTGATATCACTTTAACCGTTTACATACAGGAGGGATTTGTTGCTGTCACATTTTTGCTGTGCAGCTTTTTAAACTACACGGCATGACATATGCTGTCGAGAATATTAAGCTGAATACCATATTTTTCTTACTTTGTCCCAAAAATCGTTGGATTCGGCTCACTGGAATATCATTCATATGAACTTTTTCTAAGGTTTTAATTTGCCACTTTTTGTAGACAGTTTGTTTGATAGCTTTCCATGAAATACATCAGTTTTATACCTCCAACAGTATAAATATGAGTTCATAGATCACATCATGATAATCTGTTATACCATAGACATTGAATACAATTTTCAGTATTGAAATGCCATGTACATACATGTAAGTCCTATTTATGTAAGTCCTGTCAGGTATAGCACAATAATGTTAAGATAAAAATTAAAGATAAAGTGGTTTTCTGTTTTTCCGGCTCATTTGATTTCTTTGGATATCTTCAGGTTGTCTTTGGTCTTTTATAATTTCATCATTTGAAGGCGCTTAGACTTGCAGAGTGAAGTTTTACTGATATATTGAAAACATCACTTTTGAAAAAATCTTCCACATTTTATGTAATTTTTGGTTTGTATTCCACTTAGAATTAGTCTTACTTTTTGGTTACTTTGAAGTAATAATTTGGACTGAGATCCTTCTTCCACAAAATTAAAAAATTGATTCCATCCAGTTTATTTCTCATCCTTAACAAAGCTAAAAGTAAAAATTTGAGAGGCGTAGCATCTCACCCATGTATTTGTTTTTGATTTTGCGGAAGAAGGATCTTAGGCCAAATTATCAAGTTACTGGGGAATATCACCTAGATAGATTTATTCTGCACCGTAGAACCAATGTATTGGACGTACTTTGCTCAAATAAAGCTCCAAGATGGCCTTCCGTCCTGCATAATCGGGGATTTGCACAATTACTTCCATATCAAATCTGCCAGGTCGTACAACAGCAGGATCAAGAGCTTCTCGTCGATTGGTGGCTCCAAGCACGATAATGCCTGTTGATGGTCGAAATCCGTCTAATTCGGACAATAACTGATTGATGGTCTGATTAGCATAGGGGTGAGTGGGAGAGTTGGTTCGATGACTGCTCACAGCGTCGATCTCGTCAATGAAGACTACACACGGAGCCCGTGACTTCGCTTCCTCAAACAGTTTGCGCATTCGTGAAGCGCCTGTACCAACAAAAAGCTCATCGAACTCTGAACCCGCGGCATGTAGAAAAGGAACTTTAGCCTCACCGGCGACAGCACGGGCTAATAACGTCTTGCCAACGCCGGGTTGACCAGTCAATAAGACGCCTTTTGGGAGACGTGCGCCGAGCTTGTTGAAGCGTCCGGGATTTCTCAGAAATTCCACAACATCCTCAAGTTCCTTCTTTGCTTCATCACACTGAAAGTAGAGAGTTGAGACATTCTAACATATTTCGTAATCTATTAGACTCATTAATCGACAACTCACCCCTTTCACATCAGAAAACGTCACCTCAACACGATCTCGAACTTCGTAACTTTCATTTGGAGATCTTCGCAAGCCACCTAAGACGGAGACAAATGAGAGGTTTCAGATAAAGGCTGCCGATATGTGATATTCAAAGACTGAAAACGTCCCTATTGCTGCATGCTTAACTTTTGGAAACGAAAAAGCTCCTCGACGAAGATACCGCACAATTTATATTTAAGTTAGTGATTAACCGTTTTCACCGGCGATCTCACCCTGCCCCCAAGACTTGTAACACTTAATACAATTGGTGACTCACCTCTTCCAGCTTCATTTATCAAAGACCTGATGCTGTTGTACGAATAAATCAAGCCAGCAATCATCAGTACCGTCAACAAACGTCTTGCGAAAATCACTCCTGCTGATTCCTTGTGTACCTTCTTGTTCAAAAGAGTAGCTGTTTCTGCCATTCCACGACTGTACGCTTCTATCAGTTCATTCTGAACCTCCGGTTTGCTCCGATGCTTGACATCATAAAGAAACTGCTGAAAATCTGTAGAACTCTTCATTTCATTCTTTTGTCGGTTTCTCTTGAAAACAGATACTCCGCTGCGATATGCATCCATGAATCTTCCTCCACCCTGTGGATTCGCTCTTCTCTCATAAGAAGACAATACTTGATCGGCTAAGTCATCATTGGGATCGTAGGACTGTTGACCGCCCCGCATGCCCTTGTACCTCTGAGATCGTACCGTTTTGAATCCTCGACGCTGTTGGAGACCTGTTAAGTAAAATTCAGAACAAATTAGTAGTATTAACATTCATAGGCAGTGTCTAGTATCTCAGAAGAAAAATTTCGACTATAGTTTTCCCTGTAAGTGTTGATGATATAGACTTGCTGAAATATCAGAATGTTGAGCACCTATGGCTCTAAATTAGGTTGTTCAACAGGTATGAGATGAGCAGAAAACCCGTTTCATACGATTCGAGAAACCAAACCAAAATAATTGTTAAAATGTGTTTAGTTTTCTGACACCACAATTAGACGAAGTAGGCTATTCATTTCGCACTTAATCCGAACTGGAAGTCTAAAGGCGTAATATCACTTATACACGGTGAGCAAGGCTTCAGTAGAACCTATGAACGTCTAACATCGTCTTTCATTAATTCTACTCACTGAAGTCAACCAACCAAGAAAGAAACACATACAATTATCCATTTTCATACAACCTTTTAAATAAATCATGCGATAACGCCATGTCAATATTAAAGTGGACTATTTCTCACCACCGTATAATTCCATGACATAGCAGTTATTCAAGACTGCACTTTCAAAACTAAATCTACAACGGACTTAAGATGATGCGGAGAATTTTATGACTAACCTGACGAATGTGTGATTGGTGTGTGTCCATTTGTTAATCCTTGGCCAAGTCCGGGCAAAATGGGTGTCTGCATATGATTGCCCGAAGACGCAAATATGTTGTGCATTTGAGACAGAAATCCATTTCTCTGCAATTCACGCAATATGTCGTTCCCAAATTCAGGACTCTGGAAAAACACAAACAGGTTTCTAACGCCTGTGCTTATGAAAACCTGAGATACATGTACCGGGTGCGGGTACGTAATAGCATTTTCCTGTTTAGAACAACAGGCTTTAATGATTCTGAGCATTATTTAAATATGAGACAGTTATGAAAGTATTCTCTTTGGTCCGGCCGCCAGCACGAGTTTCTACAGGGAACTAGATGGGAAATGATGCCATCAGAGAATCTGTCCTACCCGGTTCCTCTTCATGTGACAGGAGCAAAGAAAACACATGTTAATCCAATGGGGAAACAGATTGAAGTTTATGGCAAAAACTGCATCTCCTTCGTTTCAAGTGACAGGTACTGGGCGTTTCCATTTTAAAGGTTGCGATTTCGATGGAAAATAAAAAGTTTAGCAATTTTAAGTGCCAAAGCCACCTTTCTAGGTCAGTTTTTGATGCTGATCACGAAAATGATAATAAGAACCACAAATAATGCGTATTTCATACAATAATCGATTAATTATCGATCGAACGAATTACATTTGTGGCATGCAATATTCATCACTTTTTGAAGATTCCTCCTAAACGTCATATGATCATGTAACTAAGGGTGTATATGAACCAATTATTGCATATATAGTTCCTGTGAATCGATTTGAGCTTTGAATTCATAAAAAATAAGGTAACATATATATTTTTATTATGGCGACCGAATCACATTTTAGGTGACGATCGAATTACACCGTTGTGGTATGATATTTTAAAGCACGTACTCCGAGTCATTTTTTTAAATATATAATTGACTTTTCAGTGGAAAGTGAGAAATAGACGTTTTTACACGCAAACTAGATCATTGTTTGCGTTGAATTCAAATCATAATATTACCAAAAGTCCCTTGAAGTCAAATCACCCAGAATTTGGACATTGGTTTTGTACATTTGTAGGCTTAAAGCACTCAACAAAAGTAACTTATGTCAGTTATATGCAATAACTATGCGATTGCCTATGTTTCGATGATCATTCTAAAAAAAGTTATAAAATCGGTTGGATAGTTACCATCTTACATCTAAAAGACACATTTTGTTCAAAATCGTAACCTTTAAAATGGAAACGCCCTGCTAAGTTTAGTCACAAATTTCTCGGCATGGAATGTCCTCAGGTCATCAATTGGCGTGTACATGTACCTTTGTCGATGAAACTGGGCATACTTGGAATTAATGAGCGACTTAGAATCGATAAGAGCAACTTTTTGATTAAGTTTCAGCCACATTCAACCATATTCTCGCGTGCATACATCACCGATCAGAAGTCGGGGTTAGCATGATAATAACACATGGTCTTTATAGGAAGTTTTCTCATGACATTATATGCCAAAAATTATGGCTATAGACTTGGCACTTGTCACACAGAAAACCATAGAAAATGAAAACTGTTTCCCATTGCATTTATACTGTGTTCTGTCAAGAAAACACTCTCTGACAATAAGAAGAACCGAGTTGGACTCGTGAGATGACCAGATTCATAGTGAACATAGAATGTTCATCTTTGTGCAGGGTGACCACTTGGTCAGAATTACGGGGGAAGGTCCGAAATGGTCCGAAATTGCCAATTATGTAATTCATGGGTTTTTTTCTTGCTACTTACCCTAAAATAAAAATTGAGCAGCTTATTGAATTAATTCATTCTGTAATTAATAGAAATATTTTGATCTGATGTTGAATGTACCATTTTATAAATTCACTTCAGTTTTCGTTTTTATCCAACAATTTCAGACTTCGACAAAAATTCAGTGTGCTCATCAATCAACTATGCAATCTGTTTTTCATATTTTTCCGCTTTCCATAAACAAGCAGACGTACATGTAGTAACTGTTCTAGTATTCATTACTGTTTTGGTATTTCAAATTCAATGGTCTCTTTAAATTATTTTGCAAATGTGCTACATGTAGTTAATTCTGTAATTTGATATTTGCCGATTCATTCAGCTTATTGTTAAAGCTTTCTCGACATGACTGGGAGTCGTATTTGCATTTTGTTTTGCAACATTTAACTGAATTACTGCCTACATTCATTTGTTTTATATGAGATGATGGAATATGTATGAAAATTTTCATGATATTCTATGTTTTTCTTTGTATACATTTCATTTGGATAAGTACTACTATAGTCAAATCATCAAAATTTAAAATTTATGTGACGTCATTGTGGGACAGAGTTATGGTCCGATTTTCGGTCCTCCTGAAGTGGTCACCCTGTCTTTGTGAGAACTCGGAGAAGGTCATACTGGCAGCCAAACTGCTCGTATTGTGTTAAGATTCTAAATTCTGTAGGCAACCACATATGAGCTACAATGTGATTAAGAAATGAGACAGTTTCTTGTGCATTGTTCAATTTTCGGGTTTTCGTGTCAGGCAGAATCATTAGGAGGAATAGAACTGTTGCTGATTATATCATCATCCTCTTGTATCAACATTATCATCATAGTAGACATTCATTTTGCATAATTGTTGTGAAATTTGATTGCTACCGTCTTATCATGCTACTGCCAGGCTTCTTCCAGTAGTCCTTTCATATCGATCGAACTAGGCTGACAGACTGCTGTTGTTCTCTTGCTCACTGTATCACATGCAGTAGTCATTCAGCTGTTAATTTAGTAAAAAAGCATTCAAGCATTTCAGTAAAGTTAAGTTTTCAATTATATTTCTGCGTTTATTTTGATGCGCATGTATGGTTTTGGTCAATATCTTGTGAAGATTTTTTTTCTCTCACTTCTCATAATCTGCTTTCCTTTTCTTTATACTCAACAACTAGAGCTTCATCTCCTCTATTGAATCAATGTTTTAGTTCATGTGCTTTTGTCAAAGAGCTGATTTTCGTCGTCTTGACCAGAAAATGTTGCTTCCTGTTTCGACGTTTGTACGCCAACAGTCTTATGAACACGGAGAGATGAAAGGGCGCAATTGAGATAATAGAAATTGATAGAAGCCCAACATGGAAAAGGTATAATGATTGAATACCTTGTCAGTTATAACCTATCAAATTCAACCCTGTGAATCATAAACATAAAGTGAGATTCACTTCCGGCAGTTTCAATGGTGTTGATACAGTCACACTTGAGTTATGACATCTAAATTTAGTCTAGATGCCCTTCTTCCTAACTTACAATGACAGCCTCAGGGTTCGAACACTCTATCAAAAACACTACAAGGCCATGTGCACAGTCATTGTGCCTCCATGTCTGTAAAATATTTATGACATAAAATTGCGATAAATAGAGAAGAAATGCTAGAATACATCCAATTTAACATCACACAATCTTAGTCTAGCATCCTGTTTCAATTTTTTTAAAATACTTGTTGTATTGTATGAGATACTCATGAGAATGACTACCTGGCATTGTCACGTAAGCCCTGGTTGTCGAAGGTCTAGTTGTATGAACCTAAATCAGGTTTTTTGACTATCATCTTTGTATTATTCAATGATGCAAAGGTTGCAAGCGAGCGAGTCCCTTATAAAACAATGGACGCATTGTAAAGGCGTTCTAGGCATCGTTACTTGAGTCATATCAAATTGACCATCCAGCTTACATCGTGGAGTAGAGAATAATCAAACCTGCGAGTATTCCAACATAAACGAGCAGCTACATATACATAAAAAATATTTTGAAAGTGAGTTTTGCTGATCCTTTAGTCTTAATGAAGAATTTGAATTTTGTCGTACGTGACAAATAATGCAAACCGGGAAAATTTCGCGAATCGATAGAAAACGATCACGACTCAACTGCTAGATCAATTATGCACTCTTTACGAAAGCAATATTGAAACGTTACTTGTAGCAAAATGATTTGCAGCAATAATATGAATCTTGCTGATATACAGTGTTGTGCAGCAAAATTGCCCACTCCATCAGATTTGTAATAAAAGTAGGAATATCTTCATTACACATTCATTAATACAAATTACTATTGAACAAATATCTCAGTCTCGTAAGAATGGTCAGAAGAATGTAAAAAGAAACAAGCCTATAAGCGTACGTGTAGCCACCTCTAGAAAACCGCTTTTTTGCAAAATTAACAGGAGCGGATAATTTTGCTGCACAACACAGTAGAGTCAAAACATGTCCTTAAATCAACCACATTTGCTGGAAAAAATCTCAAATGCATGATATGTAATCTTTCAAGAAAGTTTCCCGGTTTGCATATAATTAAGAAGAGTACGAAATTGGGTGTATGATGTTTATTGTTCTTGTTCAATATACGATTATATGTGCAGTGTCAATGTCAGTTGTAATTTTTGGTTTGACGACTGATTTCCTCTTGCAGAAAATTATCCGGCACTGGAATCACTCAAAGACTTGAAGAGACATTGCCAACCAATCCAGATCACATCGGTGGTTACAAGATGGCACTTGCCACTTTTGAAGGAATAGAATCAAAATTCGGCATCTGCCTCCCGAAATTCAAGGTGACTTAAGAAAGATACATCTGAAACTCTATCGGCCACCCACTCTTTGCAGATTTCTTTCTGTTATGACACGCTCTTTTGCTGAAAATGGGAACGAGAACCTACGGCAAATGCAGCTGTGCAGTTGTAAAAGAGCATGACATGACCGCTGGTTTGCTCACGCGAGTGCGAAATCTCCGTGTGTCTTGAATAATTTTCTCTTTATTTTTTGGGTTTTGTGCTAATTTTTAACCATTTCATCACTATATTCTATTGAACGTTTCATAGCTGGATTTTCAAGTACATCTTATAGGATATTAAAATTTCCATTTGTACACTGTCACTTCGGTAATCATTGCTTGATTGTGTATGTATGCATGCTAGGAACTGTTGACTTTGACAATGAACGATATCGACTTATTCCTGTGACCATTTGATATTATATTCAAGTCAAAGGTTAACAACTCGGAACATCTGAACATTATATTATTCCATGATTTCCTAGGACGATTGAAAGACTCCTTCCATAACCAAACCCTTCTGTCTTTCAAATGTGAATTGTATTATTAAGTAATTGACACCGTAACCATCCTCACTCCTATGACCTCATGATAGCATGTTTCTATCTCTGCGTGTTTTGATAACGGAAAGGCAGTGTAGTCTTTGACGTATATGTTGATGTATCAGATGATACAGATTGCTTTAATATCCATGTAATATTGAGTGACTTGTTTCAAATGTTTGAAAAAGTGTTTTTGTGTGATCATGATTTTAAAGAAGATTACAGATTGTAGTAGATACATGAATATTAGGTTTAATAAAAAATCATAATTGATTCATGTTTTTTTGATTTCTTGAAAACATCAATTGAATTTTGACCAAATCAGTATCTGAACCGACTATCCTAATGATACATTGCAAAGGAGGAGGACATCCTATATGAAATTACAGATTGCAATGGGCATTAGATGTGTAGGTAGTCGAAAACCCTTGACAAAAATTAGTGGCTATATGTCATTTCCACGTTAATTGGGAAATTGATCACTAATTACAGAATTTGAAATGAGAGTCACGGTAGGTTTTCCTTCTTATCGCTATATTTCTCTTGCAGAAGAGCAACTGCGAATTTGAGGATCTAGCTTCTCGTCATTATCTTATAGCTATATGTGTGTATATTTAAATCCGATGAAGATTCGATTGAAATCCGTCGAAGATCGACCAGACCAAATTACGAGTATATCATCCAGTCTCTCAGATATTCTAAAAGTGATAACAGGAATGCAACGAGGGGTGTTGACTTATTGAAATCCTTGGGTATTGTAACACTAATATCATCGCAGTGCAGTGGCCTACATACGAAGGAAGTCGCACATTATGGGTCTTACACTTAGATGGCTTATTGGAGATATGCCAGTTTATCCGGGCACAGAATACAAAATTCCTTGATAGCCGTTGGGTGAAACATCACGACTACGGCTGCCAAAGCATTTTTGTGCTTAACCTGAATATACCTTTTCCCATCTTTGCCCAGGCGAATTGCAATCATCATTATCAACCTCACGATAGACAAACGTAGAGCGGCCTCATTGTCTTCGGCTTGCTCAGCCACTCGAGATGTTAGGCTATAATTCCAACCCGTACTGACGCGCGAGCGCATATAGGGCGAAACTGACAAGGAATTTTTGTGCACAAATTTTCAAGTCAGAGAACATCTTTCTAAATTGAAGGCAATCTCGATCTCTCCTTCAACTTTGAGAGGTCAGCAAGAAGGCACATGAAATCGTTTGCCTTCAATATCAGCTGAGTTCTAGAGCAGCAACTACTCTTTTTTTTAGAAAACAACTTCTAATGGAAGGATCAATTTTAAGTTATATAGCGCTAGGCTAATATCTTAGGTTCTCATGTTGCACTACAAGAAGCCAGTTTTTTTAGAAAGGCGTTCCACGTACATAAGCAGTTCACATTAGCATTTGAAAATGCCATTACAAATGCCTGCATATTAGCATTGCTTCGCATATGCACAAAAATGCAACTTCGATTCAATGAAAAATCGAGACCTCGACAGATGACAGTTTCTCATAGCAAGCGGAATTTTGAACTGGCAATCGAGATATCTTATGATGAGTATAGTTATTCTATGATCGAGGCCGACAATGAGAAAAGTAACACCTCGGGCATGTATGTGAGCCAAATGATCTCATGGATGTTATTCCGGTAAAACAGGCAAGTGATTTTGATTACATGGGATCTGTATTTCAAATAAATGGCATCCAAAGTCACAGTCCAGTCAACCACTGAAAATACCACAAGGATGTATGTAAATGAAGTTCGCGTACCTTTTCGAAATGAATGGCTTAGTATTCATCAAATATAGATTACTTATCAATTAAGTCGAAGTGACAAAAAGCATTAGACAAAATGATCAGCGAACTTCAAGTACATTTCAACGGAACACTTTACAATGATGATATAATGGAAGATAGCACAAGAAAACCTTCCACATTTCTGACTGTAAAATCGACATGTGTCGACGAGCGCGAAGACATCAACAAGCAGGTTTATCGACCTTGGTTGTCACTGGGATTGGAGTCGGTTATTGGCTCCTTCTCTAGTTTATTGTCTTTGCCACCAAACAAATTAATGATAGAATTCAACCCTGAACCACTTTTGTTCTGCTTCTTTTCTTCAGCTGCCTTGGCTTCGATTCTTTCACGTTCAATAGCAACTTTTGGTTTGCGACCTTTAATGAGATCTAGCATGTCCTCTCGAGAAATTGTTTCGTATTTGAGAAGTGCATCGGCGATGGCCTTGTGTTCCTTTGCATGGGACACGAGAATTTTGCGAGCGCGTTCGTACGATTCAGAGAGTAGCCGTTTCACTTCCTTGTCTACAAGTTCACGTGAGGCCTCACTGACCTTCGATTTATCCTTAGACAGAACTCGTACACCGACAGCTTCCGACATACCGTATTTCATAACCATTGCCTCTGCAACGGCAGTAGCACCCTGAAAGAGAATTTGAAGTGATGATGCAGAAGTTAGTACGATTGCAAGACGATCTAGGAGCTAACAAACACATGTAACCTTGAGGTTTTATGTCACCGTTTCGCAACAAGTAAGTGTGAACGTTCAGGTAGTAGAACGCAAAAAATGCTATGACAACGTCGTTATTTTTCATGAATTGCCACAAAGTTGCATCCGGCTTTTTATAGCGAATGAAAAAACATTTTATTGGTAGTTGTCGAATTCACCTCTTTCTACGAACATTACAATATTAACTTATCTTGATCTAGTAAAACTTCAGATCTCTCATAATAAGTCAGCAAGTTTAATACTACTTGAAATTATTTTGACAGCACTGATATAATATTTTCAATCGGAATGATATCAACAGGTATGGAAATCTAAGTTGAGAAATACACGCAGTCGTATCCAACAGTTATGTGTCACCAACAAGAACAAAAACGATCACAGTTGCAATCATATGAGTGAGATTGTAGAATTGTGAACAAAATGTCATTAGAGAGGGCATATCTCGGCTGTCCAGTGTTTCATTGAGCCGATGTTAATCCAAAACATGACCTTAATCGATTGTCATGGGAAAGGAACCAAACGTTATACACGTTGTTATATTTTCAAATCATCAAGTTCTCATTTAAATAGCTTGGTGAACTTACATCCGTATTGTATCACAATGTCTTATTATGAACTTAAAGCCATTTATATTTCATGTTCTAAGTCAACTCACTTAAGTTTAACTTATAATAGTCGTTAATGTAGAATTAAAACTAATGAAAGTCAAAAACTTCAAGAGATGCTATTAATTCAATGCTTCTGTTGCAATTAAAATTCATTGATTGTTGAGCCTATTTAATCTGGTTAAACATCACTACTCCACCTTACTGGGGGCTTGGACGGTGCTGACATAGTCAGACTTTAATCTGGAGTGTTGTGAACTTATAGTCCGGATGCCCTTCCTGACGACTTTCAATGACACTTTCGGGGGTCGACCACTGCACCGAAAGATCGCTAGGCCAAGCACTTGACAACTGTGCCACGGAGACCAATCCGTATATACTTGCAATTTATATTTGACAACCGCTGGTAAACCTTACCTAGATTAATATGGCAAAAGCCTATACTCCTTTTCGAAATATATGTTTTGAAAATACCATAGTTTGTACTTTAAACTTAGTCGGGACGACTGTTCTTTTCCGCCTTTATTCATCTTTAAAAAATTGTCAAGGGAAAACTAAGGGAAATTAATCAAGGGAATCTGCTATGCCTAACATTCACCTTACTAAGCCAGAGGTTTCTACAATTACCGAAAGTAGCGACTGAGACTTGTCTGAGATACTCTTATCGACAATATGCGAGAAGCATCAGATCAGTCTTGATTATCAGCATCAAATGAATGTTTGACAACATTTTTTGTGTGGAACATCTTTATTTTCACCACTAGTGAGACTTAAGTGAAGTGACGTATTTTGCACATTGACCAATACAGTGTTTTGTTGAACATTTTTACTGTTAACAATGTTGGTCAATGCGCAAACTTATTCCATTTTCAAAAAAGACGAAATATTAAGATCTTAGTTTAAAAAAAATCAAAAACATCGTTTTGTCAATGAGATTGATAAATAAGTCACCCCTTCATATGTGTCGATGTCGATTGATAACGATTACTCACCTGAAAATCACTCATGGCTCCCGTTGTTACTTGTTCCATTCCAAAGATGATTTCTTCGGCAACTCGTCCGCCCATTTTGATATCCATCGAAGCAGTCAAACTTTGATATGTTTCATTATGAAGTTCCTTGTCCGGAATGAAACTTGTAGCGCCCAAAGACATTCCACGTGGAATCAGTGTGATCTGTAAATTGAAAACTATTGTCAGAAAACCTCAGAAGAGCGTGGATTTAATTAGTAAAAAAATGACTGTGAAATCATGAAATAATAGCACGGAAACATTACAAAGATTTTCAAAATTCGTACGCCTAGCATTACAGGAGAATGAACTTAGCTTCTTAAGAGGGGTGTGCGCTCGCGCGTGTCGTGTCCTGTTGCAAAAGTAATACAAGCGTCCGTGGGAGCAGTGGACTATTGGGAAAGTAACCAATAGCTTCTAAACAAAGCAAAACATCAACAGTACCCTCTTCATCTCATCACGCAGCAACCACCACCTCTCAGATAAAAAAACCCCACAATTTTCAGGAAAGTACGCCTCATCACCTTCCAAACAGTCATCCAACGCAACAACAAAACAACTCAAACAAACACTCAACACGTCACCATATACCTAGCGCACAGGCAAAACAATAAAATCATTAACGCAATCCCCCCCTACAGTTCATAAATCAGAACAAGCACACGACAGACACACACGCAGAACATTGGCACAACTTCCCACCAACAAAACACCCGTCTTAAAAGAGTATCTACACAATATAAACCCCTCTATCCACTCTTCACCTCTTTGCCCCCTATACAAATCACCAAGTAAACACATCTTCTTCTGCACTCACATACAGACATCGCTCACACCATGGGATATGTGGGTTGCCCCGTCAGGTGTGCGGAACTCATCCACCCCCTGGACCCCCTCCCAATAGCAGGGAGGGGTGGGTTGATAGCAGTGGCGTCTTCTCCGTACCTGAGAGGCCTAAATAATAATTTACCAACAGTTACAAAAATGATAAGTGTCATCATTCATTATATTTCATTTAAATTCGATAGCTTCTCGTGGTAGCTGTCCGTCCCAAAATCAGAAGCTCAACCTCAGAGTGAACAGTTTTGCTGCGCGTGAACGAATCACAGCTGTTTTCTTCTAACGATTAGACACACATGCTAGTCGCGTGTTCAGACGGAGAGAAAGAGAGTTGTGTGCGTGTGAGGCAGCAAACGCACGCATGCGCCCGCACCATTATTGGCTTTCTCGATAGATATAATGCTTTGCCTTCTCCAATTTTTACAATGAAATTCTCCGTTATTCTTGATCGAGGCTCAGAAATCTTGCGATCTTTGATCTTGCGAGAAACGCAAGAAACTGTTTCCTTTCCTCCTTTTTCTCGAGAAAATGTGGTCTGGACAGAGAGGGGATATAGTAATCTCAGCTCCTTGAATAAGGCGGTTAGGCGACATGAGCAATTAACTTCTCATGTGCACATTCACTTGGCATTAAAAAATGTTCGGGAAATTGTTATTAAAAATTCATCTTTTATGAAAATTAATGTTGTGACATGAAGAAGTTTGGTATAGAAATAGTATTCCAATGCCGAGCGAAGGCCTGTGGTCTGGGAGCACGCGACGCCACTGGTTGATACCACCACCACTATTGGGAAGTCAAAAATTGTCCGCATTCTAGATACGATGCTAAGCGCGAGCTTCTGCATGATTGAGTGCTGCGAGTCGGAGAAGTCCTTCAGTCGGTATGAAGCATAAAATTGATGAATGATGAATCTGTAAGTTATAGACCTAATTAAACTATAATTTCGGAAAAATTCCCGACAATTATATCAATCTTATGTAATAGGAAATTAATGCAATCAATTAATTGATGCTTAAAGTTGTATACCATCAATTAGTTTTAATTTAATTGATTTTTTATAATCCCTGATAACCTGATAGTCAACTAACCTTGTGTAATGGATGAGAGCCCTTTGTATAATGCGCGACTAAAGCGTGACCTGCTTCATGGTAAGCAGTTATCTTGTTTGCTTCTTCATCTTGCAATCGAGATCGAGCTGGACCCATCAGCATTTTATCTCTTGCCTTCCAAATATGCTCCATCGTCACTTCACTGAGATTTTCTAAACCTGCCAAGATTGCCGCTTGATTCACCATGTTTTCAATATCTGCACCAGAGAATCCGATTGTACTCATGGCCAGGTTGTGGATATCAATACCCATATTCTTCACCTAAATAAGGATAAAACAGGAATTTAAATAGTAACTATTTTCAATGAAGGAAGAACAACTATATGGTAACGACATATATATTCAAATATCGCGAACAATTTGTGTCATTTGACATGTATCGCAGAAGAAAGGAATCATGCTGGATTTGATTAGACTCACATCCTATTCTCCAGAAATATTTGCCAATTCCTTGTCACATGTCAATTTTTAATGATATGAAAATGGTGACAATTAGGAAATTTTAATGTGTGGATGTGATAGCACTTTAACCGTTTACATACAGGAGAGATTTGTTGCTGTCACATTTTTGCTGTGCAGCTTTTAAAACTACACGGCATGACATATGCTGTCGAGAATATTAAGCTGAATACCATATTTTTTAAACTTTGTCCCAAAAATCGTTGGATTCGGCTCACTGGAATATCATACATATGACCTTTTTCTAAGGTTTTAATTTGCCACTTTTTGTAGACAGTTTGCTTGATAGCTTTCCATGAAATACATCAGTTTTATACTCCAACATTATAAATATGAGTTCATAGATCACATCATGATAATCTGTTATACCATAGACATTGAATACAATTTTCAGTATTGAAATGCCATGTACATGTAAGTCCTGTCAGGCATGGCACAATTATGTGAAGATAAAGATAAAAGATAAAGTGGTTTTCTGTTTTTCCGGCTCATTTGATTTCTTTGGTTATCTTCAGGTTGTCTTTGGTCTTTTATATATTCATCATATTATTGAAGGCGCTTAGACTTGCAGAGTGAAGTTTTACTGATATATTGAAAACATCACTTTTGAAAAAAAACTTCCACATTTAATGTAAATTTTGGTTTGTATTCCACTTAGAATTAATCTTACTTTTTGGTTACTTTGAAGTAATAATTTGGACTGAGATCCTTCTTCCACAAAAATTAAAAAAATTGATTCCATCCAGTTGATTTCTCATCCTTAACAAAGCTAAAAGTAAAAATGTGAGAGACGTAGCATCTCAACCCATGTATTTGTTTTTGATTTTGCGGAAGAAGGATCTTAGGCCAAATTATCAAGTTACTGGGGAATATCACTTAGATAGATTTATTCTGCACCGTAGAACCAATGTATTGGACGTACTTTGCTCAAATAAAGCTCCAAGATGGCCTTTCGTCCTGCATAATCGGGTATTTGCACAATTACTTCCATATCAAATCTGCCAGGTCGTACAACAGCAGGATCAAGAGCTTCTCGTCGATTGGTGGCTCCAAGCACGATAATGCCTGTTGATGGTCGAAATCCGTCTAATTCGGACAATAACTGATTGATGGTCTGATTAGCATAGGGGTGAGTGGGAGAGTTGGTTCGATGACTGCTCACAGCGTCGATCTCGTCAATGAAGACTACACACGGAGCCCGTGACTTCGCTTCCTCAAACAGTTTGCGCATTCGTGAAGCGCCTGTACCAACAAAAAGCTCATCGAACTCTGAACCCGCGGCATGTAGGAAAGGAACTTTAGCCTCACCGGCCACAGCACGGGCTAATAACGTCTTGCCAACGCCGGGTTGACCAGTCAATAAGACGCCTTTTGGGAGACGTGCGCCGAGTTTGTTGAAGCGTCCGGGATTTCTCAGAAATTCCACAACATCCTCGAGTTCCTTCTTTGCTTCATCACACTGAAAGTACAGAGTTGAGACATTCTAACATATTTCGTAATCTATTAGACTCATTAATCGACAACTCACCCCTTTCACATCAGAAAACGTCACCTCAACACGATCTCGAACTTCGTAACTTTCATTTGGAGATCTTCGCAAGCCACCTAAGACGGAGACAAATGAGAGGTTTCATTTTTTTTTGTTAGTTAGTTAAACACATTGTTTGCGATTGATTTTTGGTTGAAGTCTTCTAATGTATTGCTGTTCGGGGACACTCTAGTCAAAGGATTATAAGTGTTGATCAATGATTTCAAAAACAAAGCAATAGTGGTCATATTTTGTCATATTCAGAATGACAAGCGAACACATGACAGATAGGGAATTGTTGATGTGGGGATTCGACTTACAAAAATTGCAAAGGCAAACATTGTTTTTAGTATTCGTTAGTAAGTTTTCTAATATTACGCGGTTTATGTCATTAGGTTTCAGATAAAGGCTGCCGATATGTGATATTCAAACACAGAAAACGTCCCTATTGCTGCATGCTTAACTTTTGGAAAAAGCTCCTCAACGAAGATACCTCACAATTTATATTTAAGTTAGTGATTAACCGTTTTCACCGGCGCCCTGCCCCCAAGACTTGTAACACTTAATACAATTGGTGACTAACCTCTTCCAGCTTCATTTATCAAAGACCTGATGCTGTTGTACGAATAAATCAAGCCAGCAATCATCAGTACCGTCAACAAACGTCTTGCGAAAATCACTCCCGCCGATTCCTTGTGTACCTTCTTGTTCAAAAGAGTAGCTGTTTCTGCCATTCCACGACTGTACGCTTCTATCAGTTCATTCTGAACCTCCGGTTTGCTCCGATGCTTGACATCATAAAGAAACTGCTGAAAATCTGTAGAACTCTTCATTTCATTCTTTTGTCGGTTTCTCTTGAAAACAGATACTCCGCTGCGATATGCATCCATGAATCTTCCTCCACCCTGTGGATTCGCTCTTCTCTCATAAGAAGACAATACTTGATCGGCTAAGTCATCATTGGCATCGTAGGACTGTTGACCGCCCCGCATGCCCTTGTACCTCTGAGATCGCACCGTTTTGAATCCTCGACGCTGTTGGAGACCTGTTAAGTGAAATTCAGAACAAATTTGTAGTATTAACATTCATAGGCAGTGTCTAGTATCTCAAAGAAAAATTTCGACTATAGTTTTCCCTGTAAGTGTTGATGATATAGACTTGCTGAAATATCAGAATGTTGAGCACCTATGGCTCTAAATTAGGTTGTTCAACAGGTATGAGATGAGCAGAAAATCCGTTTCATACGATTCGAGAAACCAAACCAAAATAATTGTTAAAATGTGTTTAGTTTTCTGACACCACAATTAGACGAAGTAGGCTATTCATTTCGCACTTAATCCGAACTGGAAGTCTAAAGGCGTAATATCACTTATACACGGTGAGCAAGGCTTCAGTAGAACCTATGAACGTCTAACATCGTCTTTCATTAATTCTACTCACTAAAGTCAACCAACCAAGAAAGAAACCCATACAATTATCCATTTTCATACAACCTTTTAAATAAATCATGCGATAACGCCATGTCAATATTAAAGTGGACTATTTCTCACCACCGTATAATTCCATGACATAGCAGTTATTCAAGACTGCACTTTCAAAACTAAATCTACAACGGACTTAAGATGACGCGGAGAATTTTATGACTAACCTGACGAATGTGTGATTGGTGTGTGTCCATTTGTTAATCCTTGGCCAAGTCCGGGCAAAATGGGTGTCTGCATATGATTGCCCGAAGACGCAAATATGTTGTGCATTTGAGACAAAAATCCATTTCTCTGCAGTTCACGCAATATGTCGTTCCCAAATTCAGGACTCTGGAAAAACACAAACAAGTTTCCCCAAATTATGACAAGAAATGCATGACGCATTCAATATGTGCTTTTGTCTATCACAGCATCGAATTCATTTGAACGACAAAACGGACCCTAACCGGAATATAACTAAGAGAAACATGCGAATACATAAACTAATTAACAGTTGGTGATTGTGTTGTATAAAATATAACGTAAGAGGAACATAAGAAGGAATGATGCTGATTGATGTCAAAATAGGCCTACTGGACTGGAGCACAGTGAGGTATCATTCGATTATTATGACGTGCGAACATCTACCAATGTGTAGCTTCATCAGACAGAGCACTGTAACACTACACCTGTGTTTGAGAATACTTTCAACAGGGTGTCCACCCTATCTGAGAAAAAAAATTCACGTACCACTATTTCAGGCCTACTTGCCCGGCAAGCGAGAGTTGGTTGAGTCAAAATCACTCAAAAACACTACCCGCAGCAACTGCTCAAAGAAATGCAGTAATGAGATCTTTGCAGTAGAAAGATAGTTCTTCAGAACTATCTTGTATACACACTGCACACATAATAATATAAGTGCATTCGATGCTGTTTTGAAGCCATCATTCCACAAATAAATGGTATTATTGGTCACTCAATAATCTCTAAATACAACATAATTCACGGCTTCAAAAATCAAGGGTAATAATAATAGGGTTTGTGTTTTTAGATTTCTAGAGGCAGATTAAAACTAAGAATATTTCACAATAAACGACTTTATTATTATTATTATATTAGTGTGCATATTCAAGGAGATAACTTTTTATTTCTTTTAAAAACATCAGGATAGAAACAATAGACTGAGTCGACCATAGAAAAAAAACTAATCAATCTAAAAGTCTTCCAATGGTCGGCGCTTCCGTTGTGCACATAAGTATGAGATTTCAGCTTCCTTCTCCTTCTCCCTTGCCTCATTCAATTCAATGGCTTTCCTTTTTCGGATGGACTTCGGAGCAATATTTCATCAATGAAGGGATCAGTTCAATGAAACGTTTTGCAGCGTCAACATTTTCACACCGCCTGATTCGGCAAAACTTTTTCGGGAACTGTTTGGAATCAGTGATTTCGATAAATTGTGCTCGTCTAAGAGGCGAATTTTGAAAAACATAATGAGAGGAGGACAGAATTTCGTCAATTTTCCAACCACATTTTGTATGACCTAAGGAAGATGCTCCATGAACAATGTGCAGGCCACACGAGTCTGATTCCAACAAAGCAGGAAAGCCCTCAACTTTTCTACTACTGAGCATTCGCAAAAGTGACCAATTAACATTTGGCCCATACATGGACACAGATGTCAATTTCTTGAGTCCCAAAGGTTCTAAAACTCGCCATAAAGCATCAAGCAAGTTTGAGGCTGATGACGTGTGATCTAAAAATTCGGAACTTAGATACCTTGTTATAACTTGTTGATTTTCTTTCTTCCAGAATCGAACCAAAACATCCATCTGAGAGCGGTGACTTATTTTATGCTCTGCAGGTCGTCATGTTTTGATGTTTATAGTTCATGGTGATATGTCGTACGATAACTCCATCAGACTGAGCCAAAACATGATCCAAGTCAATTAAATGACTGAAGCCATCCATACATTATCTAGCACTGTCAAAATCTGCAACTGACAACAAGCTGGAACGACACAGTCTCACCATTTTTCACCACGCATGCATTGCTATCTGTAAGTAATACAACGCGTCATAGAATGAACGCTTGAGTCAACCGACCCAATTGTTTGCTGGCCTTGGCCAAGCATTGACAATTTTGCGTAGCCACATATGCATGTACATCTATATATACTCGGATGGGCCTTATAGAGACAAAAAGCCCTAGTATATGACTGCACAATACACATGTATGCATCTATTACAAAAAGCATAAAATAATTCAGGACACAAAGATGTCAAGACACTGCTTAGCAGAATTTCACAAATTTTCATTGTCTGAACCCAGACCCGTTGTCAGTAGCGGCCAGGGTTGCCACTTGGTCTGTATTTACAGACTAGTCTGTAAAGTCTGTAAATGGTCTGTATTTTTTAAATCAATTTTTATTCTCATTTAAAAGCATAAATTTTGTGTATAATTTATGTCAGCTAGATGCAATCTGGAAGTTATGAAGTCAAATTGGTCATAACGTTTCCAGACTCTCAAAAGTCCCGAATCACATTGCATAAAATTAGTGTATCGCGACAACGAACTGGTAGCATACCCTTTAGCTTCTAAGAAAAATGATGCAAATTTTTGCTTTTAGCAGAAGTTTGAAAATTTGTTAATTTGGGACAAATCCAACGAAGATAGCCTCTTAAAACCTCTGCTGCCCCTGACTTCATTGATGTGCATGCATGCTCTTATCTCAAACAGATCTTGCATGTTGAAGCAAACGTTTGCAAGCAAGTACAATAGGAATACAGACGTGTAGACAGGTTAATTGACCTCATGTCAGGGAAAATTTTGTAATTAAATTGGGTGAGTCAGCCAAAAATTCTGCTGGATCTGGTGGATCGTACAAAAATTCAATAAAAATAATGGTGAGAGGAAAAGAGCATCAACTATTCGCGAACTTTTCTGAATGGCGGGAAAATGGATATTTGTCAATTTATTACGCAATTTATTCCTGATCATTTGTAGTTTGTCAAGCATTCTAAGAGTTAGCATTTGCCCGAATATATTTTTTTGTTTTGTCATATGACGCTTTGTTAGTAGCTGCTCGATAATGGGCCACTAATAGAGTGTGGCATAATTATCCAAAGCAGCATCCATATGAGAATAAGAATCATGACATATTTTGAAAAGTGTGTTTTCATTTCTGCCCTCGTAATAAGTAGTGCTGTGCGCCACCCGCACCTGCTCGCCAAAATTTTACAGGCGAAGTCTGGTTTGAATTCAATGATAATAAATTATTTTTTCAATTAAATCTTTAAAATCTTGAAGGTAGAGTTTCCATCTTTCATAATTTATGTTCATATTTTCTAAAAGCCAATGGTAATCTTATTGAGTACTAGAAAACGTAAAATGGTGCTAAAGAATTTGAAGCAGATTTACATTGTCTTCCTTAGACATGATTTTGCCAATCCTTGCAAATGACTCTCATCATACTTAACCCATGTCACTATGATAGCTCTGTTGGAATTCTTTAAAAGCAGATGAAAACAGAAGTCATACAGATATGGAACAATTGTAGAAAGTTGCAATGACTGCATCACTTACTCACTGGCGGATAAAACGTCGGGTTAGTTGATTCTTTCAAAATCAAAGATATAGCAAAGGGAGAGATTTTTTTCAAATTACCTGAACATTATCAGGAAATGCAAAAAGATTCGAAGCAATGTCATCTTTGTCTGCAAATTAGCATGCAAGTTGTTAACATCTCGACATAACTCGACGTCGAAAAAGTCTTAGGAAAAAGTAGCTGGCCGCTGGAATGCTAGGACAGCCTAAATCTTAACAAGATGAGCAACAGCAGGGTGCGCGGTATTCACTATGAGATTCCGAAATTCTGATGTCGCGGGAATTGAAATTTCGTGGCCTAAGATGATTAATCATGAACATGAATTATCTAATTTTCGTCAATTTTTCACATTTTTCCCGATATGCAGCGGTTATGCATCGGTTATTTTATGACAGCGGTGATTTTTAGAGGCTGCATCTTCATGACACGAATGTTAAGTTTGAATGGAATTAATGAATTAAATTGAACAAAGCTCTTCCCCTTGGATGAAATGTATTAGATGGACCGGTGAAACATGTTATACTGGACCTATTTTTTATTCACAAAAGAGGCACAGACGAACTGTGTAATTCAAACTTAAATTTTGATAATATCCCTAGGATGATGAAAACAAGCTTCTTTAATTGACGTAGACAGAATTTTAAGATTTGATTCACAGGGTACCCATCAGAAAAAAACGAATCGACTGTATGGACTGTTGCCGGCCACTTTCAATGTAATGGTGCTCTTTCGCTTCGTGGTGAATACCAGGATACTGCTTGAAGCTTGTGTCATCTTTAAATTCGTTATTGGATAAATTCAACATGTCACCAAGTCTGTATTTTTGTCTTCCCGAAGTGGCAACACTGGTAGCGGCTATATTATATGAACATATCTACATGTTTATGACTTTCTTTCTTGTAACATACTTTTTTGTAGAACCAAGTCAGAGTTGGTGTAACAACGGAAGAAAAAAATCTAGCACATGTAACAAGAATCAGTGGATATCAAGTAGGAGTAAATAGCAGTAAATACTACTATCTGCGCAACTGAGCTGAAATTCACGTACACGTCCGCATTTTCCCAAAATTCACGTACAATTTCATAATTTTCAAAAATTCACGTACATACGTGAATTTCACGTACAGTGGACACCTTGTTTCAAGTATTCCGGCTTTGTTAAGTTAAGTCATGTAGCTACGTTGTAAAAAGTTTTGTTTCCTTAACTGCCGGACTGTCGTAAATTTCCGATTAAAGCTGCCTAATACATGGTGGACTGCATATTTTGTCTGAGTTCTATGAACGACAGAAAGTTCGAAAGGTTCGTGCTTTTGAGATCGTCGCAGGAGACTTAAGTCAAATTTTCGGTCTAATCATTCGAAGATTGGATGGTTGGAAACTGTTAAATGGCAGAGACTGCCACAATTTAAATTGCAAGCTAAATATCTAAAGTTGAAAGTTCAGCGATCCTGTAATTAATTTTTGAGGACATTGAAAAGGAAGTCATGATCACTGCGTACTAGTTTACGTGCGGCAAATGCGAATAAAGAAGGCATGGGAATTGTAGGGCTATATCAAGAGCAAAATCCATGTTAAAAAATACAAGGAATCGAGGAACAAAAGATCCTATTCGAGTTGACAGAACTTCCTACATGGATTATAAGATAGCTGTTTGAGTTGTGAGTGAGGGAGGGTATATTGAATATTAACTAACAGATAGCTTATGATAGCTTATTTATTTTGGTTGAATATACTGTAGTATCTTCTTTTACCTACCAATAATGCAATACCAACTGTTGTTATAAACATCAGGTATAGTTGATTTGGGTGGGCATGTTTCAATTGCTGGGTTTACAATTCACTGCTGAAAATTCATTGCACATTTGAAATCAAGGGTCATAGGCAAGTCATCGTAGAACATCGCATGCACATTTACAGAGGAAACTCACCTCTAGAAAACGCCTTCCTCTTCTAGACAAAGTGCAAAATTTTCTGATTTCGCTCACAATCCTCGGTCGGTGGGTATGCACCAGATTGGTGCACATCAGCCCGATAGCATTTCGCTGAAAGCAGCAATTAACATAAATTTACTGATTGAACTCGACACAAGATTATAAGTATGATAACTTTGCCGACCTATTAATATATCATACTCAACGTTTTTGATCAGCTACATTTTAAACACGTTTTTTCATGCGACTGTAAATTTCGATTTAACAGTCTATTCAAAGCCAAAATTTCACTTCATGGTGTCCAGTTTCACTTCAGGCTGCCAAAATCATGATAGGAAGCAATGTGTATCTATTATCTATAGACACTATGCATCTCAAGTTAGCATGTTCCGAGTTCTCATATTCAATTCATATTGACAGATACAACTTTGATATTATTGTCATTTATCATAATAGTTCAATAAGTCAGGGGGCGGTAGATTCGCGAAGATGGCATTCTGTAATGAAAAGCAAGAGAGGCATCCATCTGGTCACATTGCTATTCCTCTATATGAAATATGTTGGGTGCTATATTCAAGTGGTACCAGAGTTGAATACACATCTCATCAATTGTCAAAATGTGATGATTTGCACGCTGGTCGTGGGATATCTCATCCCCCTTATCGGAACTTGACACGCTCTTGACATAGTCTGCACACCAGTTTCCCCAGATAACATCTGTCGAGGTTTACATCTCGATGAGACCTGAATCGCCGAAAGGAAGGGCACATGCGCACAAATACTTCTCGCTCGCAGATGGTCAACATGTTACAATATTCAAACAATTTCATCAATGGTGCAAATAAGAATGGTTACTAAACCCGAATTGTTACAAAATTCGACGTTATTAAATCCGAACAATTTTCTGTATAATATATAGGAAACTTCGTCGTGCTATGAAAATATGTTAGTAAATCCGAATTGTTACAAAATCCGATGTTAGTAAATCCGAACACTACTGTATTTTCAAAATATCAGAATCATTTTTTAGCAACATAGAAGCCAAAATTATTAAAATTGATGCAAAAGTCAGAGGCTGCAATTGATCGCAAGCAGAATATCCAATATTTCGGACTCACGAGATGCTTCAGGGATACAAAAGAGGTGAAAAGCTAGGCAGACATGGAAATACGAAATTGAAAAGGCAATGCATTGAGTCAAAGAAGCATCAAAATATAAAATCCCGAAGTTCCCTACTTTCATCTCTTGAGTGCAATACTGGACATGGATTTTGTACATAAATGACTTCTCAGTCTTTAGTTGGCAGTGTGATTGTGTGAATATGTGGCAAGGATATTAGCTCTTATTATATTTGCATTACAGTGTCGTATGATGAGCTTGAACATATTACATGATCTTTCATAAACGATGAATTTAGTGAAGGATTTCATAAGTTCAACTGCATGTGTACAACCAATACAATCAGTAGGGCATTAAGTCAGCCTCTGGACGACTGCAAAATTTGGTGCAATAGTGGTTTATTTTTGAAGACAACCATCATCCAAAACTCGATAACCACGATGTTAAGCACTTGTGGATACATCTCATTGTCTGAACAATATTAGACATACGATTTCGTTCACCGATCAATATTCCAATCTTCTGGGAGGGACAAATGAAGACCATGGCAAAATACATCCACTGTCACATTCTTTGATGTGCAACCCATCGTGGGCTGAGTGTGCACTCCAACATTGGAGGAAGAATAGCTCAGTTGATTAACAGTCGCATTTCAGCATGGAAGTGGAAAAGGTCCAGGGTTCGAGTCTGTCCGTTTCGGGAGGTACCAACGCTCTCAAAAGTAGAGGCTACTAACCCCAACCTGGTGAGAGTTGAATGATTGAAGGCTGCCCCATCCCTAGCTTTCTAGAATCGCTGTGTGGACAGGGATGAATGAATGAACATGAAGGAAATCCAAATATCCTCCGTCACGAAGATCTTTAAAAGTTAACTTGCTGTGTGGAGAAATTCCATTATGATATCCAATATATTATCTAGGGATTTTGATCCACAAATGAACATAGCGTCGATAAAACGATGCCATGACACAGTATCAGGCAATGATTCCAAGATTTGACGTTCAACAAAATTCATGTGTAAAATTGCCTAGGTGAAGCACTTGTTCCCATTGTTAATCCATTGTTCTGATGTATGATTGTCCAATCGAATATGAAATTTTCACATCTTGGATAAGGTAAGCAACTCCCTAGGTTGAACTGGTGACAATTTTGAAAATGAAGAGGCCTCATCACTAATGAAGAAGAATTATCAATATAAATTCTGTGACAACACTCAACATTATTAAGGATTTATTGGGCACAAAATCTCAGTCAAATGCGGGAATTGGCCCATAAAGATCAGCCACATCCTGGAATTAAGCTTATCAGACAACTTTCCGGTAAATGTTGAGTGCAATAAGTTGACAATGAGAACTCGATTTTGAATGCGCACAAGCCAAAGATAGCAGCTCATTGAATATATCCACCATAAAATTTTGACAAACACGTAAATGCTTTATCTAACGCTGAAATAATTGCCCGTCCTTTGACACATCCAGGTTGTCTTCATAGTCATGCATAGTGTGCCAGAAAATGGTTCACTACACTTGAGAAAAGAAAGCATGCTGCCAATATAGAAAGCTGGCTGCAACTTGTGCTTTCTCAACCGACTCTGAATACAGCGACAGACTTATTTCAGAATTGTCTTTTCTCCCTATATGATCATTGTTTCCCTCTTCGAACAATTCGTGTCCGACCATCCGATCCTCCCTGGATGAAGGATTCACTGAGAATCCTCATTGATGACAGGGATAAGGCCTATAACAAAAGAAATCTGAACAAGTATAATCGTTTACGTGAGGAGGTCATCCAACATTGTAAGACGCTGAAAGAGAACTACATCTCCTCTGCCGTTTCTTCTGGCAAGACAAAAGTAATATGGGACGCAATAAAGAATATCAGTCGAGCTTCCGTTATATCCAAACCACAAACAACTTTCACAGCCCAAGAATTCGCCGATTATTTTTCCTCAGTTTACAGACCGACTTCTCCATCGCCGGATTCATCCAACCACCAAACGATGCCGTTATTATCACACAATACTGGACTTTCAGTGTCTGTTAGAGAAGTGACAACACATCTGATGCGTCTGAAGAGAAAAAGCCCTGGTCCAGACGGCATATCTTCATGGGTCCTCAAAGAATTCGTGTACCTCCTCTCTCCAGCAGTTACGGCTATTTTTAACTGGAGTATCAATGCTGGCATCATTCTGGGCAGTTTCAAATCTTCGATCATAGTGCCTATCCCTAAATGTTCCAATCCCACAGCAGTCAATCAATTTCGTCCGATCTCACTCCTACCTATTCTCTCAAAATGCTTCGAGAAGGTAGTATCTGAGAAATGGATCCTACCCATTATCCGCAACAAGATTGGTGCGACCCAGTTCGCCTATCTTACCGGCAGAGGAACCTCAGTCGCCTTGACCTTGTTGTACGACCGCGTTCTGCAGTTTCTTGACGGACATTCAGGATCGGTTCGTATCCTTACTGTGGACTTTTCGAAAGCTTTCGACATGTTACCTCATTCAGTCATCCTAACTGCCTGCGAAAAGTTTGGCATTCTACCTTCTATCATCTCGTTGATGAAAAACTTTCTATCGCAGAGAGTTCAGTTTGTCCGCGCAGGCAATTCCATCTCTCGAGGTTTCTCTGCGTATCACGGAGTGCCACAAGGAAGTATAATCGGGCCATTGATGTTTTGCATGGCGATGAATGATTTTTCTGTCGTTCATAATAACACTTCCGCAATTATGTATGCTGACGATCTCACGTTACTGCATTTCCTAAGAACATCCGATGAAGACTACCTGCAAGACGAGCTTGAGAACGTTTTATCTTGGTCTTCATCTACGGGTCTACCTGTGAACCTAGATAAATGTGCGGTTCTCAACATCACCACGAGAAGAGACTTGGTTGTGTCTCCCATACACTTACAGGACGGTGTCCCATCACTACTGTGTTATCCATTAAATTTCTTGGTGTTCATTTCTCGAGTGATATGAAATGGAATATCCATATAACAAGTGTTGTATCCAAAGCATCTCAGAGGCTTTTCATTCTCTGGAATCTGAGACGTGCAGGGAGGCCAGTCAGTGTGTTGTTCAAAGCTTACTTTGCCTTTATTCGCCCTTTGTTCCTATATTGCTGTCCTGTGTTCGCTAACATCCCGAATTATCTTAAGCTGAAAATTATGGGAGTCGAACGTCGGGCTTCCAGGATAATCGGGCAGGAGATCGTACCATCTATAGACACAATGATTGACAAATCCTGCTCGACGTTGCTGCGCCAAGTATGTGAGGACTCTTGCCACCCGCTCAGAGCTTGTTTCCTTACACGAAAACGATCCTTACGCAACGCTTGTCCGATCCGTCCTCCGCCCACAAAAACACTTCGTCTGAAATCTTTCCTGCGTTATTGTACATAATCCCTTTCTTTTGTCACTTGATGCATCATTATGTCACGTTATGTGTTATGTAAATTCTAGTCTACCGAATCATGTATGTGGACTCAATAAAGTTTATTATTATTATTATTATATAGTTCTATCGTAACACTGAGCGACATCGAATATTTTCTTCTTAAATTTCATTTGTAAAGACAAGACAAAATTCCTGAGTATTTAGCACTCTCTCCAATAATTCACTATTATTCATCACTACGTAAGAAATTAAGTTTTATCTCTGGGTAAGATAGTTAATCGATCATTTTGTATTAGGATGATATCTTCTTGTTAATTGATTAGCTTATATTTGACTGGTGAGTTGATCTCTCCTTCGCTTCGTGCACAGCAAGTTCGTGATACTTTAAACTCAATTGAGATTATCATACAGAAACTTTCGTGGAAAACTGACTCTTTGATTGATGGAATATCTCTTATGAAAAATTATATTTGCCTCATGTCACGTGGCTCCGTAGCACCTTTAACAATGGCATTAGAACATCAAACCTTGTCAACCACAAATTGAATACTTCGAAGAGCAAGATGAAGGTCATAACTGGACAGTGTAGCATATTCATTTTTGGGACAAAGTTTGGAAACTTTGAAAATAATTCTACTTGTGAAAAGACATCCGATTTAGTTACTGCTATAGGTTGAACGGTAGGCGATCAATTTCATAAGTATCACTTTCAGATCTGTCAGGGTAATATTCAGGAACAGGAGTTGTGTGCGATATATTTCTGGTGGCTGACTTAACCTCAAGGGGTTTGCCGACGAAGTAGACCCACTTTGAAAGTGTGAAAAACTAGTCCATACATGGGTTTGGGCATTTCGATGGCAAAATCCGGGTACATAGCATGCCCAACAATAAAGAAGATGAACTTTGGATAATCTCAAGATATTCCAAAAAAATCGGACTGAAGTTTCTACAGCATAAGATTTTTGGTGACTTTTTACAGAATCATAATTCGTACTCAGCCTGCATCAAACATTTCTTCCAAATTAAGTAGGACTGAATGCATGAAGTGGTTCTCCACGTACCCGAACAGACATAAGTAGGACTGCTTGGTTGTGAAGAGTATATCCTACGATATCAGATCTAAATGCATGACAAATTATTAAGGCGTCACCTGTATTTCGCTTGAATGCATTATTTGAGAAAATTCAAGTGGTGGCTTAATAAGCTGCGCGACCGAATTAGTCCCACCCCATCATAAATAGATACGGTATTCAAAAAATAGAGGGTTACACTTAAAGATTATGTCATCAAGGAGGATTTGGCGTATCACGATCATCGATCAACTCTTAATTTAATATGGATCTGTGCAGTTCATTCTCACCACTGAATTGGACCGGGATGTACCGTGTTGCTGTAAAGCTTGTTCCAAAATTTCTCAGAGACCAGAAAATCTCGGTGCCGAAACCGGTGGAATTTGTTAAAACAGTATGAGATCCATCATTCCTGCAGCGAACAATCACTAAAGAGTAGACATTAGCATGCCGGCAAAAATATGACCACGAGATCAAACAACAGTCCGCCGAATGGAATTGACCGTCCCGTCCAAGAAGAGAAGTCAATCCATGAGCGGGGATAACAGCATGTTGAAGCAACACTGTTTCTTTTGACACTTACAATAATAGTAGAACCATTGCGCATCGAGTAGCCTACTTCCAACTCCGTCCGTCTCCGTGTCTCAGTATCGAAGCAGAATTTCACTCTGATGTTCATCTGCTGATGACACAATCAAAATCGGTAAAAAACTTGGAATGCCCACCGCATTTACACAATTTGATCCCTTCCGGCCTTTTCCTGTTTCCAAAAATGAATAACCCGTGGATGGGCCGCCGATTCACCGATGCAAAGCAAATCGCTGAGAGTATATGAAATGAATACAGGTCTATATATTTGGCATCCCAGAAGAGTTGCACGAAGATATTTCTTCGGATAACGTGAACATGGGGCACATTCCTTCTTTAGAGACATTGCCTAGATTCTCAACGCTACACGAAGCTACGCACAACCATTACAGGTTACATCATTACAGATTATAATTCGCATCTTAATCATTCCAGAAAAAATATCATGGACAACTTTATCTTCCATGATCAAGTAGCTTTATCAAGTGAATAAAAAGATGCGAACCATGCATGTCTTTTTTCAATGTCACTCCACCAATTATCATTTGGCGACACTATAGAATTTGCGCGAACTACCACATGCCGTGCATGAGGCTGAAATGCATCAAGGAACTTCTCTGAAATGAAATGTCAGTCTTCATCACATAATGTAGCAGAGCCTTTCAGAAAAGTGTTGGTTACTTGATTATCAAGCAGTGTGTTCAGAGAAAATCAACACAGCGCGATCTAAACAACAGAGCATTACTAATGAAGTGGGAGATTTGTGCACGTTTGTCAATAGACTAATATATTAAACAAACATACCTTTAAATGAGACATTGAAGCATAGGAAATTACGAATCCAGTTACGTGAGCGTCAGGTTATACAATACACCTTAAATTGGACACATGCAAGTGACGACAATTTGAAATATTCCTGTTTATAACAATTATGCACATGTTTCGTCAATTTTATATTACCAGATTTTTTCAAATATGGAAGAAATCACCATTTACCAAGATAATGAGTAAGAAAGGGAATGAAGGCAGACTTCTCATTTATCTCAATATAACCACAATGTCAAGTCCACATCAGAAATCAGCACACGATTTGAACGACTCCGATGTCTGGACTAATTCGTAGAGATTAATGCAATTTATGAATTTGAATTGATGATAGCTCTGGTTTTCGAAGCCAAAATCCCTATTTTTGCTGAGTACAGAAAAAAAAATTCACAAAGTATTTCTTGAGAATTCATTAAACTTCTTATGGAAGGGTTGCAGCAATTTCGATCAAGAACCTAAAGCGGACACAATAAAGCAAGGCGAGGATCATCGTCTATGGCGAGGATCATGCTCGTCTTCTGCTGCGCTGTTTTCCAATTGTCGCGGATTATATTGTTCAAGTACCGGCACAGATTGCCCTCGTCCTGAGACTGCCCATTATTTACTCTACTCGGCTGCTGAATGAGACCTCAACTCCAACATTGTTCATGCCAGTGGAACACCATTGTTTAGTTTTCACATCCTCATCTGTTTTTTGGCAAATTTCTTGTAAGTTGAGCTCAAAATCTGAAGGCATACCATTGCTCAACAAATGTGTAATAAACTTACTGTTCATGATCCTGTCACCTGAAAATTGAACCTGCTGCCTTGTAGTTCGCTAGTTTCGGTCCATAGGTACCTTCGCGTTTGTCATGGAGTGCGTTCACATGGGTGCCTTGGTCGTCCTCACCAATCGGAGAGTGAAGTCTAGCACAGTATTACCTTTCAGTGTATGCTTGATTAATGAGCTTTCGCCAAAAATTTAAATTTATTTTCGCAATATGTTAGCAAATTATTGCACGGAACAACCTTATTAGGATAGAGAAACGAACGTGTTCCTCAATGCGATGCTCGGAAATTGATGTACTTAGATGCAAAATAAACTTATTTACACAAGCTGTGGCATTCTCTTCCTGTGAATTTGTCTTAAAAATTGATTAATGAACCTGTCATTAAACTGCTACATCTAGGGTTGCCACCTCCATCAGATCACAATATTACGGGAGCTCAATATTACGATTTCATTCCATTAAGGTTAAGAAAAAGAAACTGAAAATTTTCATTCCTTCGCACATGTGATGTGCCTCCAGAAAAAAAATATCTGAAGTAGTTTTTTTTCACATTCATAACAAAATGATTCATAAAAAGTCAAACAACCTCCAGATTAGAGCGAAAATCTGATTTAAACTCCTCCTGATTTCATGAAGTATGCTTCTAACAAATAGAATAGATGGAGGTAGGCGAATTTGAGTTTTTATCAAATTCATGATAACACATGAAATTTGAGAGAGACCTATAAATGCCTTATTAAAATTTTATTTGCTGCAATCTTCTTATCGGTCAAGAACTTTGGTCTCTTCATGACATATTTGTGGAAATCATCACACTGAAAATCGAAATTGAAGTAAACATATACCTCTCTTTCGGCAGAATCAACCAACAATCGATTTCTTTCATGTATGTGTCAAAATTTTCTCCATCACCGAGAAAACTCGTTCAACAAAGGCATTTGAAACTGGAATCGACAGTCATATGTTTGAAAAAAGGAGACCACTTCTCCAGCGAGCTTTTTTCCGAATTCGTAGGCACGTCTTTAAGAAGCTTCATGACGTCGTGCAACCGATCGTCCACTGGTCAGACTTTTCTGAAAACATCAAGATCCAAAATTGTAGGAATCTCATCCAGGGTCGGAGGATCAGAACAGTGACCAAATTGATGGACCCGATCGTAAAATCCTTGCTTATCCTCGGGAAAGTACCGGTACTTATCCATCCAGGCCCTACAGAATAAGGCGATAATACACTTTCAATGCCTCGCATTCAAAGGCCATGCATTCACTTAACTTGACTGAGGTGATTTTATCGCTCAACCATGTCGGTAATCATGCCAAAGAAGACCGCACAAAATCGTGTTTAAGTGGCACGCGAGTTGACTCACATTCTCTGTTTTACGATTAGTATCGGACAATCCTTATCAGGACAATCTTCACTTACTTGCGATCTTTTGAGAATTTCTCAAGGGCTACTGCCTATGCGAATATCAAAGTTTCAGAAGTAGTAGGCCTCCTTCAGAACTCGAGCACGCCTCGAGAGAAAGTTTTGCTGCTAGTCATGAAGTTTCGAGAACAGTTGAATTAAATCGAGTTTGATTATCATAAATCATGTATGACTAGCAGATCATCCCTGAGAATACCAGACCAAACCGACATCGTACCGCATACTGGACAAAATACAAAAACACAGGATTGTGCGGCATAAATATCGAACGTTGGCAGCCCTGGCTTCATCCTATAAAATGATGCGCATATTGCTGCAAAGTTTGGATTATTAGCGATGGGAAAACTTATTAAATTTGCAGTTGATCTTATCTTAGTGGAATCGTTGACTCTGAGAGCTACTCTCCTAACTTCTTCGACGTTACTGTGAACTGGAAAAATCTCTAGAAGATGGATATTAACTTTAAAAAATGTAGGCAAATGATCATTCGTAAACCACACAAAGCTCATTCGTCGCTTGCACATTTTGCGGGTCATGCGGACGTTTGTATCGAAGCAAGCACGCATTCATGTTTGTGTCCATCCTACTTACTTACTTATGCGTTTAACGTCCGTTTTCTCCGACGTCGTAGGGTTGGAAATCCTATTGTATGCAAATCCATTGTTGGTATATTGTCACAAGCGGCCAAACAATTGACTGAAGGCGTTGTTCAGCGAGCACACAAAATTATTTGTGATCATGACTACACTTGCAAAATAATGCCTAATTTCGTTTCGTGACATGAACATCTCGTTCTTAAATTTTTGCGTCAGTGTGAAAATCCATTGCATCCGTTGAGTTCAATTTTTCGAGCGCGTTTTCTTAATTTTGGGCACCTTCGCCTTCCGCTAGCATTGACTTCTCGAAGATCACTCCGTATGCATTCCCCCGTATGCATGCCACCTTTATAATTCCAAGTTGTAAAATCTTCATAAGAAAGTCCTGTCTATTGTTGGTGTTATTGCATATTTGTTTGCCTTATCACTTACCTCATGTGCTTTTATGCATATGTGCGACTTCAAAGAAGATTTTGTGATTTCCATCAACTTCAATTTATATTATTATTACCTAGGAGCAATCTAATATTCTTAATTTATCATGTCTAAGTCGTTCATCGTATGCGACACTATCAAAAGGGTGTCGACGGGTTTCCTCTTATAACTCCTGCAAATCACATTTCATGAGTTACAAGCATGAACGAGCCACATCACAAGCAGAGCTATCAGGGGAGGTGAGGCGTGTGTTGAATGACGAGATTGGAATAACGCCAGAACAATAACTTCTATGAAAAAAGAATTTGGTATAAAAGTATACTACAGCCTGCAGATTGCATGCAAATGGATACCGTGAGATAGCTTTGATGAATGATGGATTGCGTAAATTTGGTGAATTTGATAGTACTGACCGAAGTAGTCAAGATAGATGAGCCATCTATGATGATAGATGATATCAGCATACGTTGAAGGATGTCGAATGAGAATTTAGTTTTCTGGGACATGAATGAATGGACAATCATTCGCCGACACCTACCTGGATTGCTCCCTATCATCCTTCAACGTATGCTGATATCAAGTTTATTGCGAAAAAACATGAACACTTTCTTGTAGGAACTGGCATTACTGCTAAATTATGGTGGAAACCTCCCAGAAAACTAAATTCCCATTTGGTCTCTTCTCGTTTATATGATAAAACAGATAATGCGTCATTTAACAACATTGGCATCGTTTCATCCTGCAATAATTCGCGCTGCAAAACCTGCGCCATGCTCACAACTGAAACTGAAGTGTTATCGCCTATCACTGGACTTTCTTATAACATCAAAGCTGCCAAAACAACATGCACATCATCAAACATCCATTTATGGTCTAAGTTTTCGTAATTGTAATTTTTTATATGTAGGAGAAACCCAAAGAAGTTTGAGAGAAAGAATGACAGAACATCGATTTGACGTCCGCCATGGAGATGAAGAAAGGGTGGTTTCTCATCATTTGTATAAAACATCAACACCTGGAAGAAGATTTAAGGATGACAATACTGAAAG
Organism: Prostheceraeus crozeri; assembly: GCA_907163375.1. NCBI lineage: Eukaryota > Metazoa > Platyhelminthes > Polycladida > Euryleptidae > Prostheceraeus > Prostheceraeus crozeri. The sequence continues at coordinate 152,865 of CAJQUW010007641.1, forward strand.
AAATAAAAGGAAATGATCAACATCGAAAGGTGGAGGAACTGAAAGTCATTAGCCAACTAATGACTGACTGGCCTCATGGCCTTAATATGCAGCATGTGCTACAGAGGTCAGCGATCTATGAACCTAAATCTCCTACTTCCCTATGACTTTTGTGATTTCTATTTTTATGATATAGAATATCTTGGAATATATCTTAGAATATCTAGGTAGTCTATGCATGCATATAATGGAATTTTTTAAAACTGTTTGTCGTTTAAAACTGTAAGGACTAAATGTCCTCTTTCGATTTTTCTCCTGATGAAGATTGGTCGATCTCTGTCATCTTGTTGCCAATTGAAACCGGTAGAGACTAAATAATTATTTCATTTTTTGAATTTTGCGACGCTTTCATCTTCTAAAAACTAGCAAAGATCATAGCCCAGGCCACAGAAATCTGTAGACTGGTGGAGCAAGAATATGATCTTTGCTAGCCAGGTATCTGACCCATTGACAGTCTTTGACTGCAATATGATCTAAGATGGCACTCGCACTGTCTAGATTATCAATGCTTCTACGATGTTCAGCAAAACGGACGCCGAAGGATCGATTTATAGAGCCAATGTAACACTCATTGCATAATCTGCATGTTTGTCCATGAATAAGTCCACGGTGGACGAAACGTCGGGCGGTTTACACATTGTAATTTTATTTATCTTAAAAATTAGAAACATCGCCAGTACAAGGGAATGTTTTCAATTTTCAAATTTCAATTGCAAAAAAATTCTAATAGTAGCCGAGGTGTGTCACTGCACCAACTTCAAGGAGGCCATTAATATCACACAGCCTATTCTGTATGGAAGCAAGCGACCACTGCTATGGTTGTAAGTAGGCCTGCATATTAGCTTACATGTGGTATTTGATATTCTTGCTTTAGTGATTATAACAGCTATTTTGTATGATTTTCATTGTCTTTTTATCAAATTATATATCAATTATATATTATATAATTTATCAAAATTATATATTTTCAATTAAATCATGATTAAATTAGGCCTATATTCAAGCAGTTTCGATCAGATGCGATATTGCGGGGATGTTGCATTTGTTCGTTATATCCGTGATTCATATTCGGGCCTATTTGTGAATATGGCTTCAAACCCACTAAAGCAGTTTGAATTAGTAAAAGCATGATACTACATAGCTTTCACAATAATCTATCGTACAAAGACGGAATCACACAAGTGAATCGCATTTTGATTAGAAATTTAGTTATCAAGTATTTCTTGTTAGATTCCATTGCTATATTAGCATTTCTACATTTAATTATCTCTTTCTTGTCGGTTAGGAATAGAGAAATCAAATTTGTAGCTTAAAACATTTTACAATGTACTTTCTGTATTAACAGTAAAATTTCATTAATTGTGTCATTGTTTTAGGCTCAATGAGTTAGATATCCTTGAGGCCGTGCAAATTTTATAAACGAAATGGGAAATCTCCATCTGTTCGATATATCCGTGAATTTGTTAAACGTGTTGCACTGTACAATGCCAGTAGGTACTGCTGCTAGGGATCATACATAAATAGGAACATACAAAGAGGGCGTTAGACCAAAAAGGTTGAGAAATCCTGACCTAGAATAAATGGAAGTTGATGACATTTTACTCTGGGTTGCAAACTTTAAGTCCGAAATTCAATCATAATTTCCCTAAAAAATCCAAAGAAAGCTTTCTGCGGGGTAGACTTTCGGAAAAGTCCGGTAAAATCTTTCAACCGCATCATACAATTGTCGTTTTTTACTTTTCTGGATCATTCATCTTTTGCAGTTTTGTGTTGCATCATGGGTCTCAATATCTCCACACGTTGAATTGTTTTAGGCACACTACTAAACTGTGATTAGCAGGGCGCATTATCTGCTATTACTTATGTGCCACAATTCATTAGAATGCATGCATGCAGATGCAAAAAAAGATGGGGCGGCGTATAAATCCATATATAATTCAATAAATGTTAATTGAATGATAAAGTGTGAAGAAATCGGTTGGCATTGCTTTCCCTCGCGGTGTCCGTTTCTGCCGGTGGGGCGAACTTCTCTGTTGTACTCTTCGACGCATCATTTGTCGACTGGCACCACAAACTGCTTCTTAGCTGCGCGGTGTGGACAAGGAAACGTTCGGACACCTGAGTTTCTGTCTGTTAAGAGTGAATGCCGTAGTATTGTTGCTGCGTGCCGAATCAGTCATAGGCGGATCAGAACTTCATTGCTCAACGCTTTCATATGATCCACTAACTTTCTGATCTCTTTGTATGTGTGTGCATGAAATATTCCTCAATGTTTTTTACCTCTTCCTTTGCTCTGAGTGTATAGAGAATAAAGCTTGTATTGACGTTTATCATCCTATCCTTACAGATGACAACTCCAATATTTCGGATCAAAAAGATACCGGCGCTTCAATTCTCGGCGAAGGTCACGCACATGCTTGTCAGCAATGAATGGATGTACGTTGTCTTGAAAAATAACAATATTGTAGTCATAGATATGAATGACTCAGAAAGTATGAGAGGTGAGTAGTTGCTTAACTCCATGCTTTTTTCATAGAATTATATATCCTATTCATAATCATCATCATCATGATATTCGAAATATTCATTATTTTGCTTGGGATCATTTGAAAGTATTTTCTATCTTCTCTTTGTTGACAAATCGTTCTATGACATAGAAATCGTACGTAGACATGTAGCACTTGAAAGTGACAAAATATCCGGTGGCAATAGAACATAGAACAATATACAAAATACTGCATGTGTAAATGCCTTAATATCATTGTAGGTTATGTACAAATGAGTACCTTGATCTACATGTTCTACAGGATACAATAAAGAGAATTTTAGTATTCATGGAAAAGGCTAATTGATTCCGTCATTGACATGTACTAGCAAATACTAACCGAGGGAAGGACTACAATCTTCAATAAATTCCAGAATTTCCGCAAATCAGCTAAACTTTTGTTGGGTCTGGCAATTCGTGCAGAAAACAATGCAATGAAAATATACGAGTAGTAGGCAGTATAGGTAACAAGATTTTCTGAATTGTGTGGAAATAGAGATTTGTACATTTCTTTCTACGTACAAATGATTTATCAAACATTCTGACAGCTGTTGACAGAGTCAAAATTCCTGCTTTGATGGATGAAGCTTTGTTATTAAATGGTTGATTATAGGCCACACACTAACAGAGTGTGACATTAAATGAAATTCTGTCATGTGATGGCACCATGCATGTGACTTTAGAAATCATGAGATGTTTTGAAAAATACAGTAGAACCCACTTATAACGTACTTCAAGGGACCTAAAAAATTGGTACGTTATATCCGAGGTATGTTGTATCCGAGGTGTGCAAGAACAAGCTGTATAAGAAGCATTGAAGCCTACTTCTGCACCAAATTAAGTTGTCAATTGCAATAGTAAGGTCCTAGCCATCATGACCAGCTAATTCTCACTATGCATCACCATAAATACATGTACATGTAATGTACATTTATTTGTTTGCCCTGGCCCTACATGTATGATCATGCCTACTCGAGAAAACAGCATAGTGTCTCAACAATTCTCTATTGTGTAAGAAAAAATATGCAATATTCTGAACATGAAACTAAAAATCTGAATGACTAAAGAAAGAATGCAAACAGCGCAGTGACTCGTTAAGAAGACACCATCACAGACAATGTCTCAATTCCAGTTCACTTCTATCGATTGCTCATTGAACGGATTCGACACTCAAAAGTTGTCCTCCTCCGAGCCAATGACAAGAGCTGTTGCTGCTATCATCAAACGCAGCAAGTTATTGTAGAATCGTGTCAACTTCGTTTCGATGATTCAGAATACTTAAGTACTTTCATCCCTAAGTACGTTGTAAAAAATCAAAATTTGCTCTGTGGACCCTTGAAAAGAGTTCGCAATATCCGAGTAGTACGTTATATCCGAGGCATTTTATTTAGACATAATAAGAATTTTTGTCCGTGCCTGCAAGAGGAGTACGTTATATCCGAGAGTTCGTTATAACCGAGTCCGTTATAAGTGGGTCCTACTGTATATTCCCTTTTGATAATAAAAAATCGTCTGACGCCAGCGATGGTTATAGATGCTGTGATGGGTCTCTATTATTGCTCCATTGTGAGGTAGATGCAGTATTGTTAAAGCAAATATTTGTTAATGGGACTGAAGATTCTGCAATGCAATTTTCAATATGAACGTTATCTTATTTCGTACTTCACTATAATAAAATATTTTTCTTAATAAAATAGGAATCGGAAACACTGAAATTTTTATGTATAGGCCCTTTGCTGCACGACATCGGTATATGGTCATCTCAATAGTGAGACTAAATATATCAGTGAAACTAAAAAGCTCAGTTATGAAGTGTGTAATTTAGAATATTTGTTTAAAAGCTTTTATCTTCAAATATCACTGTCAAATCTAAAAGTTAACATCATCTTGCCTTATGCTGACATTGCATTGGAAATGTGCACATGCGTGTAAATTGTAATTGCTTCTGCCTACAATTTGATGGCAACCGTTTTCATAATGCATCAAATTATAGAATTTCTTCGTTATGACTCGGACACGTGCTCATTGAACTGTCCTGATATTTTTCAGAATTGACAATAGAGAAAATGGTTCCCGATGATCTTGTACACAATGTCTTCCTTGATCCAACTGGACGGCATTTCATCATATCCATGCAAAGTGAAAACAATTATTACATCACTCGACAGAGCCCCAGGGTCCGAACACTTCATAAATCTAAAGTAAGTAGCTGTCAATGCAATGTTTTCATTATCTGTGGTCAGGCGACATTTTTTTATTTTCATCGACTGATTTGAATTTTCTACATAATTTGACCGAAAAAGATGCTTAGAGGATTTGATATTAGTGAACAGGTCAGCACATAGAGTAAGTATATTTAGGTAGAGTGGTAACTCACCATTTATTAAATTCCCAATGTGTATATACTTTCGATTTCACAAAATGAACTTGACACGAAACCCAGCACTTTTTCACTTCTGGAGAAATGCACAGGAATTCGACTTATTATGACAACAATACAGAAGAGATAAAACTAATTTACGAATCCTTGAGAGGTAACATGGTTTATTATGTTGGCAATTCGATGGCTTACATTGCTTTAAAGCTCATGTCTTAAACAAGATTATTTTATTAAGCTGGATCATATCTCAAACTACCTGTCACTGGAAGAGCAGGCACATCATTATAAAGAAAATAATCTTTAATCGGTGTAAATGGGTCAACATTACTATTCAGATTCAAGAAAAGACGTCTTGTGAATCATAAAATTATGCCGCTGAAAATTGAATTAAAACATGACATCTCAACCAAGAAGCTTTCAATAAGATCTCAATTTTTCCTTGAAGGCTTCCAATGACTTGCATTATAATGCAGCTCATGAAATTTCCTTATCATCAGCTTAATTTCCACTTAATTCTGATGCTTGTTAGCAAATATTCATTCCTTTGATATTCAACTTGTTTCACACTACTTATAAAGGGGACGTCATCTGAGTAGTATATAAATACAGGAATAATTTGAAAAATTAAACTTTTTAGAAACTGCTCAAATAATATTTTGGACAGCAGGAACGCAATCTCCGCAAGAAACTGAATCTTTTGATACAAAAATTTTCAGTGCATACAGATATTTGTATGAGTCGACACTCTACCTATATATCCCTACTCTGTGGGTCCTACTCGATGCTAGTGATGGCAAACCGTTTTCACCTCGTGTCTATTTTTACACATCTGCGAGTGGGACATCATTTCTTGCATTTAATTGACTGGGATTAGAAGCGGATGCGTGTACACAGTAATGAAGCAATGGCTGCACAACCCTTGTGTTTTGTACTTTAATTTGCAGGCGAAATGCTTCGCGTTCTAGATTGCCGTGTAACATTCAATTAAAGCTTAAAAAGCTTGAAGGGAGAGTTTCTATCTTTTGTTCATATTTTCTAAAATTCAGTGCAAATTTTAGAGAGTACCTCCTACTATAAATCGAATAATGCTATAGAATTTGAAGTAGATTTACGTCGCCTTCCTTAAATTTGATTTTGCCAAAACTTGCAACTGACTCTCATCGTACTTAACCTATGTTTCCAGCCCTGACGGAGTTCTTTAAAGGTAGATGAAAACAGAAGTAATATAGATATGCAACAAAATGACTGTAAAAAATGTCAATGATCTCATTGCTAAGTCAGCGGCGGACAAAACGTCGGGTTAAGGGATTCTTTCAAAGTTAAAGATATAGCAAAGGAAGAGATCATTTTGATAATTTCTTTCAAAATACCTGAACCGATCAGGAAATGTAGAAAAATTCGAGGCAATGTCACCTTTATCCGCAAATTAGTATGCAAGAAAGTCAACATCTCGACATAACTCGATGCCGAAGAAGTCTTTCGGAGGGATTACTGGTCGCTGGAATGCTAAGACAGCCTAATACTTAACAAGAGGAGCAATGGGAGAGTGCGCAGTATTCACTATGAGATTCCGATATTCTGAGGTCGCGGTAATTGAAATTTCGTGGCAAATTCATCACAAACATCTAATTTTCGTCACTTGTTCACATTTTTTTCGATATCAAGAAATGGATCGGTTATTTTGTGATACAACGGTGATTTTCAAAGGGCTTCATTTTCATGACACAGAAATGTATAAAGTTTGAATGAACAGAATTGAACAATGCTCACCTCTTTGGATCAATTGTATTGGATACTTGAAATAAATTCCTCTCCAATTTTCTGCGGCTAAGATAGCAAATAAAATGAATTAATCATGAATGAAGCTACACAATAAAATATCAATTTAATCGAAATTCGCGCATTTCGGTGCATCGGCCCGAGAACCGGTGCACCTCGCACAACCCTAGCTCGAAATATCAGACCCTGGCATTTTTCACATCTGCTTAGGAAGCAAATTGTATATTCTTTGTTTTCTACTCTTACGAGCTGCAAGAATGTAAATGACAACTGTAATGAAACAAAAAGTAATTGAAATTAAAGCTTTTTCACTGACTTCTTTGTTTGTGAGTTGAAAAGAGAATTGGTCAATGGGATTACCACGATGTGTACAGTTAAACACAACTCAATCAGTACTTCTTGTATTTCTCCTCTTGGATTATTATTAAGAGCAAGACTTATTACTAATTGGTTAGGGTGGCTTTTGCAAGAGATTTTGAAGCATTCAAATCCTCAGGGATGGAATTCCATATTTTCAGGATAAGTCTGAATTTTGGCGTACTGTGCCTGCCACACACTGTCGTTGGAGAGGTATTCCAAATTAGCTCCATCGTTATTAATTTGTCTCCAGAAGCAGGAGTGGATTGGAAGTCATTAGGCTACAAATCGGAGATCTCGTACCGCAAGCGCTCTTCCTAGGAATAAGTTTTGTATGAAAATCATTAGGTGCGCCATCACTGACTGTCAGCATCTGAAAAATAGGACCATATCAAACGTGATGACTTTGTTTATAGTTCTGTCGTCGAGTATATCTATCCTGGTCCACACACTAGCGTCAATTTGCCTCTCAGTACAATACAGCTGACAGAAAACTCTTTTCAGGGACATCTGATCGAGTCAGTTGGATGGAATCGAATTAGTACCACTGACACTTCGACCGGAAATATTCTAATAGGAACGACTCGTGGTAAGTAACATTTCCATCGTTATTGTTTGTAAACTACATGAAATATTCATCGGTATGGACCCGAAATTGGACAAAGAATTCCAATGTCCGACTGCTAACGTAGCTTCGTCTATGTCTGATATTTCTGCTCTAAAAATCCATGATGTAACAACTTCAACATTCCCTCTTTCAGGATTGATATTTGAGACCGTCCTTGAAGATGTTCGTCAAAAGTTGAAGTCACAAAGTGCTCAGACGTTGTTCAAGGAGGTAGGTTGGTCTTGATATGTGAAGAGCAATAATTCGATTTGCACAAGCAACGTCTAATGTTAATTACTCGACATTCACAAACTCCATGCTAAAATTCCCCCCAAATGGAACATTTGAGCACCGCGGTTTGAGCAGGAAATCCCTTGAACTCAATTCCACTATCATCATTTGTTTGAATGAGACTGTAGTGCTTCGTGCATCTTCCTCTTTTGCACTTGAATCTCAGCTGTATGAAACACAAAAGATAGAGATGAAAATGTCTTTGAATATACTCATACCAAAGCTGACTCTGTAAGCTAATGGAATCTGCATTTATAAATAACAGTGCATGAACATGATAAGCGAAAGTACAACAGAAGAAATGAATTCATTTTGGAGAATCGGTTGTTTGTCATTTCTATTTGGTAGGAATCCGTAGGGTTATGTAGATTTCGAAAGTTTGGAAAATGAACAAAAATGCTGCATAATTGTAAAGTCAAAATGTGATGTCTCCAAGCAAAATGAGACTGGATTCAATGCTTATTATCGCATTGATGATCCGTGCTTTCTTTTAGATGTACAAACTGGACAAACCAATCAATGGCATTGAGTGGGGCCGCATGGATCGTGCCAATGAATATTTCATCATTGTGGCTCTGCCTGAGTAAGTGAATACACTTTGAGTTTCTTCGATCAGTTCAATTGAATAATACAATGAGAATTCAAAACATTTTATGCATTGATTTTATCGGAGACCTGTGACTTATCTCAGGCTACGTCTTTTCCTTCATGGGTTTATGCGACAACAGACACGTTATCCAAGAACCATAACTAGGCTTAGAACGAATTCAAGACAAAGAAATTGAGCAGTAATTAGTGAGCAATTACAAAGAGGAAACCACAGCCTGTGGAGAATTATTGCTCACAGTAAAGAGACAGGACTGTTCACTGTTTTCTATAAGGACAGGATTCGCATATTTCACGTAAAATGTTATATGGCCATTGTTTATCAATGCAGGGTGTGATAACTTCTCCGAAAGGCCTTGGGTAGCTAGTCCTGATTCCGATGTTTCCATTGTACCATTGACAAAAACATTCATATTTCCTAGCCGTGGGAAAGCAAATGGTCAATAAATTTGGATGAATATTTTGGGGAACATCTCCTTCACACCAGTCTTGAAGCTGCAACGATCATTCAGCTTCATAATCGGTTTCAAAGGCGGCCGTTGAATGAAATGACGTCAAAGAAGTATGTAATTTTCCCTATTTCTGAAGCAGTTGTGATGGCCAATGCATTTGAAGATAAAGATCGTCGCCTAATTCATTAATCCAAAACAATTCCCAACAACAATAATTCGTGGTCTCTATTCATGTGCAACGACCAATTTAAATGCAACAACTAGGGAAAACTTATGCTGCTAGGCGTATTCCTGTGCGCTCTTTAAAAGAACCAGTTCCCTTTCTGAAAAGGTCACATGTTATTTATGATTTTACCTGTGACTGTGGAAGCAGTTACATCGGCCGAACAGATAATAATAATAATAAATATTTATTGTCAGATACAAAGGGCGGTACTGACATGTTATGCGTGAACGGCAAATCTCACAAAGTTGTTATTATACAGAGCTGAACGTCTATAAAACGTTTGCAAAACTCGCTTGTGCCTGACATTGCGCTGTACATTTCTAAATTGAAAAAACACGGACAATGGATGTTTCGACTTATGGCATGAGACTTTCTTAATTAGTTTGATACAACTTCTGTCAAGTCGACTACGAAGACATTTGGTACTTTTAATATTGGCCCATTTCTGAGCAACACGATGTAGACATTCAAGTTTTCGGAAATAGTTTTTAGGAAGGTCACAAATCACAGGCCAGAAGAATGAAATGTGGCTATACACAAGACCTGTTTAGGCTTTCCAAATAACAGCACCATTGTTGTAGTTGCTTCTCAAACGCTTCACCAACGACATCGCACGGCAACACCTACTGTACAACAGACGAAACTGGACATCCCACTTCGCATCCTTGGAAAACTGAACACCCAGAACTTTCAAACACTCAACATCATCAACCGGCGTGTTATCGCACGGCAACACCTACTGTACAACAGACGAAACTGGACATCCCACTTCGTATCCTTGGAAAACTGAACACCCAAAACTTTCAAACACTCAACATCATCAACCGGATTGTTATCGCACGGCAACACCTAGTGTACAACAGACGAAACTGGACATCCCACTTCGCATCCTTGGAAAACTGAACACCCAGAACTTTCAAACACTCAACATCATCAACCGGAGTGTTATCGCACGGCAACACCTACTGTACAACAGACGAAACTGGACATCCCACTTCGCATCCATCGAAAACGGAACACCCAGAACTTTCAAACACTCAACATCATCAACCGGAGTGTTATCGCACGGCAACACCTACTGTACAACAGACGAAACTGGACATCCCACTTCGCATCCTTGGAAAACTGAACACCCAGAACTTTCAAACACTCAACATCATCAACCGGAGTGTTATCGCACGGCAACACCTACTGTACAACAGACGAAACTGGACATCCCACTTCGCATCCTTGGAAAACTGAACACCCAGAACTTTCAAACACTCAACATCATCAACCGGAGTGTTATCGCACGGCAACACCTACTGTACAACAGACGAAACTGGACATCCCACTTCGCATCCTTGGAAAACTGAACACCCAGAACTTTCAAACACTCAACATCATCAACCGGAGTGTTATCGCACGGCAACACCTACTGTACAACAGACGAAACTGGACATCCCACTTCGCATCCTTGGAAAACTGAACACCCAGAACTTTCAAACACTCAACATCATCAACCGGAGTGTTATCGCACGGCAACACCTACTGTACAACAGACGAAACTGGACATCCCACTTCGCATCCTTGGAAAACTGAACACCCAGAACTTTCAAACACTGAACATCATCAACCGGCGTGTTATCGCACGGCAACACCTACTGTACAACAGACGAAACTGGACATCCCACTTCGCATCCTTGGAAAACTGAACACCCAAAACTTTCAAACACTCAACATCATCAACCGGAGTGTTATCGCACGGCAACACCTACTGTACAACAGACGAAACTGGACATCCCACTTCGCATCCTTGGAAAACTGAACACCCAGAACTTTCAAACACTCAACATCATCAACCGGAGTGTTATCGCACGGCAACACCTACTGTACAACAGACGAAACTGGACATCCCACTTCGCATCCTTGGAAAACTGAACACCCAGAACTTTCAAACACTCAACATCATCAACCGGAGTGTTATCGCACGGCAACACCTACTGTACAACAGACGAAACTGGACATCCCACTTCACATCCTTGGAAAACTGAACACCCAGAACTTTCAAACACTCAACATCATCAACCGGCGTGTTATCGCACGGCAACACCTACTGTACAACAGACGAAACTGGACATCCCACTTCGCATCCTTGGAAAACTGAACACCCAGAACTTTCAAACACTCAACATCATCAACCGGAGTGTTATCGCACGGCAACACCTACTGTACAACAGACGAAACTGGACATCCCACTTCGCATCCTTGGAAAACTGAACACCCAGAACTTTCAAACACTCAACATCATCAACCGGAGTGTTATCGCACGGCAACACCTACTGTACAACAGACGAAACTGGACATCCCACTTCGCATCCTTGGAAAACTGAACACCCAGAACTTTCAAACACTCAACATCATCAACCGGCGTGTTATCGCACGGCAACACCTACTGTACAACAGACGAAACTGGACATCCCACTTCGTATCCTTGGAAAACTGAACACCCAGAACTTTCAAACACTCAACATCATCAACCGGAGTGTTATCGCACGGCAACACCTACTGTACAACAGACGAAACTGGACATCCCACTTCGCATCCTTGGAAAACTGAACACCCAGAACTTTCAAACACTCAACATCATCAACCGGAGTGTTATCGCACGGCAACACCTACTGTACAACAGACGAAACTGGACATCCCACTTCGCATCCTTGGAAAACTGAACACCCAGAACTTTCAAACACTCAACATCATCAACCGGAGTGTTATCGCACGGCAACACCTACTGTACAACAGACGAAACTGGACATCCCACTTCGCATCCTTGGAAAACTGAACACCCAGAACTTTCAAACACTCACATCATCAACCGAGTGTTATCGCACGGCAACACCTACTGTACAACAGACGAAACTGGACATCCCACTTCGCATCCTTGGAAAACTGAACACCCAGAACTTTCAAACACTCAACATCATCAACCGGAGTGTTATCGCACGGCAACACCTACTGTACAACAGACGAAACTGGACATCCCACTTCGCATCCTTGGAAAACTGAACACCCAGAACTTTCAAACACTCAACATCATCAACCGGCGTGTTATCGCACGGCAACACCTACTGTACAACAGACGAAACTGGACATCCCACTTCGCATCCTTGGAAAACTGAACACCCAGAACTTTCAAACACTCAACATCATCAACCGGAGTGTTATCGCACGGCAACACCTACTGTACAACAGACGAAACTGGACATCCCACTTCGCATCCTTGGAAAACTGAACACCCAGAACTTTCAAACACTCAACATCATCAACCGGAGTGTTATCGCACGGCAACACCTACTGTACAACAGACGAAACTGGACATCCCACTTCACATCCTTGGAAAACTGAACACCCAGAACTTTCAAACACTCAACATCATCAACCGGCGTGTTATCGCACGGCAACACCTACTGTACAACAGACGAAACTGGACATCCCACTTCACATCCTTGGAAAACTGAACACCCAGAACTTTCAAACACTCAACATCATCAACCGGAGTGTTATCGCACGGCAACACCTACTGTACAACAGACGAAACTGGACATCCCACTTCGCATCCTTGGAAAACTGAACACCCAGAACTTTCAAACACTCAACATCATCAACCGGAGTGTTATCGCACGGCAACACCTACTGTACAACAGACGAAACTGGACATCCCACTTCACATCCTTGGAAAACTGAACACCCAGAACTTTCAAACACTCAACATCATCAACCGGAGTGTTATCGCACGGCAACACCTACTGTACAACAGACGAAACTGGACATCCCACTTCGCATCCTTGGAAAACTGAACACCCAGAACTTTCAAACACTCAACATCATCAACCGGAGTGTTATCGCACGGCAACACCTACTGTACAACAGACGAAACTGGACATCCCACTTCGCATCCTTGGAAAACTGAACACCCAGAACTTTCAAACACTCAACATCATCAACCGGAGTGTTATCGCACGGCAACACCTACTGTACAACAGACGAAACTGGACATCCCACTTCGCATCCTTGGAAAACTGAACACCCAGAACTTTCAAACACTCAACATCATCAACCGGAGTGTTATCGCACGGCAACACCTACTGTACAACAGACGAAACTGGACATCCCACTTCGCATCCTTGGAAAACTGAACACCCAGAACTTTCAAACACTCAACATCATCAACCGGAGTGTTATCGCACGGCAACACCTACTGTACAACAGACGAAACTGGACATCCCACTTCGCATCCTTGGAAAACTGAACACCCAGAACTTTCAAACACTCAACATCATCAACCGGAGTGTTATCGCACGGCAACACCTACTGTACAACAGACGAAACTGGACATCCCACTTCGCATCCTTGGAAAACTGAACACCCAGAACTTTCAAACACTCAACATCATCAACCGGAGTGTTATCGCACGGCAACACCTACTGTACAACAGACGAAACTGGACATCCCACTTCGCATCCTTGGAAAACTGAACACCCAGAACTTCAAACACTCAACATCATCAACCGGAGTGTTATCGCACGGCAACACCTACTGTACAACAGACGAAACTGGACATCCCACTTCGCATCCTTGGAAAACTGAACACCCAGAACTTTCAAACACTCAACATCATCAACCGGAGTGTTATCGCACGGCAACACCTACTGTACAACAGACGAAACTGGACATCCCACTTTCGAATCCTTGGAAAACTGAACACCCAGAACTTTCAAACACTCAACATCATCAACCGGAGTGTTATCGCACGGCAACACCTACTGTACAACAGACGAAACTGGACATCCCACTTCGCATCCTTGGAAAACTGAACACCCAGAACTTTCAAACACTCAACATCATCAACCGGAGTGTTATCGCACGGCAACACTACTGTACAACAGACGAAACTGGACATCCCACTTCGCATCCTTGGAAAACTGAACACCCAGAACTTTCAAACACTCAACATCATCAACCGGAGTGTTTATCGCACGGCAACACCTACTGTACAACAGACGAAACTGGACATCCCACTTCGCATCCTTGGAAAACTGAACACCCAGAACTTTCAAACACTCAACATCATCAACCGGAGTGTTATCGCACGGCAACACCTACTGTACAACAGACGAAACTGGACATCCCACTTCGCATCCTTGGAAAACTGAACACCCAGAACTTTCAAACACTCAACATCATCAACCGGAGTGTTATCGCACGGCAACACCTACTGTACAACAGACGAAACTGGACATCCCACTTCGCATCCTTGGAAAACTGAACACCCAGAACTTTCAAACACTCAACATCATCAACCGGAGTGTTATCGCACGGCAACACCTACTGTACAACAGACGAAACTGGACATCCCACTTCGCATCCTTGGAAAACTGAACACCCAGAACTTTCAAACACTCAACATCATCAACCGGAGTGTTATCGCACGGCAACACCTACTGTACAACAGACGAAACTGGACATCCACTTCGCCTCCTTGGAAAACTGAACACCCAGAACTTTCAAACACTCAACATCATCAACCGGAGTGTTATCGCACGGCAACACCTACTGTACAACAGACGAAACTGGACATCCCACTTCGCATCCTTGGAAAACTGAACACCCAGAACTTTCAAACACTCAACATCATCAACCGGAGTGTTATCGCACGGCAACACCTACTGTACAACAGACGAAACTGGACATCCCACTTCGCATCCTTGGAAAACTGAACACCCAGAACTTTCAAACACTCAACATCATCAACGGAGTGTTATCGCACGGCAACACCTACTGTACAACAGACGAAACTGGACATCCCACTTCGCATCCTTGGAAAACTGAACACCCAGAACTTTCAAACACTCAACATCATCAACCGGAGTGTTATCGCACGGCAACACCTACTGTACAACAGACGAAACTGGACATCCCACTTCGCATCCTTGGAAAACTGAACACCCAGAACTTTCAAACACTCAACATCATCAACCGGAGTGTTATCGCACGGCAACACCTACTGTACAACAGACGAAACTGGACATCCCACTTCGCATCCTTGGAAAACTGAACACCCAGAACTTTCAAACACTCAACATCATCAACCGGAGTGTTATCGCACGGCAACACCTACTGTACAACAGACGAAACTGGACATCCCACTTCGCATCCTTGGAAAACTGAACACCCAGAACTTTCAAACACTCAACATCATCAACCGGAGTGTTATCGCACGGCAACACTACTGTACAACAGACGAAACTGGACATCCCACTTCGCATCCTTGGAAAACTGAACACCCAGAACTTTCAAACACTCAACATCATCAACCGGAGTGTTATCGCACGGCAACACCTACTGTACAACAGACGAAACTGGACATCCCACTTCGCATCCTTGGAAAACTGAACACCCAGAACTTTCAAACACTCAACATCATCAACCGGAGTGTTATCGCACGGCAACACCTACTGTACAACAGACGAAACTGGACATCCCACTTCGCATCCTTGGAAAACTGAACACCCAGAACTTTCAAACACTCAACATCATCAACCGGAGTGTTATCGCACGGCAACACCTACTGTACAACAGACGAAACTGGACATCCCACTTCGCATCCTTGAAAACTGAACACCCAGAACTTTCAAACACTCAACATCATCAACCGGAGTGTTATCGCACGGCAACACCTACTGTACAACAGACGAAACTGGACATCCACTTCACATCCTTGGAAAACTGAACACCCAGAACTTTCAAACACTCAACATCATCAACCGGTGTTATCGCACGGCAACACCTACTGTACAACAGACGAAACTGGACATCCCACTTCGCATCCTTGGAAAACTGAACACCCAGAACTTTCAAACACTCAACATCATCAACCGGAGTGTTATCGCACGGCAACACCTACTGTACAACAGACGAAACTGGACATCCCACTTCGCATCCTTGGAAAACTGAACACCCAGAACTTTCAAACACTCAACATCATCAACCGAGTGTTATCGCACGAGCAACACCTACTGTACAGACGAAACTGGACATCCCACTTCGCATCCTTGGAAAACTGAACACCCAGAACTTTCAAACACTCAACATCATCACCGGAGTGTTATCGCACGGCAACACCTACTGTACAACAGACGAAACTGGACATCCCACTTCGCATCCTTGGAAAACTGAACACCCAGAACTTTCAAACACTCAACATCATCAACCGGAGTGTTATCGCACGGCAACACCTACTGTACAACAGACGAAACTGGACATCCCACTTCGCCATCCTTGGAAAACTGAACACCCAGAACTTTCAAACACTCAACATCATCAACCGAGTGTTATCGCACGGCAACACCTACTGTACAACAGACGAAACTGGACATCCCACTTCGCATCCTTGGAAAAACTGAACACCCAGATACTTTCAAACACTCAACATCATCAACCGGAGTGTTATCGCACGGGACAACACCTACTGTACAACAGACGAAACTGGAACATCCCACTTCGCATCCTTGGAAAACTGAACACCCAGAACTTTCAAACACTCAACATCATCAACCGGAGTGTTTATCGCACGGCAACACCTACAGTACAACAGACGAAACTGGACAATCCCACTTCGCATCCTTGTGAAAACTGAACACCCAGAACTTTCAAACACTCAACATCATCAACCGGAGTGTTATCGCACGGCAACACCTACTGTACAACAGACGAAACTGGACATCCCACTATCGCATCCTTGGAAAACTGAACAACCATAACTTTCAAACACTCAACATCATCAACCGGAGTGTTATCGCACGGCAACACCTACTGTACAACAGACGAAACTGGACATCCCACTTCGCATCCTTGGAAAACAGAACACACCAGAACTTTCAAACACTCAACATCATACCGGAGTGTTATCGCACGGCAACACCTTGTGTACAACAGACGAAACTGGACATCCCACTTCGCATCCTTGGAAAACTGAACACCCAGAACTTTCAAACACTCAACATCATCAACCGGAGTGTTATCGCACGGCAAAACACCTACTGTACAACAGACGAAACTGACATCCCACTTCGCATCCTTGGAAAACTGAACACCCAGAACTTTCAAACACTCAAAATCATCAACCGGAGTGTTGTCGCACGGCAACACCTACTGTACAACAAACAAACTGACATCCCACTTCGCATCCTTGGAAAACTGAACACCCAGAACTTTCAAACACTCAACATCATCAACCGAGTGTTATCGCACGGCAACACCTACTGTACAACAGACGAAACTGGACATCCCACTTCACATCCTTGGAAAACTGAACACCCAGAACTTTGAAACACTCAACATCATCAACCGGCGTGTTATCGCACGGCAACACCTACTGTACAACAGACGAAACTGGACATCCCACTTCACATCCTTGGAAAACTGAACACCCAGAACTTTCAAACACTCAACATCATCAACCGGAGTGTTATCGCACGGCAACAACCTACTGTACAACAGACGAAACTGGACATCCCACTTCGCATTCCTTGGAAAACTGAACACCCAGAACTTTCAAACACTCACATCATCACCGGAGGTGTTATCGCAACGGCAACACCTACTGTACAACAGACGAAACTGGACATTCCCACTTCGCATCCTTGGAAAACTGAACACCCAGAAACTTTCAAACACTCAACATCATCAACCGGAGTGTTATCGCACGGCAACACCTAGTGTACAACAGACGAAACTGGACATCCCACTTCGCATCCTTGGAAAACTGAACACCCAGAACTTTTCAAACACTCAACATCATCAACCCGGAGTGTTATCGCACGGCAAAACACCTACTGTACAACAGACGAAAACTGGACATCCCACTCGCATCCTTGGAAAACTGAACACCCAGAACTTTCAAACACTCAACATCATCAACCGGCGTGTTATCGCACGGCAACACCTACTTACAACAGACGAAACTGACATCCCAACTTCGCATCCTTGGAAAACTGAACACCCAGAACTTTCAAACACTCAACATCATCAACCGGAGTGTTATCGCACGGCAACACCTACTGTACAAACAGACGAAACTGGACATCCCACTTCGCATCCTTGGAAAACTGAACACCCAGAACTTTCAAACACTCAACATCATCAACCGGAGTGTTATCGCACCGGCAACACCTACTGTACAACAGACGAAACTGGACATCCCACTTCGCATCCTTGGAAAACTGAATACCCAGAACTTTCAAACACTCAACATCATCAACCGGAGTGTTATCGCACGGCAACACCTACTGTACAACAGAACAAACTGGACATCCCACTTCGCATCCTTGGAAAACTGAACACCCAGAACTTTCAAACACTCAACATCATCAACCGGAGTGTTATCGCACGGCAACACCTACTGTACAACAGACGAAACTGGACATCCCACTTCGTATCCTTGGAAAACTGAACACCCAGAACTTTCAAACACTCAACATCATCAACCGGAGTGTTATCGCACGGCAACACCTACTGTACAACAGACGAAACTGGACATCCCACTTCGCATCCTTGGAAAACTGAACACCCAGAACTTTCAAACACTCAACATCATCAACCGGAGTGTTATCGCACGGCAACACCTACTGTACAACAGACGAAACTGGACATCCCACTTCGCATCCTTGGAAAACTGAACACCCAGAACTTTCAAACACTCAACATCATCAACCGGAGTGTATCGCACGGCAACACCTACTGTACAACAGACGAAACTGGACAACCCACTTCGTATACTTGGAAAACTGAACACCCAGAACTTTCAAACACTCAACATCATCAACCGGAGTTTTATCGCACGGCAACACCTACTGTACAAAAGACGAAACTGGACATCCCACTTCGCATCCTTGGAAAACTGAATACCCAGAACTTTCAAACATTCAACATCATCAACCGGAGTGTTATCGCACGGCAACACCTACTGTACAACAGACGAAACTGGACATCCAACTTCGCATCCTTGGAAAACTGAACACCCAGAACTTTCAAACACTCAACATCATCAACCGGAGTGTTGTCGCACGGCAACACCTACTGTACAACAGACGAAACTGGACATCCCACTTCGCATCCTTGGAAAACTGAATACCCAGAACTTTCAAACACTCAACATCATCAACCGGCGTGTTATCGCACGGCAACACCTACTGTACAACAGACGTGCACATGAATAGAGACCACGAAAGCGCGCGTGCATTACTTTCATATGACATTGTTTTGATTTTGGTATTTATTGTTATTGAGCATTGTTTTGGATTAATGAATTAGGCGACTATCTTTATCTTCAAATGCATTTCCCTATTTCCATATCGATTATGCATTATTTGAATGACTAAAGGAAAAAGAAATAAAGTAATTTTGCGAGGATTAGTCAAGCTTCTGTGGTTGATTAATTCCACCACAGATTTTGTCAGAAATTTTCTCCCTTTAAACGATCTCTTCAGGTGAAAGTTCACGAAAGAAGAAGAATACCAGAATGTACGACTTACAATTTCCGAATTTCAGCGAGTCAAAAGTTTAATACTTATCATACAATGAAAGTGTCAATGTTTTTCATTGAGAATATTCGCATCTGATTAGATTCCATGATCTGCATGGATTAGGATGATTTCATTGTAGTCGGAGTCTATTATATGCATGCAAAATTCAGAAGGCCTTTTCATCCGGAAGAATCGATTGACTCTTGCTGCTCGTGACCTTCTATTGAAGTTGTCGCATTCATCTAAACATGGTTCTCGCGGCCCTTGAGAACCTTTGAAAACCATTGAATTTTGAAAAGACAAACTCAAGTCCTTAAATACCCTTGAATTTTGATGAAGTCATCAATTTAAATATTTTACGTTAAAATATTGAAAAGGTACGCACGTATCATGTAACACAGGGCACTTAATTTTGAAAAGAATGCCTCTCTGAGAAGAATGCCGATTTGACCTTAGTGTCGAAATCAAATACTATGCGACGAAGAGCCAGCGAGAAAAAGAAAGAGCTTTCTTCTATCAACGTCGAACTCAATAAACCTAAATCTGTATGATTCACGATTACTTAGCTTTCATCTGATTGGTAATATCTACTAACCGTATTTTGTTATCCATTAAGGTTGTTACGAATTTGACGAACTTTTTTATCAGTTTTTTTGTTCATGAAAATTGTTAATCCTGAACTGTATTGTTATAATCTGAGAATTTTATAGAGTTTATTAGAAAGCTGCAATCACTGAGACATGTACTAGCACTTGCATAAGTGAAAATTGTTTTCTCATTTGAGTGCAGGGATTATACATGTATATGCCCTTCATACAATTCCGTAGGTATTTTGTATTCTAAGTTGGCAGCACATTTTGCTTTATTAACCTACGCTCATATAATTGTCGCGTATGTTACCTGTTGCCGTCAAGTCGGTTACGACGTCTAACCAGTACGACACATCTTCTGTCACAGCGACTACTGGCTGCCTCATAGATCTTTAACTGAATGACCAAGTATTTAACACATATTTCAACTGATTTTCTACTCATTTGGAAATTCAGAAATAATCTATTTGACCATGTAGAATGTATTTCAACACTTACATATATAAGAAATCTCAAACTACGTGACTCTTGAAGATCATTGATTTTGCTCTTGAAAAGCCGCGGGAACCCTGTCAAAATGAGACACAAAATGCATTAGGCCATCCCCATTTTCCGTAAATCGAAGTTGTTGAAAAGTCAATTCAGTTTCAATTTTTGTCAGTAAATATGACTTAAGATGATTGGTTCATTGTAATTTGAATGATTCATTTAGAGGCGCCCGGCGTGAGTGAAATTGTACATTTTGATGTCAATGCAAGATCAGATTATTTAACTTTTGAACAAAGCTGATCATTGAGGCAAATAGTTAAAGATTGATTAATGAGGAAGGATGGCGATGATGTTCCTTCTTTTAGTTTTTAGAGGAGAAATCAAGTGACATGTTTTCTCTTTCAGTCGCCTACAGCAATATTTGGGTGTTATCCCCAAAGACGCTGAATTTCCGATGTTTTCTGGCATTTTCTCTGCATATGAAGGCCGTGATGACTTCATGTTCAGGTCAGAATCGCTGGGATACAGTTATCTCCGCCTCTTTCATCATGCTGGTCAGTCGAAACCAGGAGCTGTGGCGTGGATGTCTGGACATGGAGTCTTCTATTCAAACCTTGATCTCACTGTGCGCCCAGCCAAGAATATAGCCACACGGAATCGATGCATTCCATTTCCAACTGATACTAAGGGCGTCTTGGCGTCGAGTTTGAGGATTGGAGGAGATGAAAATGAAGCGATTTTACCGCAGGGCGTGCCTTTAGGGATGGAATTGACAGAGTTTCATGTATTGTTGCTTTATGGCAACACTCTGAAGGCTCTCTGTCATCTCAACAGTGAACTTGTTTCTGCAGACACAGGAGATCATCAAGTAGGTTTGAATTGATTTATCTCTGTAAATATGAATCGAATGAGCAAAATATGCGGTTGCAATGCCAAGGCAGTAGTTGTTATCTTATTTGCATTTTATTTCTGCAATTATACACGATACAAAATGCCATTTTATAATATAATATATTTCTTTCTGTTACACTGATAAAAAATCATTTTGCTTTATTAACAATTGTGTTCCACTTGAAATGAATGGTCAATAATGTAGATTTCTTTACAATGTTCTGCGGCCTGTCATGTTGTGTTGTGATGCTGACATGAGTGGCGAAGCGTTGCTTTCCTTAAAGGTTGGAACACAAAGTTTCCTATCCGCAAATTAAATCACGGATTATATCATTGAATCATGCATTCATATGAACTAGGAAATGGATTCCATATTTAACCTCCAAAAATATTTATGATGAGCTTCCAATCAGAATAGTGAAAGAGGGAGAGAGTGTGTTTTAACCCCGGCATATACTTCGGTCTTATTTTCTGTTCGGTAGATGCATCTGCGGTCTTTGTTTCCTGATAGGAATGTTAAAGCAGGTATTTATTTACCTACTGTGAAGATGCAGGCGCAAGATATCATTTATACGGATTGTAGCTTGCAATGACTAAAATCAAGGATATCTTGGTCTTTGAATCACAATGAAATATTTGTTTAATAATAATAATCCACAGAAAAGAGTGGTGGGTGAGGTATGATTAGAAGAAATTCCAATGACGGGAGTTGCAGGGTGTAATACAGAAGAAAGATTGAGAAACAGATGTACAGTGTCTTCAAATGTTGATATACGCAGTTCAGAAAAGCGAACAGAATGACCATGCTGTGTCAAGCTCATGATATCAATAGAAGCATCCTGCAAGAGCTCATCAAAGTGACAATGCTTCACTTGCTTTCTATATACAGGTGTTCGGACAATTCAAGGGGATGTGTCGGGATCCAATTGGTTCTCGGATTTGGGGCTTCTCAGAGAAATTAATCTTCCGGATCGATATCAGAGATGAAAGCAGGTAAGAAGAGGATATCACTCTCAGTGTACATTTTCCATTACCTCCGCATTCACTTTTACAGGAATGTCAAAGATATTTTCATCAATCTTGGTCAGTTCGAGAACGCTATGAAATACGCATCAGAAAATGAGAAGATGGCAGTCAAACTGCGAGAGGCAGAATTCTATTATGAACGTGGCGAGTAAGTGATGATTGTGTCATTTACTGGAACATTACTGCTGTTATTTTCACATATGCATTTTCCTCATGTAAATGATTGCTGGAAAGCCACGGTAAAGTGTTTATACGTAGATTTCTATCGTTATCATTTGAATAAACAGCGGTCTCCGTGGCACAGTGGCTAAGTACTTGGCCTAGCGATCTTTTGGTGCAGAGGTCGAGCCCCGAAAGTGTCATTGGAAGTCGTCAGGAAGGGCATCCGGTCTCCGTGGCACAGTGGCTAAGTGCTTGGATTAGCAATCTTTTGGTCCAGAGGTCGAGCCCCGAAGGTGTCATCGGAAGTCGTCAGGAAGGGCATCCGGATTAAAAGATCACAGCGCTCCGGATTAAAGGCTGACTATGCCAGCGCCGTCCAACGGAGTAGTGACGTCAAACCCTTCATTCATTCATTTCATCCTGTGAATGGACTAGTACTTCTCCGACGTATTATTCATTTCACCTCATATTTTCGGAGCACTGCACAGTCACACTACATTCTGTTGCGAAAAATGAAGAGTCTGGATATTATTCAAAATTAATTGATGACTGACCGAATGATGCAATTCCAGCATCTACGTTATCCTTGTAGGCACGCACAGGCAGCGGAGCTGTTCGCTGCAACAGATCTGGGATTTCAGGAGACAGCACTGAAATTCATTGATTTTGAGAACGAGGAGCCTCTGAAACGATTTCTTTGGTGTCGACTGATGAAAGTGGCTACCAACGTTGTCATCAGTCCACCCGGTACAAAGGAAGCAGAAGAAGAGGAGAAACGGAACAATAGTCAGATGCTAATGTTATGTCTGTGGATCCTTGAGATCTATCTCAATCAGCTTGGCAAACTGAGAGATGCTGGTCAAAGTAAATCAAATGATCATGATACCCTGCAGCTCAACTTTTATGAATTTCTCAGTACACTGCTTGTCAAGGTGAGGAGTCATTCCTTAATTCACTTCAGACATCATAGATTAAGTTTGTTTGAGTAAATTAAATCAATCTCTTTGTATTACTAATTAAGTTTGTTTGAGTTAATTAAATCAGTCTCTTTGTATTACTAATTAAGTTTGTTTGAGTTAATTAAATCAGTCTCTTTGTATTACTAATTAAGTTTGTTTGAGTTAATTAAATCAATCTCTTTGTATTACAAGTTAAGTTTGTTTGAGTTAATTAAATCAGTCTCTTTGTATTACAAATTAAGTTTGTTTGAGTAAATTAAATCAGTCTCTTTGTATTACAAATTAAGTTTGTTTGAGTTAATTAAATCAGTCTCTTTGTATTACTAATTAAGTTTGTTTGAGTAAATTAAATCAGTCTCTTTGTATTACAAGTTAAGTTTGTTTGAGTAAATTAAATCAGTCTCTTTGTATTACTAATTAAGTTTGTTTGAGTTAATTAAATCAGTCTCTTTGTATTACTAATTAAGTTTGTTTGAGTAAATTAAATCAATCTCTTTGTATTACTAATTAAGTTTGTTTGAGTTAATTAAATCAGTCTCTTTGTATTACTAATTAAGTTTGTTTGAGTAAATTAAATCAGTCTCTTTGTATTACAAGTTAAGTTTGTTTGAGTAAATTAAATCAGTCTCTTTGTATTACAAGTTAAGTTTGTTTGAGTTAATTAAATCAATCTCTTTGTATTACTAATTAAGTTTGTTTGAGTTAATTAAATCAATCTCTTTGTATTACTAATTAAGTTTGTTTGAGTTAATTAAATCAGTCTCTTTGTATTACAAGTTAAGTTTGTTTGAGTAAATTAAATCAGTCTCTTTGTATTACAAGTTAAGTTTGTTTGAGTTAATTAAATCAATCTCTTTGTATTACTAATTAAGTTTGTTTGAGTAAATTAAATCAATCTCTTTGTATTACTAATTAAGTTTGTTTGAGTTAATTAAATCAGTCTCTTTGTATTACAAGTTAAGTTTGTTTGAGTAAATTAAATCAGTCTCTTTGTATTACAAATTAAGTTTGTTTGAGTAAATTAAATCAGTCTCTTTGTATTACTAATTAAGTTTGTTTGAGTTAATTAAATCAATCTCTTTGTATTACAAATTAAGTTTGTTTGAGTTAATTAAATCAATCTCTTTGTATTACAAATTAATATTGAATCCAAAAAATTCAAAACGAAGAATTTCATCACTGGCCACGTTGCCTGTTTTAGTGACTACGGCAGAACAACTGAAACAACGAAATGGTAGAGTTTACAGATGACGAATTGAATGTCTCTCACAATGTCACGCCATACGTTGGATCTACAAGCGATATCAAGACAGATAAAAGTAATATACAAGTCAGGAGTGAGAATAAATATCATAAAATGCTAAGGGAACGAAATGAGAAAAGGAAAGTTACTTCTTAACAAATACATGTAGTTTGCAACTGTAAATAAAGATCCAAGCAACCTCCGAGCTCAGCTATCACGAGACACATACCCTCCAAGTACCTCTTCATTTTCCGTACTGAAGCAGTTTAACAGCACCCTCCAACTCAGCATTGGTGAAGGAGTAACTATTTCGTTGCTTCGTCCAGAACTGTGCCTCCAAAAGGACTTTATTTACAATTGCAAACTATTTGTTAATAGGTAACTTTCTTTTTCTCATTTCATTCCCTTAGCATTTTATTATATTTATTCTCACTACTGACTTGTATATTACTTTTATCTGTATTGATATCGCTTGTAGATCCAACGTATGGCGTGACATTGTGAGAGACATTCAATTCGTCATCTGTAAACTCTACCATTTCGTTGTTTCAGTTGTTCTGCCGTAGTCACTAAAACAGGCAACGTGGCCAGTGATGAAATTCTTCGTTTTGAATTTTTTGTATAAAGTGGCGTTTACCAAAAAAGTATTAATGTTGAATCAATATTGTTAATGTTGAAATTATAGAGACATCAGAAATTTGAAAACAATATTACACCGCATAAAAAAATCTTCCTTATCACAAAAACATTCTTTTAATGAAAAAATCCTCTTATAAATGAGATTTACTATTGCATGAAGTTACTTGTTAGTCGGTGGATTTTCATTCAATTTTCTTGTTTGCTTTAGTACAACCGATTAACCTTTTCTCTACGACTGTGAATAGCGGATATGATAAAGTGGATTTAGCAGATGATAATAGGATCACAGAACAAGATTCCAACAATTGTTTGACAGTTACCAAAGACTTGTCATGGAAACAGTACATCCAGTCCAGCTCAATGCATTGGTAGTCTCTATCGTGCCAGCAGCTATCTTCCACCACAGACTGTCTGCTATCTTTACAAGTCCACTATTCGTCCTCTGATGGAGTATTGTTGTCATCTGTGGGCAGGCGCCCCACAAACGCATCTTAACCTCCTTGAACGAGTTGAGAAACGTATCAAGAATCTTATGGGTGAAAAAGTTGCTAACGAGTTGCAGCTCCTCTCTTCTGCAGGTACTATTTCGGTAGAAGCAGCTCTGCAGGAAATGAGTGCGTACCCAAAGCTAAGATCTTCTCCCGAAGATCACGCAGAGCTAATGCACTCACTTGCCATCATGTGAGCTTACTTACTTACTGTGAGTCGCTCGAAAAGCTATTTTCGTCACACGGCACAGCTTTGGAATCAGCTTCCACAGACCACTTTCTCTGACCAATACAATCTTGATACTTTCAAGAGGCGTGCGAGCAGGTTTCTGATGGGGAAAACTTGATCAGATTACAAGACCTGTCATTTTAGTTTCATTAATTTGAAATGATGAAATTTATTACGTTTTCATTGTCTTGTCATTACCTTTGTTCATGGCTCATAGCCTATGATCGGCAGTGATATCATTTTATTTTTTTAATAAAGATATGCCATTTTTTAGTGAAATATACGTAGGCCTGCACCGTAAATAGATCTAGTCATGCGAATTTTTCGAATTACACTGCTATCATGCTACTTTTACTGCTCTTAGCAATGAAATTGAAATTAGATTGCATGCAGCATCGATATATTCCAAATAATGGAAGACAGAAGAAAGCAGTTTAGTCATGCAAAGCTTCTTGTATATCAAAAGTCAGGTAGGGTCTATACATTAGACAGTCGAATTACAAATGTGCCTACAATTTGCAATTGGTTAGGCCAACAGAATCTAAAGTACGAAAAAAGGCTAAAATATTTAGATAACAGTCAAGACTTCAAAAACATCAAGACAGTGTTATTAATGACTTGTCTGACAATTTGTGTGATTGACAGACTGACAGACAGTAGCCTGTTGCTTTTCGCTACATGAATCAACCAATTCGGAAGGACATGGGTAGAACAAACGAAAGAGACTAAATTTGCTTCAATACAAAATAAGAAGAATCTATGATTAGAAAATATGAAGGAACAAACATTTTTGATGATGTCATTTTATCATTGCTGATCTTTGCCATAGCTGTGCTAGGGGTGAAAATTCTGCAAAAAATGAACATTTCAAAATGCCCACAGTCAATTGTTTGTTCGTGGAAGCTCAGGGACAGTAAGACAAATATAGAATAGAATTTGAATGCACAGATTTGAAAATCGTAAATATCAATTTTTTACAGATTTTCATTTATGGAATTTATAGAAAAACAACATACCACATGTATTTGAATTTTTGTATATTTCAATAAAAATTCAATTCTGAGCTGCTTAGCATCAAATCAACCGATAAGTTTTTTCTTGCATGTTCTCAGGATATTTTGGCCACAAAGAAAGAGTCAGCGTACAAACTAATCGAAAGTCATGGGAATGTAGAAGATATGGCTCAGTTCGCTGGACTTATGGCAGGTGAATCATCCCCCTAAGTTCTTATTATGTAGAATCAGAACATTCTTAACAATCGATACTCATTTTGCAGACTACGAGAAATTGGTGAAATATCAGATTCGAAATGGTCTTTATTCCCGTGCTCTTAAAACGATAGTTGAGCAGCCAAAAATTAACTTGCATTATTCATTCGGCGGACTACTGCTGAAGAACATCCCTCGAGAAACATTACTGGCATGGAAGCGCCTTGGATCGCGTCTATATCCACCATTCCTCCTACCCAGCCTCATTCAGGCCGACTTCACACACGCTGTGGATTATCTTGAATTTGCTGTCAACGATCTAAAGAGCCGGGATGAAGGTGTTCATAATCTATTGGTCTCTCTTTATGCAAAATATCTACCAGACCGACTACAGCCTTATCTAAACAAACATGGGACGGTGAGTTCCTTGCTTTCTTGCGCTTTTCTATTCTGAAATTTTCAAAATCGGTGTAAACTTCCATTGCTTTTACTCATAATCCGTTGAGTATTTTATCAGCCACTACGTGGGGGACTTGGCTCATCTGGTTATTTATCAAACTACAACTAGACAAGTATCTGCTGATTATTGACTGCCTGGTTCGATTCCTATTAGTCGGAGTGTGAAACCTTTGATAACAAGTAGATTGAAGTATTTTCCATAGTCTTAGTGCATTCCTTGATGATGGCCATCGGCCGGTAGGGTGGATGATGAAAATGAGTGTCCATGCGGAAACAACTCAATTACCTTTTGCCTCCATTTCCCTTGTAATATCATGCACATTTCCACTGTACATTTTCCTTTTCGTCCATCAGCTTTATGTTGCTTCGTAATGTCGATTTCCTCTACTATAGATGACCAGTGTCTATATCTAGACTTAACAACTTGTCTATTTCTTAAAAAATATTTGTTAGCATCAACTATTGTCAACTGTCCTCAACATGAAACAGCAAGCAGACCCACCTCGTCCTTTTAAAGTAGCATGATATTTAAAATTTTCCATTTCCTGGAATATTATAATTCTTGTAAACACTTTAGGATCACAATGAGCTTCAGAACAGTGCGACTAAATATTGTCAATGTAATCATTTTGAGATTTGCAATTAACAAGTTAGCGAAATTTCGACGGCCATTCAATAAATATCTTCTTGAACACAGTACTGGCAAATTGCCAGTAGTGCGCCTGCTATCATTAATAAATGCTGCTTTTATGCAAACACAATGTAAATAGAACAATTGAATATTGAGTAGCATCCTCAGTTGAAAAATGGGAACCACAGAATTAAATATTTTGTTTATCTGCTTCGGTTTGCTAGAAGTGTGATTAATACGAAATTGACGGCACATCGAGGAACCTATTAAGTGGGCAAAAAGGAATTCCTAATACCTTACAGAGATAGAAAAAAAGTCGTGCGTCGCTTGCGGATTAATGTGACTTCCAGCAAAGTGCTTCGATTGCCAAAATTCCTTCAGATTCGAAGAATTCAGATCATTGCCCACAAGTTTTCTCCATAATGTTGGCCCTTCCGATCATTATTAAAGAAAGTAGCAGGCGTACGAAAATTAGTTCACTTGATGATTTCACATCCTCTCCTCGGCATTGCTCACTGTATAGTGCATACATTGAATCGAATGTTAGCCAAGACAGGGATGTGTGTTTTGGTGTGTGCGAAGTGATATCACAGCACGCACGCATCTCTCACTGGCTCTGGTGTCCTCTGCTGACAGCTTATTGTTTGCCATTTCCAATAGCAAGCGATACACGAATTATCCATTCGAGAAGGAGCAAGTTGTCTAATTCTGTGATGTGCCATTTCGATATTGAGGTTACATATAACCCTTCCTTTCTAGGAAACCGAAGGTGAACTGGAATTTACTATCTAGTAGAATTAGGAATTCACTATCTAGTAGATTTCTTGCAATATACGACGTAGAATTGCTGCAAACTCGGTGTGTGATACAATCTCGATCATCTCAAAGCATGGGTGGTTGAATGGAATTCAAAATTAATTCCAAAGTGCAATTAAATATAAAACAAAGTTTTCTAACTTGTTTTTCTGTCTACTATCTAGTAGATTTCTTTACTATCTAGAAGATTTCGGAATAAGCAAGAAATTTTGTATGTGCTTGCAAAATTACGTGCTCGCGAATAGAATATTAACAAAGTTACAAACACATAAAAAACCAAGCGTGTTATTAAAAAAGAGGATCTGATTTATCAACCAATTAAATGCATGAACTTTTTCAATGCTTCTTAGCCAGCTGTTCCAAGCTTTGCAGAGATTAGCAGCATGGCATTAATTCTGGCACTCCTATATTTTTCACTTTAACACACCCTAAATACATCCAAGTCGATTGGAAGCCCTACAAACCCTTCACATAATCTGTTATCAGTTTCTGAATGAAATTTCTCCGAAATTCCAACCATAGGCCAACCGCGAGGCAAGTTCGACTTAAGTTTTCGATTAACTATCCAGAAGATTGGCCAACTATCAAGTAGATTTCTGAAACTACATACCCAGAGTACAACCCAGTCGATTGGAAGTATAGGCCAACTTGTCAGGTAAGTTAGACTTAAGTTTTCGATTAACTATCCAGAAGATTGGCCAACTATCAAGTAGATTTCTAATACTGCATGCCCTGTAGTGCATCTCAGTCGAATTTAAGGTCTGGAAACATCATTTCAAGGGGTTCATCTTCATCAACTTCCCATATCACCAAGAGGTCAGTCATGGTCTCAGATATGCAACTTTCCTTAACGACGGCCCCAAGTCTGTCCACTATCTGGAAGATGCCACTACTATCTACTAGATTTCTCATGCAGTTTCAGAAATCTACTTGATAGTTGGACTGACAAGTTGGCCTTTAGTTGGAATTTTGGAGATGTACTTCTGGGTATGTAGTTTCAGAAATCTACTTGATAGTTGGACAATCTTCTGGATAGTTAATCGAAAACTTAAGTCGAACTTGCCTCGCGGTTGGCCTATGGTTGGAATTTCGGAGAAATTTCATTCAGAAACTGATAACAGATTATGTGAAGGGTTTGTAGGGCTTCCAATCGACTTGGATGTATTTAGGGTGTGTTAAAGTGAAAAATATAGGAGTGTCAGAATTAATGCCATGCTGCTAATCTCTGCAAAGCTTGGAACAGCTGGCTAAGAAGCATTGAAAAAGTTCATGCATTTAATTGGTTGATAATTCAGATCCTCTTTTTTAATAACACGCTTGGTTTTTTATGTGTTTGTAACTTTGTTAATATTCTATTCGCGAGCACGTAATTTTGCAAGCACATACAAAATTTCTTGCTTATTCCGAAATCTTCTAGATAGTAAAGAAATCTACTAGATAGTAGACAGAAAAACAAGTTAGAAAACTTTGTTTTATATTTAATTGCACTTTGGAATTAATTTTGAATTCCATTCAACCACCCATGCTTTGAGATGATCGAGATTGTATCACACACCGAGTTTGCAGCAATTCTACGTCGTATATTGCAAGAAATCTACTAGATAGTGAATTCCTAATTCTACTAGATAGTAAATTCCAGTTCACCAAACCGAAGCCACGCACAGATGAATCTAATTCTGTGATGGGAACAGACCTGAATAGCCGCCATTTCATCCAATGTCAGGAATCATCAGCAGGCCTAGTTCACATCTCTTGACATCGACACAACTCCCTATTTAAAGTCGCAGCCATGCCCGGGTAAATATGAAATGCGCAATTAGCAAGTCAGTGAAATTTCGACGGACATTCATTAAACATCCTTTGAAACACACTACTGGCAAATCGCCTAAGTTAGTAGTGCTCCTGAAATAAATAATAAAAGCTACTTTTTGTAAACACAATGTAAACATATGAAACACAATGCTACAATGGATGAAATAGCAGCTATTTAGGTTTGCTTCCATTTTTCAACTGAGGATGCAACTCAACATTTAATTATTCTGTTTACATTGTGTTTGCACAAAGTAATCATTTTACTTCCTCTGAATGTGCACATTGTTTCATCTTATCTTCAAGAAGACTCGCTTTTCAGGATGACAGTGTTGTTCCGTATGATGCACAGCATGCTCTGCGTCTGTGTCGAGACAATAAACGTGACAGCGCTTCAATTCACTTGTGTCGCATGCTGAACTTGTGGGATGAAGCAGTGGACCTTGCTTTGTCGGTGAGTTTTCTCGTCAATTGGATAAATATTGATAGAAATTGGCAAGATATCATTATATTTGTAGACAAATCCAAACTTGGCAAAGGAAATCGCGAGTAGTCCTCATATTGATGACGACTTGAAGAAGAAATTGTGGCTAAAGATCGGTAAGTCATCTAATTTGTGACTTTTCTAATGTGTAATCTGAGTTTTAACTTCTAATATCTTTTCTTTGTCCTTATAAGATAAAAATGACACATCCTCAGTCTGGTCACCAATCATGTACGACTAATTAACGGACATCGACAAACTACAGGCCTACAAAACAAAATGCTCAGGATAGCCACAGGATGCACACGCGACACAAACACAACACCATGATGAAACACACGTCCTCCCCGTTACTGAACATGTCTCACTACATGCAAAACAGCTTCTAAGCAAAGCAAGAGTCCACATCATTCCTTTCATCACATCACAAACAACAAAGATAAAC
Source organism: Prostheceraeus crozeri (assembly GCA_907163375.1). Classification (NCBI taxonomy): domain Eukaryota; kingdom Metazoa; phylum Platyhelminthes; order Polycladida; family Euryleptidae; genus Prostheceraeus; species Prostheceraeus crozeri. The sequence goes on from CAJQUW010007641.1 coordinate 185,280, forward strand.
TATTCAACCCTGGAAAGAACACCAGACTTGCAGCTACGAAGCCACCCAACGTGACAAAAAGGTAACTACTCAAACCTAGCACTCAGACAAAGCAACAAAATCAGAAACGCAATCCCTCAACAGCTCGCAAACATCAGAACAAACACTCGACAGACGCACACGCATAACACTGGCACAACTCTGCACCAACACAACATAAGTTCCCGTTGGAATCGAGTAGTTGCCCCTGAACCCCTTCGCAATAGCAGCTCCACCACCATAACATGAGAAGATTGTCATTATTGGCAAATGCGGTTGCCATCACTATCAGTAGGCCGAGAAGATCGTGGCGTCTATTGTAATGCATGTGGCCTATGTGTTAAGATGTATATTTGTGTATGTGATTTTACATTGAAACTATATAAAATGAATTTGAGAGCTACTAATGGCGGAATATAACTTCCACCACCCTTCTCTCTTGCAGCGCGCCATGTCGTCGACGTAGAAAATGATATTCAACGTGCAATGTCCTTGGTAGACGAATGTTCGCTGCTCAAGATCGAAGACATTTTGCCATTCTTCCCTGACTTTGAAACGATTGATCATTTCAAAGTAAGTGTCTGCTGCTAATCTCTCATTTCTTGCAACTTAGATGATATCAAAAGGTGCAAAATAATATGTGAATCTCTCGAGCGTGCGATGCATCAGAACTTGGAAGTAGAATGTGCTGCTCGCACCTTTTTTATGTAGGACTTGACACTTGAGCACAGTCAAAACGGTCATATTTGCTAATGATGTAACATATGATGATGCTATGGACTTCGAATCTTTCTTGTTACCGTACTCGCAATATGAAAATTTGGTTGCAGAGATACAGTCTGCGTGGTTATGATGACTTACATCATCTGATGATGACAGAGTTTTCATTGAAGTCTATGATAAGAAACCGTTAAATGAATTGAGGAAGTCACTTATAAAACCTACTTTTCCAAAAAAGTATTTAGAACATGTACTAGTGTTGTATTATAAATCCAGTGAAATAAGTGGTGCATTGCTATATTTTCGCTTAAAATAGTTTCATTACTAAACAAATACCCTAGGTTGCATATAAAACAAGCGAAACATACGCTTAGCAATGTGGGTCATCTTTTGAAGATAAATTAAAATCATGTCAAACGAGGGAAAATCAATCAGTAGAGAAGCAAAAAGAGAGGATAATTTTGCAACGAATACATTTTCGTGTCTGAACAGTAGTGCAGAGTGCAATTGTTTGCAATAGTCATACATCTGCTAAGAGCTGTGTCTCTAAAAATAATAAACTCGCACAAGCCAACCCATCGGCGCTTAGCTGACATTGAAAGGATGAGTCAGTAATCGAGACACTAGTCACAAGATTCAAGGCTGCGGGAAAATGTTCTACACGAGCTCCAGTTGTCCTGGTGCGCTAGTGATCTCCTGTGGAAAACCGGTCGAATAAGCTCGCCAGTTTACTGGTGAGAAAGAGACCCAGTCCTGCGAAGCAGTTCGGGAAGGTATATAAGCTTTCATGTTCAGAGGAGAATTGCTCATGGAGTTACGTTGGCGAGACGGGAAGGACAGTGGATGAGCGAAGAAAGGAACACATGCGGGCCATCCGCTCCGTGGACGTTGACCGTTCGGAGGTGACTCGACATTCTTTTGAGAGCGACCATTTTATTGACATGGAAGTGGTGGAGAAGGAGTCGCAGTGGCGAAAACGTATTGTGAGGGAGGCACTCTGGACACGAAAAGTTCAGTCTTTCAACAGCGTGAAGCACAGTATTAGTGACCACTGGAACGTTTTTGACTTTTTTCTTCACTACTTACTTTTCTTCATTAGTATTATGTCTTAATCGTTCTTTTGACGAGAGAATGTTATTTGTGTACGCATAGATTTTGCTTGTCACGTTTAGTTTGTCAGACCTTGAGTATGATTTATTCCGTGCATGGCGTGTGAACATTCGCCTGAAGATGGCTGCCTGTAGCGGCTGAAAGGCCTCGCCATTAAAGAGAAATCGACGACATCGATCGTTTTGGACTTCCCTCTCACGAAAAGTTAAGCTCGCCAGTGTGACTTTTTAACAAATGCTTGTTTTGATATTTCTTGATGACTTACTTATTTGACTTATGGACATAGGCGGGGATCGGTCGTTGCTCCCAACTTTCTGTACTCATTGCGCCAACCTTCTCGGTCTCTGGCTCGTAGCTTTCCCGTAAACAAAAGTAGACCTGTGTTCCACTTGATTCGGTCGGTCCATCCTTCGATTTGAGAAATCTTGCTGGTATGCTTTGTACACGTAGTTTTCAGCTGGTCCTCTCGCAACATGTCCAAACCAGCGCAGCCTTTTCTTCTGAATTTCCAACGAAATGGAGGTGTTCACAGAGACATTTTCTTATTTCCACATTTTTCACTCTATCACGTATGCTGACTCCTAGGATAGAACGCTGGCATCTCTTTTCGAAGACTTCTAGACGTCTCACATCCTCAGCCTGTAGCGTCCATGTTTCGGATGCATAGATGGCGATTGGCAAAATCAGAACCTTATATAATCTGATCTTAAGCGCTCGACTGATACGTAGTTCCGACCATATTGACTTTCTATGACGACCAAAGACTTGTGATGCTAGGGCGATTCTTCTCGTAACGTGAGATGAGATATAAAGGACAATGCTACCTAAAAGCACGAATTCGTCCACTTTGTCTATCTGCGCTCCATCAATGGTTATGTCATCTGCATCGGGTGAAATAATTCGGCATTTGGAAGTGTTGATCTTCATTCCCCCCTTTTTACAGGCGTTTTCCAATTCATCGGTTGACATCTTTAATTTGTCGTGGACAGTAGTGTGTTATCATCTGCGCATCGCATGTCAATGGAAAATTGATAATTCATTCCTAAAACCTGATCAAGTGACTTTACGTCTGCCATCACATTTTCTAGGAAAATATTGAACAGCGTCGGGGAAAGTAGACACCCTTGTCGTACGCCAACTCTCACATCGAACCAGTCCGTCAATTATCCATCCATTATAACAGCACATTCAGATTCACAATACAAAATTCGCACAATCTTCGTATCTATGTCAATTGCTTTCATAATTTTCCACAGTGCATTCTTCCAGACTGTATCAAAAGCAGATTTAAAATGTTTTATTATTTCTTGATGAACCCTTATGTAAAACCCATACGGGTTCATTGTTATCAATTAGAAACAGTTTTGACTTCCAAATGCCTTGAATTTCCAGGAAGCCATCTGTAAATCTCTCGACTCCTACAATACACACATCGAGGAGTTGAAAGGTGACATGGAAACTGCCACAAAGAATGCAGAGACTATCCACGATGAAATGCGCTCATTTCGGAGCAGGTAGGACTCAATTCTTCGTGATTTCCTGGCGTGAATGTTTGTTTATAATTTCAACAAGTTTGATCTGCACATTTTCCATGTCTATTTCAGATATTTCCAAATGAATTTCAGATATCATGTTAAGTTGAGTTTCTGATAGATATCTGAGAGTCAATTGAAGAAATCTGAAATTCATTTGGAAAGATCTGAAATAGTAGTAGAAATGGAAAGGTGTAGAGGTGTGGGAATCTGACCCAAATTCGGGATATGTATGCTGTATACATTGATGATCAGATTGCGTGCATTTCACAAAAATTATCTAATTAATATCAAACGTTGTCGGCTATTCACACAATATTGTTCATAATGAAATATTGGTTCACATTTTACATAGGATTGCAGATCACTGTATATTTTCTATTAGGTGAATAAACTCATTCAACTAGGAGCTGATTGGTGTGGTGATGAGTGTATTGCTTAGCTTGTTTGGTTTTAGTTCAGATGATCCAAGCGACTGGGATAGTGCTGTTTTCGAAATTCGATTTCGAAAACTCATTCTTTAATTTTTATAATTTCGATTTCGAAAATGTTCTTATAATTTCTATAATTCCGATTTCGAAAATGTTTTTATATTTTCTATAATTTCGATTTCGAAAATGTTTTTATGATTTCTATAATTTCGACTTCGAAAACGTTTTTATAATTTTTTCGATTTCGATTTCGAAAATGTTTTTATGATTTCTATAATTTCGATTTCGAAAATGTTTTTATGATTTCTATAATTTCGACTTCGAAAACGTTTTTATAATTTTTTCGATTTCGATTTCGAAAATGTTTTTATAATTTCTATAATTTCGATTTCGACTTCGAAAACGTTTTTATAATTTTAGAAATTTCGATAATGTTTTTATAATTTCGATTTCGAAAATGTTTTTATAATTTCTATAATTTCGATTTCGACTTCGAAAACGTTTTTATAATTTTTTCGATTTCGAAAATGTTTTTATAATTTCTATAATTTCGATTTCGACTTCGAAAACGTTTTTATAATTTTTTTGATTTCACTTTCGAAAACGTTTTTATAATTTCTATAATTTCGATTTCGACTTCGAAAACGTTTTTATAATTTTTTCGATTTCGATAATGTTTTTATAATTTCTATAATTTCGGAAATGAAATCTGGTGGCGAAATGCGAAAACAGCACTATGACAGTGCATAATGGTGATTGATCAAAGGACAAAAATGCCCTATTCATCCTGCTGTCATTTTACATTTCGATTATTAATGGTCAATATTGAGAAAATTACTTTTACCCATGAAAATGTGATCAGAAGGGATTTTTAATCTGTTAGGTCTTGAAGTCATTAATCAACGGTCGTTGTGTTTAGTTACAAGTGGACTATTTAAATAGTTATTCAAATAAATACAATTATTCAAACACGTCCTTCATATAGGCCTATCCAAAGAAGACTATTTAAGTTCGAATTAGTTAAGAAATTATCTATTTCAACGGTTATTTAGTGAGTATTCATTCATTTTTTGATAAATTCATACAGGTTATTGACTTGAGGTATATAGTGAATACGGCTGCTTTTCATTAAAAGAAATTGAAAAATGAAGTGCTTTTCTAACTAAATTCATTATAATCACTACCAAAAGACCCATACAAAAAATAGTAATCTATGATGAAAGTTCACGATGCTTTACCAGAGTGACGAATCGTACCTCTGGTAACTAAACTGGTAAGTCTTACTAAACATGATTCTATAATTTCAGAAGTTTCGATTTCGAAAATGAAATCTAGTTGCGAAAACAGCACTAGACTGGGATGACTTTCTCTTAATTGCAAAACTTCATGTATGAAGCATGTTTGGGTAAAGTTCTTCATAGTTCGTGTTAAGAATATTACCATGGTGGCAAATAATAGATGAAACGCGTCTGGAAATACAAGTGGATAGTCACCGAGCTATTGGACGTCGAGTGAAGTCATGGAGGGACAGCATCAGAGAAGACATTCGAGCTCCCGGACTCCGCATGGGAGATTCGAAGAATCGAGAGAAGTGGAGATCCGTCATGCAAGCAAAACTTCGAACCGGCCATGAATGGAACAATCGCCGCTAAATGGCAGAAGTAGGTAGGTAAGGGTTTAAAGGTCAAACTTATTCGGAAGTAAACTCATATTGGAGAACAAGGATTTTGAAATGTTTGAAAATAGAAGTGTCCAACGGCGTTTTACTCGGTGTGTGATACACTTATGGGAGCAACCCTACGAAGACCGCCTTCGAATACTGGCCATTCCAACGCTCTAACTTCGCCGCCGTGCTTTTGACTGAATAACCGTGTTCAGAATTTTTCATTCCCTTACCCCATGTGATCCAGCGAAGTTCTTCAACCCTGTGACTTCAAGGACTCGTGGCCATGACTTCAAAAACCCTTTTACATTTTTTCCAAGCGTGTCATTGACGACTGGAATTTCCTGCCCACTGTCATTGTAAACTCTACATCGCTACTGATCTTCAAGAAGAACTTGTATAATTTTCTATATTAAAAAAATAACTGTCATTTTCCCAGTAGGCCTACCTGTATGTATGATCATCAATTTGTTGACTTTACTTTGTACACCTACTTTCTGTAAATTTGATTTGTCTTGGTGCTTCTTGCAGTTATGAGTGTAATAAAATTATAATACAACCATCTTTGAAAGTCAGTTATTAAAAGCAATTTTAAAGCTATTCATTTTTGTCCCTTAAACCTTAACTTATGTACTGAAGATGATTGCGTCTTACGTATATAATGTGTACTTCTTCTATATGAGGTAATGAACTTTGTTGTTTGAATGCGCAATTATCAAATCCACCCAAGCACATGCAAAAGACTGTTCTGAAGGCTGATAACTCTGCTATTAATACCAAAGTTCATTAGTTTGCATGAAAATGAATGTTATATCGCATGTCTTTGAAGCAGATTCTTCAATGAGTGCTAAGATCTCAGTGTCGCTCGTGGATAGCTCAGTTGGCAGAGTGATCGCCTAGCACCACAGGAAGGGGTCAGACGATTTATCTAGTCATAATCGAGTTCTCGGGTGTCGTGTCAAAGTGTCGTCGGTTGGGGTGCATTTTGACAAGGAAATCACTGTTTCATCTTGCAGATATCAAGCCATCAATTCTGAAGAAACCTGCTCACGCTGCAATCTGCCATTGCTGTGGAGAACATTCTACCTGTTTCCTTGTCTGCACTCATTCCACACTGACTGTCTGGAGAACACGGTGAGTAGAAAAAATCCAAAATCCAAAAATATTTGGTCATTAATTAACCCACATTCGACTTTCACGCTGTATTTACAAACTCTCATGAAGCTGTAATTGAATATGGTTGATTTTGCTGTTGCAAGATGAAGTTGGTTACTATTCCCTCTTCTCTGTTCATTCCATGATACAGATCTCAAGTTTATCTGTCATCTCCATATTCTCAAGTTATATACGTGGCTATTAAGGACTTGATAATTCTTACAAAATCAATTCACTATGTTGCAATATCTCACAAATTCAAGAGAAGTGCTAACTTCCCATTCTTCATGCGTCGAATGGCGGCATACATATTTTCGACAAGAGTTTTCCACGACAAATTAATGGATATTTGAGAAACAAGATTTTACTTTAAATTGAAGCTGAGAATCGAGGACATAAGTATGATAAAACGTTGGTGATCCTTTTTCATTCCACTCCCCTTAGTAGTCTGCTTAGGGTTGGATGCCTCTTTCCATTGATTCGATAGTGCTGTTGATGTAAATTCTTTAAAAAAAGTAATCAATGATTTCGTCACTTAATCAAAATTTCAGTTTCATGAGGAAACAAAGCAATTCTTTCAACAGACATCTCCTTTAAAAATTTGAATAGCTTTCCCTTCTGTTATATTGATCTTTCGTCTTATCTAGTCTTATATGTGATGCCTTCCTGGTGCAATGAATTTTGCCACCGATAAGATTCAAGCCATGTTTTTTAAATGCTACGAGGCATAGCATAGTGTATCTTAGTTTTTTTAAAAAGAAAATTTTAGCATTTTGCTTTTCAAATTTTCAAGTGAATAAGCCATTAAATAAATCGACAACCTCCGGCTCTGTTTCGATGTGTGAGATAAAGCACATTTTAATATCGAATGTAGGTTAAATATCTGTGAGTTTGCTATGTCCTATGTTGTCGGTATCGACTATGTTTCATGGAAGTATTCTAGGCATCATCATCCGCCTCACTTGCAAGCCATGGATAGATAGTGTTGGCTCCACAGAATTAGACCGGTCGTCTCTTCTTCTGTTTGACTTAGAAAGGAAGCATTGGAACATGTAACGTTAATGAAATGGCACAATCTGCTGACATAATACCATAGAAATATAACTATGAGCAGCCAGTTTAACATTAAACACGCCAAATTGTGCAAAGTTTCAGTGACTGCTATCATCGGATCACACAGCAAAGAGATACAGTCGATGTCAAGTTCTACAGAGAAGTTTGTGAACGTTTTTTCGTGCGCGGCTATATTTTTTAATAATGATTGGAAGGAACAACAGAGACGAGAAACCTTTTGCTCAATGATCTGAATTCTTCGAATCTGAAGGAATTGTGGCAATGAAAGCACTTTGATGGAATTCACAGCAATCCGCAAGCGACGCACGACTTTTTTCCTATCTCTGTAAGGTATCGAAAACTTTCTTTTCGCCCACTTAGTGAGCTCCTGCATCTACCATCGTTTTGAATCAGTTTGAACTTTTAGCAAGGTGATGCGGCTAAACAATCTAATTCTGTGGGTGGCTCACACTTATCCATTACACTATATGAAGAAATTATTATTATTATTGCATGAATGAACTATTAGTGACATCAAATCCGTCTAAACACCAGGTTTCAGCATCAGAGCCAACATTTTTCACTGTCAGTAAAACATTATATCGCATGACGCATGTCAATATTTTCCGTAATAAAAGAGATGCTTGCCATGTTTTCAAACTAAGTAAAAGCGTTCATGAAGTCACAAATAATCAATGATATTGTCACTTAATCGAAATACCAGTTTGCAGTGGCGTCTTCTCCGTACCTGCGAGCCCTTCGGCGCATCCTCAAAAACAATTTTCCAACAATTATAAAAATTAAAAGTGTTATCATTCATTTAAATTCGATTGCTTCTCGTGACAGCTGTGCACAACTTTCCGTCTCAAAGTCAGACGCTTAATCTCAGAGCTAACAGTTTTGCAGCACTTGCTCGAATCACAGCGGTTTTCTTCGAACAATTAGACAGACAAGCTGGTCGTGTGTTCAGACGGAGAATTGATGTTCAGACAGCGAAAGAGAGTTGTGTTCGTGTGAGGCAGTAAGCGCACGCGCCCGCGCCAATATTGGCTTTTCCGATAGACATGATGATCATACGCGATTCTTGATCGAGGCGCGGTATCTAAATATAGTAAGGGAAGCGCAACCCAATTGTTCCCGGATTCGCTTTATGTCAGAGAGGCCACTACGTCAACAGTAGCAGATGACTGACGTTCAGATAAGACTGCGATCAGATGATGAGCGTTCTCCAATGAATGCAGAGTAATGCATCTGACTCGAACACCCAGATTCGGTAGAATTCCATGATTTTTTACGTGATTGATGTGACACTATGTTTAGTACTGCAGATGAGATCATAACCACGCCTTTCGTCCCAGGAGAATATATTGAAAAGATGACAGTCGTCAAGCAAGGTAGGCCAACACCTGATATAAAATGAAAGTACTCACAGAGAAAGAAATAAGAAATACACAAGACATTTTAATGCATCAGAATTTCAAACAAGTGAGTGGCTGACCGGCCGTGAGAAACACAAGAAACTGTTGACCTTGCCTCCTTTTTTCTCGAGAAATTGTGGTCTGGACAGAGAGGGGATATAGTAATCAGTTCCTTGAGTAAGGCGGTTAAGAGACATGAGCAATCACTTCTCATGTGCACATTCACTTGGCCTTAAAAAATGTTCGGGAAATTGTTATTGAAAATTCAACTTTTATGAAAATTAGTGTTACAACATAAAAATGTCTGATATAGAAATAGTATTCCAATGCCGAGTGAAGGTCTAAGGTCTGGGTGCACGCGACGCCACTGCCATTTTGGTGATAGAAAATGAAGTTCTTCAAATGAGAACATTCCTTTAAAATACCTCAAAACGGCTCATGATTTTCGAGCCACGATGCATCATAGCTCGCCTTCAGAATGAAATATATCTGCGAATACCCAAGTTGAAAAAGTTGCATCTGCAAGTTATCTACCTCACTGTAGTCATTCTTAAATTCTTCCCTCAATGGATTTCTAAAATGAATTCGTCTGTCTAACTTGAAATCTTCTTCCTTCCAGGTAAAGCCTGCGTTGCTGCCCGAGCAGAGGAAACGATTTGATGCCCTCCGTGCACAGTGTCATGGCAGTATGTCTTCACAGAGCAGCACTGTTCACCAATTTCGTACTGAATACGAAGAGCTGATCGCCTCCGATTGTCCGTATTGTGGAATTCAAGCAATCAACAGTATCGATCAACCTTTGATAGTTCCAGGATCATATCAGAAAGAGATGAGAGAATGGGATGTAACTTTGTAACTATTTTCTGAAGTTGCGCAATCAATCACCGATGATTACAGTATTCCGATATTCAACAAGTCTGTTCTTGTCTTTGGTAAAACTCAGGGCCTATCAGGCGGGGTCACATTGCAATGAGTCTGTATAGCAGGGGGCCCTTAAAGTTTTCTTCATGAATAGCTTAGATATTCGGCGTGAAAGTACAAGTAGATGATATCAAATAAATCTTATTTCAATGCAAGTTTAACTGTCGCTATTCAAAAAGAATAAGTGATAACAGAGCGACTTCGACTGCTCTAATCGTAATTGAGGTAGAGAAAACGTTAACAAAACTAATATATCAGAAATACTATATAATTGTAGCGGTGCTACTGCGGTATATTTCGACTATGCTGCATCAAAATTAGGAATGAAATGGCTAAACTATGACTGACACAATCGACATGACCATAGCCGATCGGAGGATATGTAGCATGTGTGATCTTAGACTTCTATAATTGCAGAAATTATGTGAACTGTAGACTTGGCCGTAGCATCAATCGCTAAACTTCACTGACACATAAGAAAGTGTCTGGACCCATTTCACTTGCAAAATGTCCACTGCATAGAGTAAGTATATTAGGTAGTGTGGCAACTCCGCATTTATTAAATCCCCAATGTATGCACTTTCGATTTCATTAAATGAACTCGAGGTATATACAATTGGGTATTGCTACCAAATGTGAAATATGCAAAGTTTTGAAGAATTATTGCCACATCATTGACTGATCATGATATGTAATACAGAAGGAATGATTGTATTTTACACATCCTGCGTGTCATGACAGCCTTGGATAGGCAATTATGTTTGTCAAATTAGCAATTCGATTTTGCTATATTTCATGCTCAACCTCAAGAGTGTACCTTCTTAAGAGTAAACATATCTCAAGCTACAGCTGCCACTGTTAGAGCAAAATAACTTAATCAAAGACAATCATTTCTTAACTTTAAAATATGTAAATGGGTCCATATCACTATTCAGATTCAAGAAATGAAACATAAATTTAGTGAATCATAAAATCATACCGATGAAAGTATATAGAATTAAAATCCTGAGATTTTAGCCAAGAAAGCACGAATAATATCGCGACTTTTTCATGAAGACTTCCATTATAATACGGTTCATGAAATTCCCTTGATGATCCGCTTGATTTCCGCTTTGTTAGTATGCTTGATAGCAAATATTCATTTAATTGACATCCAACTTGTTTCATAAAAACGGCTTTATGAAGGTAGCATATAAATTTGCATAATTTTAGCTCTTTAAAAATTCTGATCAAATAATTTTTTGGACCGTAGGAACGTACTCGACAAAAAACTATTTTTTGATCCAAAAATTTTCACTGTATACTGTACAGATACTTTTTTGAGTCGACACTCTAACTATTACTCTATGGTTTACTGACAAAGTTACTCCAACTATTCAACCTCGAAAGATGTCTAATTTGGCATCACATGCCGTTGCTTATTACAGCACAACTTGTGAAAAAATGCATGCGGATGTATGTAGTCGAAACACTGTGGAAGAATGAGAGGTAAAAACACGAATGCATAACTGCAACGAGAAACAAAGATATCGTTGTTGATGCATGATAGCGATCATTTTGTTGCAGCCAACTACACAATTTGCTATGCACAGATCCATTGTGTGGAAAAAATGACGAATGATAAAAAAGATTTTCGAATGGCTATGCCTAACAGGATTGCAATTTCTCAGATCCATTAACGAGACAAATCGCATAGAAACATTTGAAATAAACTCGAGCAAACTTTAATGAACATCAAGCAAGGAATAATTCCACGTCGCATGCATCTAGACGCGATAGAATTGGCCTTTACAGATTGATAATTGCTCTCATATATAAAAAAGAATGTCAATGAAGATCATAGCTAACTAATTAACATAAAATCTTTCATGATATTGCGTTCGTGCCTTATGATTTTTCATTCATTTTACTTTTGCTACAACAACGTTGAAAAGGCAGCATGGGCAATTCCATTTGTTCGTACGTTACATTTTGCAATTTCTATGTGTAGGTCTATATATTTTGATAGAAGATCAGCAGCTGCTGACATGCACCTGCATCTCTTGTAGCTGATACAAAACGTACAGACTTGATTCTTTCAAATATGAATGGAGAAAAAATGTTTTAAGTCACCGCATTCGTACGTTTCACTCAGGAGGCACGAAAAACATTTAGCCTACTGCGCTATCAAAATTTCTGATCTCCTACAATTGATAGAAAGCCAATATCTCCCAGAAATATAATTGATGATCCACTTTACTATGCATGGCTATTATGATCAAGCAACTGGATGAGCTTCACGATGCATTCAAAGGCGTTCGCACGCTACAATGAGATCGTTTGTACGTTACATAGTGAAGATAATCATTTCAGTACTATCCCTAAATTTGTTAATAGCATCCCAAAAACGCATTGGTCGCATTCTCAAACAAGTATATGAATATATGCATTACTTTAACATTATTTAGCATCATGTTAACTGGAACACTCCAAGTATAGGCCTATTTCTTAACATCACGCATCGGCAACACAGCATTTAGGAAATGTTCTCATGCATGGGCATCACCCCAGCAGCTTCACTGGATTCTTTGATAATCTCTAAAGATGTTGCGGACGAAATTGAAAGATTCCAAAATCCTATTTCGAACTTGAAAATTTAAGGAAGTCATCCACAAAAATCCTTAGCCTGCCTAGGCTTTGAGTTCACTCATTGGCTCGTCACTTAAGCGTCTGTTATCCAATGGTACTTGGACAAGCTTGCATCATCATGACAATCAAATTTCATTACCTCTTCCTTGTCAACTTATAAGAAGTTGCTGATATATATTTAGGAGCGATGGAAATGCTTCATGCAATTCAGCAAGACAGGCAGCAATTTAACTTTCCATTTTTCCGTGATGTTGACAGCCAGTTACCCGGTGTTCAGCTTTCATCTAAGAGCATGGATTTGCACTGACTTCATGTAGAATCGATTTTTTATTTCAAACTTCTCTACTGGTTGGTTAGACATGGTCCATTATTTCAGGCTATGCTACTCTTCAAGCTTCTATAATTCCACTACATGTAGGCCTAACCTTTTTTATGCTCAGGATTGCTTCGCTTCATTCGAAATCATTTTCCACGCTCGGATAAACCCATTTATTCATAAACACCATTCATTCGATAGGCATGGTGAACACGCGGCTATATGTAAGACATATGCTGTGTATCTCATAATAAATATTTGAGTCGGTGCATGTTGTTATCCAATAAAGTCACCTATCTAATCGGCGTCATTAAACGTCAGACGCACACCTACATGTAGATATCTTATCGTCATAGCACGCACGAATATGTTTTTGAAATGTCTAACTCACTGGATTGACACACAGAATTTGAACTTCGTGATACTCATATCAAAGAAAATGTAAATCTCAAAAACAATAATTAAAGTGCGCTGGAGCTTTAATGATTGGATCTCAACCCAAAGATTTATTGTAGCCTGTTTAACTAATTAAGTAATTCTACAATTCACTATTGTCCAAAATTCCCTGGTAGCAACAACCATCTTCAACCAATTATCATAAATAATAATTAAATAGGCCTATAACTTCAACTAGAATTATGTCCATATAACGAGTTAATCTTTCATAAATAAAAGACCTTCAAATTCTCTTAATGAGAATATTGCCAATTTTCACATCGGAAGACATAAAATGCAGCAGAATTATTGAAGTTTAAAGTCCTTTTATTAAAGTCAGTGATATGCATATTTCTTAAAGAAAGAATTGTTATTGGCAAGCATGATAATCTGGAAAATTCGATCGGAAAATCAAACATCACAATTTTCTGTACATCTCAAAGTTAATTCACTTCTTCAAAAGTATACACAAACAAAAATACAAAATCTTACAAAATGCTGAATAGAACTGCTTGATTAATTTAGTTCATAATTCGTTACACAATGAGAGAAAGAGAAAACCATATGACAGTTTTATCTGCATCAAACCCAAATCATTTTGCACTGATCTTTTCTAGCTGTACATTGTAAAAGAAAAATAAGAGTTTTATGTATTGGAATTCATTCCAATCTCGGAGGTTGCGAACTAAATTTTTGCTGTGTTACGATTTCATATCCTACACGCAAGTTCATGTATGTAATTCCATGACAAAGGTTAAACGCAGAGAAGTCACTTTGAATGCCGAATTAGATCTGATTGGGATTGATTCCAAAATCCAATAGCGCACTCTTATAGTGTGAATGCACTTTTGTTGCATGATCTTCGTAAACATTCCATTCATCCTTTAGCTTTGCCGTCAAATCATCTAAAGTATTCATCAAGAGATTCTGATATGTCATATGAAGATAATCCTTCTGAACCTCTAACTCTTGGATCTTCTGATCTTTTTCCTTGACTGTCCTTTCAAATTCATTATTTGTCTTCTCAAGTTGACTCTGAGTCTCTTCAAGTTTTCGTTGAGATGCACTTAATTCCATTTGTAATTGACTAATTTCCATTCCCATTTGTGTCTGCATTGTCTTGTACTGTTTCGACATGTACGCGTTCACATCCTTGGCATCCAACTTGAATTCGTCAAATTCCTTCTGTGATCTCTCTCGTTCCAGTACCATTTCATCTTTCGCCGCAACTGCTCTTCGAGTATAATCGCGCCGAGATATCAGTTGATCTTTCAAGGCGGATTTCTCTTTCTCGACTCGAATCATCTTTTCCTCAGCCTCCAAGGCTGCAGGATCCTTCTTCTTTCCTTTCTTACCCTTTTTACCTTTCTTTCCCTTCTTCTTTGGAGGCATGATGTTACCTGGAAGAGAATTTTGTTGATGAAATGTTTTACATAAATTTAGAGGAATAGACGAAAGATTCACATTTCACGAATAAGTAAATAAATGAATGCAACAGTGAAATCGGAAACCAATGCATTAGTCTATTGATAATAAATGCGTAACAGCTGATAGATACACTTAAGTCTTTTGCTTTTCCCATGCAATCGAATGTCAGACGTGATCTCAATCAGAAGTTATCTCAATGAATGGATAAATATGACTCTAGATCCTCTGGCAGAATCCAGACGAGTGCAAATAAAGTTCCATTATATCCTTCCTGCTACTTTTCCCAGGCTAATTGAGCTGAGCAAGCAAACTGAATTAATGATTATGCAAGATGAATTAATCAATTATTTAGTTAGTCAACTTTTTGAGGTTATCATTATCACAATCACATGTCATTGAAATTTAGCTTAATCATTAATCTCAATCATAATCAAGATTTTGAAAATTTTATCAATTGTTTATCAAAATTGAAATCAATTAGTCAATCAACGAATTTGACTACATTCGATATTTTCCGAACTCATCCAAATATGAGATCAAAACTATGCTCGTGATGGCTGCTACTGTCGATAAGCAACTAAACGCTTGAGAATCTCAAGATTATTTCTGCAAATTCCGAAACATTTGGTGAAATTTGACATGTGAAGCTAATTAGCTTCCGATACACAATTTTGAGTGACTATCTATTTAGGTCTCCATTTAGTTTGCTTCGTCATTGCGATGTTTGATTCAATTCAATTCAATGTGCAAATAATTCAAAGTGGACAATTTCTGATTTTACTTCGCCTCTTTACTTGTACCAAGGATAATCAAAATACAATCCAATAATTTTGTCAATTTGCAAGCTATGACAGTGCCGAATTAAGAGTAAATCAAAATAATTGCCAATTCAGTAGGCTGATTGGTCGAACAAGGAGATAAGCATAAATTAATACTATTATCACAGCACAATACATCTGAGTTGGAAAGAGCCAGGAATTTTTGAGATGTCAATTATTATTTTATGTTAAGATGTGCAAAATTTTTCGATTACCATCCAGTAATCATCTTCAGGTACAAAAGACTGGGGTTAGTAGAAGTTTTAAATATGCTCATTGACAAAATTTTTGAAACATTTACTTCTTTAACTTCTTTCATTTTTGACTGGTATATATACATGCATGTATGATACCTTGATAATTTAGTCACAATCTCCACCAAGTTGCTAGCACAGAAAAACAACGCATGTAGCAGATTCAACTGTGTCCCCCTCCAGCTCCAATACATTCAGTAATCCGAGATGGATCCACTCGCTTCCACCACCATATCTGTCGTGTTCTTTAATACAGCATGGGGCAAAGCGTTCACCTGGAAGACGATGCACTCTGACACGACCGTCATTGAAATCCAGAGTGAATCTCGATTAATCGGTCCACAAGACTTTCTGCCAATGATGGTCATTCCATGAGCGATGAGCATCACACCAGGCAACTCGTCTTCTGCGGTGCTCAAAACTCAATGGAATTAGGACAGCTGGTCGTCGCGATTGAATTCCAGCTTCTCTCAATCTTCGGTAAGCCGTTCGAACGCTACAGTCTATATTTGAGGCACTCTTCCAGTGTACGACTAGCTTTGGGACTGACACAAATCTATTCCTCTTTGCAGCTAAAACTAGACGTGCGTCTGTCCTTCCTACAAACTTTCTTAGTCGACCAGATCCCTTCTTTTTAACATCTTCTGCTTTCCATCGACTACACCACCTCCAAACAACGACTCTCGATAGTTGCAGCTCTTCGGCAACACTCGCACAACTTCTACCACAACGAATCATTCCAATAGCCATACCTCTGGTAAACGGATCGTGTGCCATTTTATTCTACAAAAGCTGGATTTCAGTTCACGTTTATGTTCAATTTGTAAAAGCAATTGTGACAGTTGCAACGATTTCAAAATTTGAGATTTGACCACCACAGATCTTTCTCCATTCTCTAATGTGTTGAATGGTAATCCTTACAAAGCGAGATATTGCATCATACCTGAGAAAAAAATGAAACAAACTTCAATTCAAGCCAATGATAGTTTGTTTCATTAATTATGTCAATGAGTATATAAGGAATTTGAAAATGATACGAACAATGAGATGATGATATTTTACAATAATTTGTAAATTATCATCATCTCATCGTAAATATCATTTTCAAATTCCTTGATGGGAAAGTCGTTGACAATAACAAAAAAGTAGCCATGCGTGTCTTTGCACTCATGGTAAGGCCAGTGCACACGAAAATTAATTTTCCTGTTCGATTGATTCCTGTTTTCGCAAACATATGAATTTCTCTAAGAGTAATGGAAGAGATTGATTTGCACGTACATGAATGAGGAGGACAAGTTCTAGTCCGGCAGCCGGAACGAGTTTCTGCAAGGAACGAGGCCGAAAATGAGACTTTCACAGAATGATGTACACCCTTTGCCTACTACGAGCCTGCACGTCTGCCGAGTTCTTGATAGTTTCTTTTCTTGTCAGAAAGGATCAAATAAAAACACATTAATCCAATGGGCGGCAGATTGCAATTTTTGGAAAAGTTGAAATTTTCTATGTTTTTTCATATCAACTGAAAAGTGCGAAGTCTAGAGCCATGACTTTCGGCATGATATGTCTTCAGGTCATGTCATATCATGTAAATGTGAAATTATCATGCTTCTGACCGGAGATGTATGTGAGAATGTTGTTCAATGTGGATGAAGTGGGTCAATATGTTGGTGTTTGCCGACATTGGGAGGCTTGCTTATGAATGACCTAAGTGTCAAAAATTGTGGCTCTAGACTTACTATTTTTATTGTAATAAGCGAAAAGATAGAAAATTTCATTTTTGCCAAAAACTGTCATCTGCTTACTTACTTACTCTTGCTCCTTGTTTATTGTCTCTTCTTCCTCAGGTTTGAGAGTTGGACATTATCTGCATCCTATTGGATTAACATCTGCTTTTCTTTGATTCTGACTGACAAGAATAGGAACTATTCTTCATAGATTCATAGTAGGCATGGGGTGTACATCATTCCGTGAAAGTCTCATTTTCGGCCTCGTTTCCTGTAGAAACTGGTGCTGGCTGCCGGACTATGAGGTGTAAATCATTCTGTGAAAGTCTCATTTTCGGCCTCGTTTCCTGCAGAAACTCGTTCTGGCTGCGGGACTGTTCCTACTCGGAAATGCCTTGGGTTGGTTATGTCGCTGAATTACCAGAAGATCGATTTTTTTCTCTTATACGACACGGTGCATTCATTCGAAAGTATAAGAAACAATTAGCTGACCGAAAATGCTAAGAAAATCTCCATTTCGTTTCCGAGTCAGAATTTACAAGCAAGAGGGAAGATATCAGGGATTTATACAAAAAGAAAGTAAAAACATTCAGAGACGCACAGTTTAACTCGACAGTCATGTTATCCAACACAGTTAAAGCTCAAAAGGTTGGACTTGTTTTTAAAGTATTTCATGAGAAAACTTAGTCTGTTCTTTCTCAAGGTGAAAGGGAAGATACAGCTATTTTTGAAGACAATTTCTTGTTAACATGGAAGCATCAATTGTAAACATCCACATTTTCAAATCGAACTGGTTGAACCAAACAGACGTCCATTTGAATCGCTGATGACGATGTATTAATTTTGATGATAGAAGCAACAGACAGTATTCTAAATAAGACAGAATTCGCATGAAACAGGACATATCAATCTTTCCGGAAGTTCTCATGAGTTCCTTCTTAGAAGTTTTCAGGCCGATAAAAGTAAAATTCGGAATATACCGACAATTAATTTGAGGTGCGTACTATATAGCAAGTCAACAGATCATAAACAGCGCAAATTTCAGACGTCTGTGGCTGCATTATCATTCAGATATCGATTCCGGGAAAAATGAATAAATTCACAAATCGAAATGTTGCTCAAATGAATTCAATAATGCCGAACCTCTTTTCATGGATTACGCAATGACCAATTCTTGTCAAATGTCAGACGAGGAAATATCCAATCTGCATTTTGCAGCTGGCCTTATCTCCATTGAAGAATTAAAGAACATTTTTCTACGGCTGCGTAGCTGCATATTTCCAATATTTCGGCTTTACGTGTATCAAGGAATACAGAAAGAGGAAATTGTACTGAGTTTCATTAAGACCTTAAAACTAACCTGAAACTAGCTAACTATGAAATGCAACATAGAGCCTTAATAGAGCATGTACAATTGCACATTGAGACATGCCTTCAGAATTTGACAAAAATATCAGAAATTGCTTGCGAGATATGTTTCTATCATGCGATGATGTCCACTGATGATGATATGAAAGATATTCGGCATAATAATAACAGCTTGTCTGGTTTTTATCAAAATCTCTTTGGTAAGATCAACCATTATCATAAAGATAATGGCTTTCCTCAGCATGAAATACAATCGCAATTCGTTTAGGTTTACTATGCAGCTACTATCTCTTATAGTTTATTAAATCGTCAATCCATTTTGATGAGAAAGTAGGCTGACCGCATCAACGGTCCTATCAACAAATTCGGCGATGAAGAACTGGAGCTGGTGACATAATTCTCCTAAATTGGCGACATGATTGATCCAGGGGGTATGCTTTGGTGCAGCAACCCAGAGAGTCAAATCCGCATGGAAAACTTTCTGTAAACTGCTTTCGGTGATCACTAATCGCAGCAAGTTTCTCCGACGAAGAGGATTCGTCTACCAAATATATAATTGTTGGAAGTGGTTGCTTTAGCCGTGCTTGTGCTTCAAAAACGTGGACCGTGAAGCTGAAGATGTCAACCGTGTGGAGATCGGAACGTGATGATTAGATGGATAATTTCTGATGTACTCGGAGATTATGCAACCACTGCTAAAACATATGAAAACTGCAAGGATTAGCCAATACTTAGATATCCATTTAATCGAAATCCTAGGGTGCACTTCATCGACAAAAAATTCTTAGTCTATATCTTGGACATTTGCAATAATTTTTCAGATAGTATTGAAAGAATTTAAATGAAGTCCATTTTCTATTAAGTATATTTTGGAATATATTTTTAATCATATTATCAACCTTCTGGGGAAATGTCTGGGGCTATGCAAATATCTAATCTGACAATTTGCAATATCAGTACTGAAATTGATCAAATAATGTTGACTGATTCCATAGCCAACCTTCAATACTATGGCATTCACTGTAACATGGTGATTCTACATATTATCTACTTTCTCCATCGACTACCAAAATTGATGTCATTAACTCAAGCGGTTGATGTAGCTTGATATCAACTGTTCCAGATAGTGATATCAAGGTATGAAATATCAGCTACTTTGTCGTCAGGTGTCGGTTGATAATATCGTTATAGCTAACTTTTGTATATACTGCTTTTATTGACTAGCAATAATATATATACACATCACCTACGGCTCGGTTTATGTCACGCCATAGCTAGTCAATAGAAAACTGTATAAACCCTATAACTGTATAAAATAACGTTTCTATGAAAAAGAATTCTAGAGAATTCTAGAAAAAAAATTTCTATGAAGGACATAAACCATGACTGATCCATGCAATTCCAAGTGGTATTTTTCTAGGTTCCAGGATTAGATAGAAATGCATCAGGTTTTGAGAAGATACCGGTACTTGATTTTTATGCACGAGAAGTCATTCATTACTGCCGATAAATTTGAAAGAAGTCCACAGCACTGTGATTAATTCAATAATATCAATAATCAGTTATGCAATATTATCAAGCATTATTTTTTCAAGTAATTTAACGATAAAAAAACATTCAGCATGAAGAATCATGTTAGCTATTTCATCATTTCTGTTTTAAGCATTTGGGTTTAAGCGACTGAGGGGTCAATATTTTGTAAATTCCAATAAGCGAATATATCATGGTCATTACAATGTGAAACACAGATGTACAAACATATATAAATTAAGTCCCTAAGTCAATTGTATTCCGCGGACTCAACTGCAACTTTTCGTCCACCTAATGAAGATTGAAATTCCAAAAAATGTGCATTTGTTGCATGACAGGAAATAAGTTGTAGATGCAAACTGATAATTCTTCGAGATCGCGGAACGACATTGGGATGGATGTAACACTGAAGTGATGTCAAGTTCGGAGCACGTAGTAGCTCGGCCCACTACACATGGACAGGTACATGGACAATTTAACACATCATCGCGTTTATAAACTAATAATGGAAGCTCTGTTTTGCAAAACCAATATTCATATTCAAACTGTTGTATGCGTGTTTTGAATATAGACTCACATAGGCATTGAAAATTTCCAGGTACTTACGATGAATAGTTTGCACTAATTTAAGCTATTTCATATATCCACTAAAATTTGCAAATCCATCAACTTCATTTAGTGTCTCCGGACTACCTTCATCTGAACTACGCATTAATATAGCTGTTAATGACAGTTTTGCGAAACACGTTTGCCTAACTATGCCATTTAAAGAAATAAAAGAAATTTCTGTGAGACTTAAGCTGTAGTTAAGGATAGCAAACATTTTTAAATAATATCGCATCAAATACTTACACATTTGATTAGGTAAAACACTTCTTTTTTCCTTTTGCCTACCGCAAGAGATAGCCAATATAGCAGAAATTGCCATCTGAGAATATGCTCTACCGCTATGTAGCGAGGGCACTAGGCGTGGAGAAAATCGAATTCAAGTGGCCATTATAATAATCCGAACAATAACTCTATTAACAGCGGGCAATAATGCCAATTTGTTTTCGTTAAAAGAAGGCAGATGGCATTGACTGTGTTAACATAGTGAAATGATGTCAAGGCCCACCTTTAATCTACATGAGTCACGAGACTATATAATATATCTGTGATACTGTCATCTTTGTCGTTAATGGAATGGTACTTATCATAGACATTGTACTTATGTATTGAAATCAAGAGTATGGAATAGCGTAGTTTAATGTGATTCCCATTGACAAAACGCCAAATGCCTAAGGAAGTGCAATAAAGGAGGTAGAAGATGGGCATTTGTGTGTCAACAATCATCTCTTAGTTACTAAAATGTGATATCAGTCACTTACTTGAGAGTCCTGATTCAGTTCCGATGCATAGAGGACAAATTGTGGTTTGCCCATAGACATCGGATGACATCATTAGGATCACTAGTTATCACTATTATCACTAATCACTTATTAGGTCCTAATAATATAATCCGATGTCTATGGGTTTGCTAATGAAAATTTAATCTATTTGTAAATCCTCAGTGCATCTATCAGAAAGATGAATGCTGTTTGAAGGAAAGTCGGGTAGATGGCACAACCATTTGAATTTTTTGAAAAACTCCTTGGATCTGGTAGGCTCTGACATTGACATATTGTTTTACTACTAAGCAACTTTTGAAATTGTCATATGTTCGGACCACGTGCCTAGAGCAATATCGTTGAAGTAAAATATTGTTATTTTGTGATGCTAATTAATTCTGTGTATTCCGAAATGAGTTACCGTTGGGACCGTGGAATTCGCAATAAGGTAGGAATTCCAGTAACTGCTGTTTGGTGTGTGAAGACTTTGTTCTGGAGGTGCAGTTGATTATCGGCCACAGCACCATTTCAGCAGATCAACAAAGCAGTGGCAACCTTCATTGGCCAGTTTCAGCTGGTGGAATAGGGAATTAACAGCTTAAATCACAAATTCTCTCTGCTTTAAGGGTTTAATTGAATTTCAACATCAACAGAGCGCTTCTCCACCAAAATTGCTCACGATTAGAATTTTCTTGCACAACAGCTGATGAATATTTTTAATCCCAAATATCATTTGACTGTTTGTGTTAGCTACTTTTGGCCGTTTTATTCTAAAATTGAGCAGACTGCACGGAATGGAGCTTTTTTGAAATAAAATACAATGCAACTCAATGAAGGTGGAATGTTGGGGAGGATCAAATGTCTGTGCTCTTGAGAATTGTTTTCTCAGAGGTTATATAAGTTATATAAGTTCGTCGACATTTATACTTGTCGCATATTTTCAATGTCATTCTTGGATAGACATGCGCCAATTGGGAGCAAATACAGATCGAAGGAGGACTGATAAAGTCCAGGGGTAAAGCTATGGAGCCATGCTATCAATAGCTCATTCCTCTTATAAACTGCTTTGGAATTTGGATCATATCTGGCTTAAATTGTTGTGAAGACTTGTTCTTTGCAGACCTCACTGGTTTCTGAACGCATTAATCTACCTTCAGGGAGAAGGCAATGCGTGTGTCACGGAAGCTGAAATGCTAGCCATGATATTTGTTTTATCTCATGCAGGGATTCCAAATCTTCCTTCACCTTCACTGTGGACCCCTAAAAAATGTTTCAGGGCTTAATGAAGCCCAAGCGCTGACAAAGCCAGGATTTATAATTGAGGATGACCAAATTATAATACTTGCTGCTTGTAACTGCCTCAGCTTGGTGTACTCAACTCAGTATTATTTCCACTTCCACACTTAAAATCTGGACTGCCGGAATGGCATGCCTTAGGACTTCTCCAGTCGAGTTTCGGCTCTTTACTTCACGTTTGGCTCGGGTATCGGGTTTACCTACATATCCGTCTCGATTTCCATTCTAAAGATTTTGTGATCGGAACACTTCTTAGTTAGTGTATAATGGAGGTACCGATTTATTCAGTTTCTAATCTCACAGAAATATAAGATTACAAGATTAACGCAAGATATTACTCACAAGTGCAGAAATTCGTGGTTCCAAATCATTCAGACGTATTCTCATCTGTGAGTTATCGTTCAAGTGAAAGCTCTCTCTGCTTTGCGAATAAATGAAGTAAAATCGAAAAGCCCTTCTCCACTGAATTGGAAGTGGCAGATTAATTATGAAGCTTGGACATCTATTCGAACTTTGCAGCCACGCTTTGAAGTCATGGATCATTCGCTAGTTATCAGCATCCTCGCACATTTCAATCTGGACGCACTGAGGTTGACCATCGCATCCTCTATTGCCATGGTATGAAGCAAATCGAAAAAGTGACATGCTGAGCATTTGAAGATCCTAAAAATGCGTGTGGAAGTTATCTTACTAGGTCAAGTCAAGTCAAGTAAAGTAATCGTATATTTCAAAGTCAATGTAAATCATGACAAAGCAACAAAAGTAATGGTGGTGACTCACAAACATGAAGCAGTAAGGCATGACAAAAGTACATGGAAAATATATATATACACTGGAAATACTAGCAACATGCGGTGCATACGAAATGAAATTTGACATTCACTCTATGTGTGTATTGTTCAATAGTAGGACAGTCATTGGAAAAAATGAGTTACGTCTCCTCGACGTTTGACACGTGGGCTGGAGGAAACTTCCTGTAAACTGCGACAGACTTGGGCACAGAGAATGGAGAGGATGAGAAGCGTTGTCTCGAATCTTCATCAAAAGCTTAATGGCTGCATTCTGGCGTCGAACTCTTAGATTTGGGAAGGACTCACAATAACCCGCAGATAAGTCGATGAACACGTCGTTGAATTTTTGCCAAAACTTCCTCATCTTTCAACCATCAGTGGAGAGAAGTATTCGACAACAGACAAAATCAAGCCTTTGTAAATAGATATCATTTCTTCTCGATCAATCAAGGGTCTCAAAAATCCGCAACGCATGCATTCCGTCGAGATGCACATTGATTGATGATTTGACATGAGTCCACTTGAGATCTTGTGAAAAATGTACTCCAAGAACTTTAATCATTTTACGCATTGTACACCTGGGAAAACCTGAGGTAAAAGCGCTGTTGATTTAGGAAACATTTGGCGGCATTTGCTATCATTTAGATGCAGGCCAATATCGAAGACCAAACCAGCATATTGTTGTGCACTTCTTGAATTCTCAAGCATGAGTTATGTCACAGGGATGACGAACGTGCAGTCATCCACGTACTTAATGATTTCGTGAATAATGGACAGGTGAAAAGGGAACTCATGACTAGATTAAAATATAAGGGCCGAACACTGAGCCTTGGGGGATGCCTGACTTAACGGATAATTGCCCAACTGTTCTCTGAAATTTAACTGAATTGTGAACAATCTTTCAGATAGTCAACAACAACCGACTGGAAAATCGCTCCCAGTGAGAGAAGACACAATTTTGATCGTGTCCAAGCTGTCAAACGCCTTACTGAAATCGTAGGCGACGATTAATACACCAGCTGTCTCTGCACGGTCCAGAGCGGCTGTGACATACTCATGGAGCATATTAGGGCTGAAGTCGTTGAGGACATTGGAAACTGATAAGGGCCGAAACATAGACGCAGTTGTGTTGCCGTTCCAGACTCCAATACCGATTTTTCGAATATTTTCGAAAGAGCAGGCAAGAGGGATATTGGCCGAAGGTTATCGATGGTGGCAGGCAAAGATTTCGGTACCGCAGAAATTAAATCATATTTCCACGAATAGGGGACTGTCGATTCAAAATAAAAACATTTAGGACATGAGCCAAAGGAGCAGCAAGGATGTGCGCGGACCTTTTATACAGAAGTGTTGGTATGCAATTATGTCCTGGGCTTTTATTGGCTTGAAGCGCGGCCATAAGTCTATGCACTTGATCAACCTCAATTATCGGGTCCCAATCATTTTCATCAGTTGGTGAAGAGGTGGCTACATGTGGCTCAGGTCTTAAGATTTGAAAATTAACAAAAATCTCATTGACTTTATCAGCGGCTTCTTCCAAACAGGAGAACTG
The DNA here is from genome assembly GCA_907163375.1 of Prostheceraeus crozeri. Taxonomy (NCBI): domain Eukaryota; kingdom Metazoa; phylum Platyhelminthes; order Polycladida; family Euryleptidae; genus Prostheceraeus; species Prostheceraeus crozeri. Next base: position 210,808 of record CAJQUW010007641.1, read on the forward strand.
GTCAAGAAACGCTGTGTACCTTGAAGATTTTGTACCCCTTGTTTCATTTACCATCTCCATAACTCTTTCGAACTGTTCTTTGCACTTGATGCCCATTTACGCTTTTCTTTCAGCAACATTCCTTTGATTTTGACATTGAGTATTGTTGCCGCTGACGATACGCAGACCAACGCTGATTTATGAGAGCTTCAATGTTGGGGTTATATAGGGTTATCACAAGAGGGTCATAACAACGTTGCAGAATCGTATGTGAAAAGCAGTCAAAAATAATGTTACACAGTTCATCACATTTCTCATCAACGCTCAATTTCATGTCGCAAATCGGCAAAAGTTTGAACTATCCAACATATATTCAAAAAGTTGTTCACTAATAATTCACGAATGTCATGTACAACACAGATCTTATTGTTATTAACGTTAGGTGACACAAATTTAGTGGGGGTACAAAAAATTGTTCGGTGGTCAGAAGTCGCTACTGGAGAACCAACAGAAACATCAAAGTCTTTTTTCATGGAGGAAGACAAAAGCACGAAGTCCAATACCACCTCACCCCGAGTAGGCTCAGTGACAGTATTACAAAGGTCAAAGGCCCCACACAAATAATCAACGTTTATGCGGTTGAAGTCTCCCGTCAATATGACATTGTAATTCGGATAAACTGACATCACACTGTCCAAATTCCTAGCAATGAACTCTATAATATCCTTCGCTGAAAGCTTCTCTGATTGTGGGGGAATATAGATGCATACGAAAATTAAACACAGACTTTGAAAAACCAGGCAGACGCTATTTGTACCATAACAATTACCAGCAGATAGGTATGTGGTTCCATGCAAAAATAACTTTACTCATACAGCCACTCCCCCTCCAATGCGACCATCAGATCTGTCATTACGGAACAAAATACAATCATCAAAAGACAGAAAATCATTAGTATGATCACACGTAAACCATGATTCAGTTGCAGCAAGTATATGCCCTGACTTGGATGTCATCAGTGCACGAAGGTGATCTAGTTTAGGAACAGCGCGATTAACGTTAGCGTAGAGGATAGAAGGCAAAAATGAAGCGGAGCTGCGTAAAATCACTGGTGAAAATATCCCACAAAAGATCTTTGCTGAATTTTTCCTTTGTAAATAATCACATCCTCGCCACTTTCCCTCCTTCTACTCAACTCTCTGCGTAGGTCTTGATGCTGAGACTGCTGCATGGGCGTCAGATCAGACTTGATGTAAAATTTTTTTATATACAGAATGTCTCAGGTCACTAGATCGATATAGCAGTTCTCTCTTCTTGTCCTCAGAATTCATCTGTATCTTGAGGATTCTGGGGCGCTGCTTATGCGGCTTGCCAATGCGATGACACGAGGTAATAGTGAGGCCCTCAATTCCCATAAAGTCAACAACTTTCTCTACCTCTTCAGCGTCATGTTTCACTTTATCTGTGGTCGTACCAGACGTAATTTCCGGTAAGCTGAAAATGACTACATTTTTAGCCCGTCTTTGTCTTTGCTCGATGTCATTTAATAGATCTTCCTCAGACATCTGCATTTCCATAGCTTGTCTCAACACTTTTCAACGTGAGAATAGAGTCCTCCAGTTGGCTGACTCCAGTTGTCAAATTTGCAATATTTGCATTTATTTCGTCAGTTTTTATGGACACAAAATTCATAATTTCATTTTTACTCTCATTTAATAACGACTTGAAGGCATCGAAGGATATCTCACTGCTGGCAATGGAGCGGGTAACTCTGTCAGACGGCATAGTTTATATCTATGCCACTAGATTGATGATGAAGCAGTAGATGCTATAACAATAACTGGTGAATTCCTAACTTAACGACATAATACGATGATGAAGCGAATGACGTATAAGCCGATCGATAATCGAAGAATTTTTGACAAGGTGGCTCAGAGACAGACCGTTGGTATCAGCTGTTTAACATGTGACCTGGTCACGCAAGTCCTGCACGTTGATACAGGAGAGCAAAATTGCAGCTACAACCCTGCAACACAACAACCAAAAGAGCTAAAAGCACTCTTTTCGATGAGGACACTGCGGAAATCCAAGTAGTTAGCGAATAGGTTTTGGATTGTTGAACCAGTTGTTTGAAACAAGAGAATTGTATGACCACCACCAAAAAAAAACGAACTAAAAACAAAAAAGCCAAGAAACTGGCCAGTTGGGAAACACAGTAAAAAAAAACAGCTCACTGAGGAACACGCCGATATAAATTTCGTGGTTGAAAGACTCCTACTAAGGCCGGAAAACACCGTAGACCATTTCTACAGGAGCTAGAGACAAATGCGACCGTGCAGTTCAACGTTCAACGCAACAGGTGAGCAAATGATCCTTAAAAATTACAGAAGTTGTGTGGCATTCTCTTTCCAAATCACTAACTTATTCATGAGTGCCCTTATTAGTTATTCAGCACGTACAGTAGAACCCACTTATAACGGACTCGGTTATAACGAACTCTCGGATATAACGCACTCCTCTTGCAGGCACGGACAAAAATTCCTATTATGTCTAAATAAAATGCCTCGGTTATAACGTACTACTCGGATATAGCGAACTCTTTTCAAGGGTCCACAGAGCAAATTTTGATTTTTTACAACGTACTTAGGGATGAAAGTACTTAAGTATTCTGAATCATCGAAACGAAGCTGACACGATTCTACAATAACTTGCTGCGTTTGATGATAGCAGCAACAGCTCTTGTCATTGGCTCGGAGGAGGACAACTTTTGAGTGTCGAATCCGTTCAATGAGCAATCGATAGAAGTGAACTGGAATTAAGACATTGTCTGTGATGGTGTCCTCTTAACGCGTCACTGCGCTGTTTGCATTGTTTTTTAGTCATTCAGATTTTTAGATTCATGTTCAGAATATTGCATATTTTTTCTTACACAATAGAGAATTGTTAAGACACTATGTTGTTTTCTCGAGTAGGCACGATCATACATGTAGGGCCAGGCCATGCAAATGGATGTACATTACATGTACATGTATTTATGGTGATGCATGGTGAGAATTAGCTGGTAATGATGGATAGGACCTTACTATTGCAATTGACAACTTAATTTGGTGCAGAACTATGCTTCAATGCTTCTTATACAGCTTGTTCTTGCACACCTCGGACATAACGTGCCAATTTTTTAGGTCCCTTGAAGTACGTTATAAGTGGGTTATTAGTGGTCTACTTTATAATGTTCACATCCTGGTTTTTTGCATGGATAAGCTCAGTTCATCAAGCTTCCGAAATATGTCATCCAAGTACAATATGCTGATCTTGCTATTAATAAGTGAATTGCTGAGAGTGATGTACAAACCGTTTCATAAATAATTGCACAAAAAAAGTTAATCTGTTTTCAAATGTAATTTTCGTGTTGAAGTTCAGGTTCAATTTTAATAAACGATATATCATATGAAACTTTATGTTTCATAGATTACTTTGGCATACATTTTACTTTCTTAAGTGGTCAGTTGTGGTCAGTAGGCCTTCTGAACGAAAATTGATCGCTTTCTTTGATGCAGGATTTTAGCATGAAGACAACAGAATTTTTTGATGAAAATTGACACACACAGTGTGAGCTACCATTCAGATTCATCATGATGTAAAGAATTCGTTCAATGTACAAAAAGATACAGAATAGATAAGTTTTACCGAAAAAATGCTGCCAAAAAAGTCTGACATGATTTTTTCATTGATGGTGATGCGCAATTTCAGTAATTATGTGTTTAGTACTTTCATTTGGCAGAGCGATTATGTTGTGTGTGGTCAGCTGTGGTCAGCAGACATAAAAGTATGAATTTTTGGTCAATTCATTCACTGATGTCTACAGACTAAACTATGCAAAACAGAAAATTAAGATGATCACTATTCAATCAGGCTCGTGTTAACACTAGGATGACGGCACTATCAACAACCTTAGGATGACTGTGGTATCACTTTTGATACCAACATTATTTTTTCATAAAAGGCCTACAACACACCCTGTTTCGACACACACATGCTTGTGGCACTGTTTATTAAATATAATATCTCTGCTTCTTTAACTTCGAGAGGTTTTTCTTCGTTCTGAATTGATGAAGGCTAATTAATTTTAAACAGCTCTTTATTTCGTTGTATTGATACTTTTGACTGAAAACAGTTGTTTTCTTTGGATTGAAATGAGCCTACGTTATTTTTCTTCTTTTGTTCTTTCTTTTTTTCGAATCAATCATGTCTATGCTTCGATTCAGATTCTATTTATTTTCCTTCAGTGTATGAAATATTCATCATCTAATGATTACCATCCATTTCACCGTACAGCACCTATTTGCAGTACTTTCATGATTTTTATGATAGTAAACCAAAGCATACAAAGAAATACGAGTAGATGCAAAAAAGCAAATTCAATTGCCACTTTAACAGAAATAAAATTTAGCAGAAACGCATGACATCCTCAATACAAACTACAGTATAAACGCCTACAAGAGCATCCTCCAAAATTGCATCGAAAAGTTGTCATTTGTCACAATTTGCTTCACAGCTGCTGCACAACACAAGCACTACTTCGTTACCTGTTGCACAATTTCCACAAGTAAACTTGTTGCATACTCGGCAAAGAGACGATGTGCAATTTCGGCATTTCGGTTGCTGACACTTCTTTCGCTTGTAAGGAAGACGTAAGAGGACGTAAGGAAGTGTAAGAGGACGAATGTATAAGACGAGTGTCTCCGCACGGTGAAGGTGATCCTTTTTGCTCCCGAGAAATTCCTGCGAGTTCTTTTATCAACTGCAAAATGAATGCCCTTCGAGATATTGATGTGTTCGTGGCCTTCCTGTAGACGATCCATGCATTTACAGCAGATATATACAGGATATTGGCCCAGACGGCGAGAGGCCATCGGAAAAACGCGGAGAGGGTGGAATATAGTCTTACCATCTGATCAAGAACATCCACTCCAACTTTATTGTGTTTGTAGAAGTTGATGATCACTGGCTTTCGTTTCTGAGTATCATCACAGGCCATAGAACTGTGCATCGTACTCAAAAGACTCACACTTTTATTCCTTTTGCACTGGTAATTGACAACAACAGCCTTGCTTTCTTTTTCGAAATAGAAGTCAGAGTTATACAATTCTTTGTCAAATCGCTTCTTTCGTCGGCCAGTTCCCGTCGATTTTTCCGCATCGTTCCAACGATTGTGCTTTTCTTTTCGTTCAAATACACTGCACTTTTGAGAGATGTAAAGAAATTGTCACAACATATATTGTATCCTTTGTTTACAACAGGATCGACCAAGCGAGACACCACATCTTCCGCAAGTGTTTTCGTTCCCCTTTGCTCACGTTCTTGAGCTCCCAAGTATGGTAAGATGTTCACAACATACTTTGTTTCCGTATCAACCATAACCCAAAATTTCAAGCCATACTTGCCGGCTTGTTTGGCATGAATGTTATGAGCCGGCAGCGCGTTTTAAGAGGGAGCAACTGTTCGTCGATCGTCAAAAACATACTTGGAGTGTACACTTTGTAGCAATTTACACGAAAAAGTTCGAAAACTTCGGACACATGAGCAAATTTGTCTTCATTCAATCGAGCCCGTCACATCGAATCGTAGATGTGAAAGGATAGTCTTGAAGCGATCGCGTGGCGAAATCATTCCAAAAAGTGGGGAACCAAACTCTCTGTTCCACAAAAGGTTCAGCGGTTGATTTTTTCCGTAAATTCCTCTTGCGTATTGAATGCCGATGAATTTTTCTAACTCACTCAAACTCAAATGAAGATCTTCTGAAGCTGCATGTCTCATGCCAAACGCAAAATTCTTTCATCAATAAATTTCTTCCAAGAATCGTATGGTGTTTGAATAGCTGCTTTGACAAAACTTGAAAGACCAGGTACTTCTATGAAAATATTGTGACCTGGAGTTCCGCCTGGTTGTGATGTTTTGACATTTTGCTCCACTTACTGCCATCTTTCGCAACCAATTCAGAGGAAGATGAGTGGTCTGTATTGGACATATCCAAGATGTCATCATCGGAAAAATCAGATGAGTCACCATCGCTTCCTGCATCATCACTGTTTTGGTCAGGCACAATTTCTTCGTCCGTAGAATCGTCTTCTCCTGAATCATCAGAGGCTATATCCACGAGAATGTCGCTCACTTGAGCCGCAGATAATTGTCTTCTTCGCATAGTATAGTCAGACAAAACAAATGATGGACGTATAGCTACAAGCTTTGCTAAAATACTATACTCATTGACATAATTAAGGAAACAAACTATCATTGGCTTGAATTGAAGTTTGTTTCATTTTTTCTCAGGTATGATGCAATATCTCGCTTTCTATGTATTAACATTCAACACATTAGAGAATGGAGAAAGATCTATGGTGGTCAAATTTCAAATTTTGATATCGATACAACTGCCACAATTGCTTTTACAAATTGAACATAAACGTGAACTGAAATCCAGCTTTTGTAAAATAAAATGACACACGATCAGAAATTACCATAGGTATGGCTATTGGAATGATTCGTTGTGGTAGAAGTTGTGCGAGTGTTGCCGAAGAGCTGCAACTATCGAGAGTCGTTGTTTGGAGGTGGTGTCGATGGAAAGCAGGAGATGTTAAAAAGAAGAAGGGATCTGGTCGACCAAGAAAGTCTGCAGGAAGGACAGACGCACGTCTAGTTTTAGCTGCAAAGAGGAATAGATTTGTGTCAGTCTCAAAGCTAGTCGTACACTGGAAGTGTGCCTCAAATATAGACTGTAGCGTTCGAACGGCTTACGGAAGATTGCGAGAAGCTGGAATTCAATCGCGACGACAAGCTGTCCTAATTCCATTGAGTTTTGAGCACCGCAGAAGACGAGTTGCCTGGTGTGATGCCCATCGCTCATGGAATGACCATCACTGGCAGAAAGTCTTGTGGACCGATGAATCGAGATTCACTCTGGATTTCAATGACGGTCGTGTCAGAGTGCATCGTCTTCCAGGTGAACGTTTTGCCCCATGCTGTATTAAAGGACTCGACAGATATGGTGGTGGAAGTGTTATGCTGTGGGGTGGCATTTGGCATGGCGGACGAACAACAGCAGTCATCATCAAAGGCACGTTGACTGGAGAAAGGCATCTCAATGAAATTGTACTTCCTGTTGTTGCCCCAGTGGTCAGGGTGGAGGATCTCGTCTTCCAAGACCACATCGCTCCTCGGCTGTCATTGCCACTGTTAGGAGATTGAACATTCAAACCCTTGACTGGCCTGCACGCTCACCGGAATTGTCACCCATTGAACAAGTCTGGGACGAGCTTGGGCGCTGAGTGAGAGACGGCTATTCACTTCCACCAGTGTCCCTGAATATTCTCTCTGAAAGACTGACAGAGAAGTGGCTTCTCCTTGAAACATCCTTCATTCAGAAACTTTGTGAATCCATGCCATCTCGGATTACTGAATGTATTGGAGCTAGAGGGGGCACACGCGCTATTAAAGTTGAATCTGCTACATGCGTTGTTTTTCTGTGCTAGCGACTTGGTGGAGATTGTGACTAAATTATCAAGGTATCATACATACATGTATATATACCAGTCAAAAATGAAAGAAGTTAAAGAAGTAAATGTTTCAAAAATGTTGTCAATGAGTATATGACCGAAAATTCAAATTCGCTGTCAATGTGATGAAAATCCAAGATATCGGATAAATCTGTTCTCTAAACGAGAGGTATACAACATGCAATCACGTAGATTCAAATCGAGCTTTCAATTTTCATAGCTCGCTGTTTTTGATAACATAGTATACACTTATGATTTCTTTCAAACACTGAGGATTGGTATCAAAAATGACACCGCCGTCATTCTAAGTGAAACTGTGTGTACGCATAGAAATATTCATAGGGTTGAAGAAATCATAGCATTTTATCAATTTAGAAGTGAAAATAGTAAAAGTCATCCAGTGCACACAACTTAATAACTTCTGCTGGCGCTTTCGGAGCTTGGGTTTAAAAGAATGCTGGTGTTATCAACTCCAAATATATGTAAGTTTTATCAGGATCTGCTTATCCGATCGCTGGGAACCTTTAAATTCGTATTCTTCCCACACTCAGCCATCGGGTGAGTCATCATTTCTTTCGGTGGAGGTCAGGATTTCGAATCCTTGATCTGCGCGCACATAAAGGCTTGGCGTCAGACTGAGACTCGCCACCTGTTCACAAACAATAGGAATTTCTTCACGTCGTAGTAGCTGCGCCCGATAAGTGAATCGACAAGACTTATAGTAACTCATTCAATGGTGACAGGAAACGGGGGGCAGTTATGACATGATCAGCTGTGATATGATCATGAATAATTTTTCTAATCACTAATTACTCCATTTAATTAGGCACACCACACTGTTTCCAAAACCAAGCAAGTGTCTCGGCTGACCAAGTGTATAAGTTCAGTTATCAATTACATGAGCTTAAGCAGCTTACGGTTAAATTTTATGAGAATAAGCAAGAGATAAAAGAGCTTATCGGGTTGTGCAACGATTTAGGAAACGGACTGTATATATTCTTATGCAAAAAAAGTCAATCACATAAAACGTTTGATGTTGAGTGGTTTTGAAGCCACTCCACAGCAGTGTCTGACAAACTGATGAGACATTGAATGCCTCCATTTAATGAAAAAAGTGGACAGTTTCCCGTATTTCATTGTTCATCACACTGTATCATTTCATGTCGATTTAGCTGTTTTACTGAGACGTGGCCTATATTTTCTTGCAGTTGCGGTCAGATTCTTATCCTATTTACATTACATGGTAATTCGTCCGAACAATCATGACCTACTTACTTTTGTTACTTTTTGACTTTATCTTCTTAGATTACTTAATATTTGTGTTATATTAGTGCTGTATATGTGTGTGCACCTCCGCGATTCTCATTGGAGGTGCCAGAATTGTAATTTGTTTTCCAAATATACGCTAATTCATTCATTCATTCATTCATTTTTATCTTTGGCTTGTTTTAGAAAATTCAGAGCTATAAGACATGATGGTGAAGTGCATGCTTTATTGCTCATCATTTTCACGAAATATTTGGATTATTTGGTTTAATCGTTTGAGCTGACTTCAACGGAAGTGAAGGTTCTAGCACATCCCAGTAAGACAAGAATCCCAACTTCGAACCAGAAAATTATTGTTATTTGACAATGCGGCTGTGGTATATTTTTTGCAGATAATGACCGCACTTCGCTGATCACTCAATTCTAACTCAACAACGTGAGTACCTTATCTGTATGTTATTGCGATTTTGTTGTATTATGTGCATCCAATTCATGTTGTATCATGTCCATCCTATTCATTTGCAATCCATGTAGTCAAAATCCTGAGCTGTAAGTGATTATGGTGAAGTATTTGCTTTATTGCTCACCACTTTCACGAAAAATTTGGATTATTTGGCATGATCATCTGATTTGACGACAACAGAAGTAAGGGTAAGAGTTCCAGCTCAACTCGGTAAGACAAGAAACCCTATTGCGAACTGAAACATTAAGAAAATACGTCCGTTGTATATTTTTCAGATAGTGAGCGCACAGAAGATTTTCTAAACTCGCAGCGGCCAACGGTTTGATAAGGTAAGGGAACATTGAAATACGGCGACCGTATTTTCACCTATTGACACACTCAATATCATTCGTTGAGTATTGATATTCCAATGAAACCTGACTCGTCTCATTCTTAGATTGTTTCTTTTTTGGTATGTAATCGTACTTCCAAATTCAACTTTTGTATGATAAGGGAAATACCTAAACCGATTATACTATGGAGAAATTAGTAGCGAATGAATGCAAACGAGTACGGACTAGCGACTAGTGTAATCTCTATGTTACAGTCATTTTGGAAGATGTAGCAACTGACAGATATAACTAGTCCGTAAAAGAAATAGCAAAGCGTTGTTTAGGACCAATTTTTTTCAAACCTTAATGAAATGCTAAAACTACAACGAAGTGATATAATGCCCTAATTGTGATTAAAAGTTCAAATAATCTGAGGTGAAAATATTGTTCTAGTTATCTGATGTAGGCTATATGTACGAATGGCTGGTTCAGTGACTTTCTTTGGACACTCTACTTTGTCTAGGGCTCTCACGATGAAGGGTGACGTCTCGCGAAGTACATCGCTTGATCAAAATGTTCAGATATTATCCATAATCCGGACCATCGTACGAATTGCAATTTTTATTCAAGTATTATGTCAGACATGTCAGTCTTCCACGGATTTCCACGCAATTCCAGAGGCACTGAATTGCGTAATGGATTCTCCGAGGTCAGCTGGACGCAGCTGCTATTGTTTAACTGGTCTAATTTTAAAGATTTCATTTTCTATGTCACCTCATCACAGTTATTCACTGACTTTCGGCTCTCACAATGAGGTGTTCTTCTTAGCGCCGCGCACTCTATTATTATCCTGCTGTCTGCCCCTCGAGAAAGCTATCAACCGTCAGCTGATCTCAAGCAATTGGTCGAATTTGATTGGCGGATGAGAGAGGGAAAGGGAGTCATGAAAGAGTCGATTTCAATTTCTGATGACTTAGGGATCAGATTGCTAATCAGGCAATGGTCAGGGTTAGACAGCAGATGGCACCAGCTGCGTTTCAAAAACTAGTTAACTTTTATTAGAGCAGTATATCAGAATTTCTTTTGTGAAAATTAGACGTGTATTCACAGAATGCGTAGTAAATGCAGGCGGGCAAGAAAATGGTAGAAATCATTGTCCGCTTCGCAGCCTCGAGCTTTTACGTTTTCGTACCTTTCTGGCTTCTCTTGACAAATATGCCACAGTGCTACAACGAGATATCGTTTGATTCCAAGAAGTTGCAACAAACTTCTGATCTCAGGCTGAAACAGTGTGCACTGATTGATTTAGATTGCGAAAGTTTTCAATTCACAGTCAGTATTAAGACTCTTCAAATCCAGCACACAAGAAAGTTCTATAGACAAAACGAATTTTGCCGAAGCTGGTGATATGATATGACGGCGCAGACAGAAAAGGAACGAATATCTGGTTTTTAAGGGAAATAAATGGCACAATGGACAGTGGAGACATGCTGTCTCTCAGACATTCTAAGCGAACAATCTTCTGACTTTGATGTTTATTACTTCTTGCTTTACTCTTTGAGGTCTGCGTGAGACCTGCGCTTGATTTGTGTTCTGAGCTTCTGCTTAATCCTTACATAGTCACATTCACCAGTAATCCAGTGAAAAATAGACTACTTTCTGGAATTAGGTTGTTTATTAGGGCCTACGTTGTCTATCACTTTTAAGCTGCGTGCACATAATCAGTCTCTGATTGTGTAGATGATAAGTCTTGAATAAATAGAAATCGCACTTCGGAATTGAAGAAATCTGAATCGAATTATAGCTTTCTTGTGAACTTGATTCTGTAATCCAAATTACAGAGAAATTAATTCGAAAATTTACTTTGGTGGTGTTTTGTATTCGAAATTCGAAAACAACACTACTTAGTGGGATTTGAGATTTACTTATTCACGACACACTTGCAGACATTCATGCAAGCCAACAAGTTGGTAATAAATTGTTCTCTCATCCACAGGCAATGTTAACAGAGAAGGATGAGAGAAGTCGTTGAGATATGTTGTTTTCCTTTTATTAAAAAGTACGAGGCCTTTCAGCCGTCACCGACGGTCATGTTCAGGCGAATGAAGATGACCGCCACTATCACCTGAAGATGACCGTCGGTGTTGGCTGAAAGGCCTCGTACTTGTTAATAAAGGAAAAGCAACATATCTCAAGGAGTTTTCTCATCCATCTGTGACTGTGCCAAGTCCTTTATTCAATGATAGGTGTCAATATTGTAGGATGGCTGCATACTACAGCAGATATTGTTGCCAATTTAAAACAATTTTTCGCGTAACCCAGCTCAAGAAATACCAGTGGCGGCTCGTGGGTATTTTCTATGAGGAGGCAAAAAATGAAAAATTAGAAATTAGATTTTAACTATAAAGCAAAAGCCAGAAGTAGTTTGACACGCTTCACAAATGGATATTTTAAGATCAATTAATTCCCAAAATTAAAGGTATGTGCTCGCCAAAAAAAGTCATACAATATAGGCCTAGTAAATTATAATGTAAAATAGGGCCTACTTTGAAAATGACAACACAGAATGAGTTTAGCATGGCATTGTAATGTTTATTTATTTGTACAAAAATTCTATTCGTCTCTGCTTCATAGATGCAAATTCATCGATAACTTTATCGTAGAAAATGGCGTGTTTTTTCAATTCCTGAAGTTTTTCACTTTCAATGCTGATGAGGCCAGCTTTTTTCCCGATTCCGAAGATAAGTTAGGTGTTTCTCTTCCTCTCCTCTTGATGTCCAACTTTTCCTGAATAGATAAACGTGAAAACGGCTTTTCGAGAATACTGGCCACTTAGGAAACCTCCTCTTCTGTGCATATTTCATTCGCAGCGAACGCCATATCAGTAGTATAGGGTATAGGATTCGGCGCATCGCTTCGCTCAGCACCGAATCCCACACCTAGGTAGTTACAAAAAATGAAAAAATACAAAAAAATAGGGTCCTCCTCCTGAAAATTTATAAAAAAACAAGACAAAATAGATACCAAAGAAATGAAAATAATACAAAAAAAATTAGGGTCCTCCTGAAATTTAAATATAAAAAAAAACAGCTAAAATAAGATGCGAAAATGGGAAAAAATACAAATGTATATTATGACCCATGAACAAAAAATATTCATTTAAAAATGGAAAGATGAAAAAACAAAAAGAACCATCCAGCCTTTATAAATATCCTTCATTAATCATATGCACTAAAAACCTTCGGTTCCCAATGAAATGGATATAGCAAAACACAAAGACTAGAGTCAGGTACATGAAAGATAAGGAAGCCCAATTTATTACTTTAAACTAGAACAATTATAATAAATTAAGAAAACGATGGACCATAGTAAG
>CAJQUW010007642.1:0-59183 GCA_907163375.1 Prostheceraeus crozeri
GAGCTCCGACCTAAAATCTTGTAACGCTCTAACTTTTGACCCGAAGACAGATAGGAAACAAGCGATTGTTTTCCACTGGAATTTGTCTCACTCTTAGCTTTCAAACGAGCTATCGCACGACAAAATCCGTCCACTGGAAGCCAAAATCGAAGCGAGCTGTCCAGAGGGGGGGGGGGGACGTCCAGCGAAATTTGAATGAAAATGTTTTGGTGACGGTTCCCAGGTCGAAATTCCACACTTTGGAAAATTTTCAAAATTTTACCCATACAAAGTCACTCTGACACTTAGGATTTTTTCAGGTAAGCGAGCTCCGACCTAAAATCTTGTAACCGCTCTAACTTTTGAACGAAGACAGATAGGAACAAGCCGATTCTTTCACTGAATTTGTCTCACTCTTAGCTTTCAAACGAGCTATCGCACGAAAACAATCCGTCCACTGGAAGCCAAAATCGAAGCAAGCTGTCCAGAGGGGGGGGGAGGTCAGTGAAATTTGATGAAAAATGTTTTGGTGACGGTCCCAGGTCGAAATTCCACACTTTGGAAAATTTTCAAAATTTTACCCATACAAAGTCACTCTGACACTTAGGATTTTTCAGGTGAGCGAGCTCCGACCTAAAATCTTGTAACCGCTCTAACTTGTTGAACGGTGGTCCGATTGACTCGCAACAAAAAATGTTGTCGAGCAGTTTTTTCTCCTCTTTCAAACGAGTAGCTGTAAGACAAAATCCGTCCACTAGAACCAAAGTTAGAAGATGGTTGTCGGGGGGGGGGGGGGGGTCAGTGAAATTTGATGAAAAATGTTTTGGTGACGGTCCCAGGTCGAAATTCCACACCTTGGAAAATTTTCAAAATTTTACCCATACAAAGTCACTCTGACACTTAGGATTTTTTCAGGTAAGCGAGCTCCGACCTAAAATCTTGTAACCGCTCTAACTTTTGAACGAAGACAGATAGGAACAAGCCGATTCTTTCACTGAATTTGTCTCACTCTTAGCTTTCAACCGAGCTATCGCACGACAAAATCCGTCCACTGGAAGCCAAAATCGAAGCAAGCTGTCCAGAGGGGGGGGGGAGGTCAGTGAAATTTGATGAAAAATGTTTTGGTGACGGTCCCAGGTCGAAATTCCACACTTTGGAAAATTTTCAAAATTTTACCCATACAAAGTCACTCTGACACTTAGGATTTTTTCAGGTGAGCGAGTTCCGACCTAAAATCTTGTAACCGCTCTAACTTTTGAACGAAGACAGATAGGAACAAGCCGATTCTTTCACTGAATTTGTCTCACTCTTAGCTTTCAAACGAGCTATCGCACGACAAAATCCGTCCACTGGAAGCCAAAACCGAAGCAAGCTGTCCAGAGGGGGGGGGGACGTCAGCCGAAAATTTTTTCTCTCCGATTTCGCTGGAAACATCCTTCCTACCCAAAATTTCACGTAGATTCCGAATCTGGCCTCCGTTTTCTCATCCGATGCTTCGTTTGGGCGCTACACACCAAAACGTCCCAAATTCTATGTCAAAATTTTGAAGAAACAGTTTTTCTCGCCGATTGCCTTGAAACTCCCCCTACCGATGCTGAATTTCACGCTGAATCCGAATCTGACCTCCGTTTTCTCATCCGACCACTCCTTCCACTCGAAACAACCCATTTTACAACCCAACATTCAGCAGATTGCACCAAAAACATCACACACTATAGCCTCAAGACTAATCCTGGCGGTCGCCCACGTCAACCTAGACGGTCGCCCACGTCAACCAGGCGGTCGGACCAACGCACCCTAGTCTCACACTCTATTGTTGCAGAGGGGGGGGGGGACGTCAGCGAACATGTTGTGAACGTGGACCCACCCGGCCGGCACACCACGACAGACCACAACCTCTGTCGTTCCAGAGGGGGGGGGGGACTCAGACACGAAGCACCACGGCGGCCGACCACGACACTCTGCCGTGCCAGAGGGGGGGGGACGCAGCCACGACGGCGGCCATCTTGCGCTATCCAGTATTTGTCACTTGCTTACTACTCTTATCAACTTATAATGCATAAGCACTATTCTATTTTAGCACAACATTGTACAACATACTATAGTTTTGCATTCATTTTGTTGTTTAATTTATTGATTATTTTATGACTTTCCATACGTTCCTATATTTTCCTATTTTTTGGCACAATGGTTCACTTGACACCCTGTAGATGAACAACAGTTCCCATATAAGCGTTGTGTGTCTCTCTGTGTGCAAGTGATGCCTTTTATTATGCGGGTAGGTAAGGCAAAAGGAATGAATAAGGATTGGAATGAAAGGTTTGCATGTATTTTGTGTAGTTTGATTTACTGGTCCGGAGTTGTGCTTGTGCTCTGCACATGCACATCTTGAATCTGTTCTGATTCGTGTATTGTGTGGAGGGAGGGCGGTGCTTCTAAGTAAGACCTACTTGCTTAGTGTGTGAGAGAGATAGTGAGAGAAGCTCGTACATCGATGTGGCTGTGTTCCTATTTTAGTGGAAAATTATCACTGAATCATCCTTTTCTCAGCTACGAAACGGCTGAACTGATATTGCTTTGATTTAATCCAATATTTCAGTGTACTTCATCCTGGTGAACCTGATGAACCTTGTTTCCCTTACTTGGAATAGCCTGCCTAGTTCTCCTGTTTCTGGATACGTTCTATGAGACCAAAACAACTATCCTTTGTTTTCATATTTGAATTAGCAATTTCAAAAGCAATATCAAAATCCAAGCTGAGAATAAATTGTAGATGGTCACTGGTATCTCATTACCCACTTCGTATAGGCTAGTGATGGGGATGGAGATGTTTCCCTTTGAAATATCGTAGAAGCTGCTGTGAGATGAGAATTAATAATGAATTCTTCTGACAGATTCATTCAGCTTTGATGAGAGTGATAGAAGTTGATACCGTAACGACTACAACAAAAGGAATGATTATCAAGTTAAATTTAAAAAAACTGACGATGTATAGGTCTTTGCTATATGACAGATAAAGGATAAAGTTTTTGCAAGATAAGTAACCGAATATCTGGCTTTCATAGAAGCTTTTGTGTTCAGTCATCATTAATTTATTGAAAATTAGTTTTAGCAAGGAAAGTAAATAAGATACATCATTTATAAGAGGATTCTAAACAATCTTGCACTGAAAGTTATAAACTTTCAAATTACATAGCTATGAAAAGAGATTAAGTAAAAAATGATGCATAGGTACATACTAAAATCGAGACATTAGACCATCAGAAATTAACATAGATAAGATGAAAGCAAAAGGGCTAAGACCATGGCAGGAGCAAGTCACTTACATATTCTTTCATCACACACAGCGAGGGCCTGAACCGCTTCAACAAAATGGCCTCAGTGATCTTAACATGGGGCACATTTCTGCAATACGCAGCAACAGAAAAATATGATTCGATTTTGTGTCCGGCAAATAGATTGCAATCCCAGAGATGCTTACATATTGAGCTGCTTTGATCTTTTGGGACTCTAAATCTTGATGCTGCCCACTTAGGATAGTGCTCCTTGATACGGATACCAAGACATCTCGTTGTCCGACCAATATAACAATAATATTTAATATATATACCAATTAATATATATAATTAACTATATATTAATATTGTTAATATATTAATAATATATCTAATAATATTATTAATATTATTATTATATATAATTAATATATTAAATATATTATACCAATATAATAGATTTTATTGGTCAAGCTTCTAAAGGCTTGCTTCCATTAAATCTGTATGTTCCAAATCGGTGAAACTCAACAAGCTACCATGATGTCATGATGGCTAATGTGGATAAATACGGTAATTTATTCTAAAACTTTACACAGAGTAGAGCTATTACTTTCAATTTTTTGGGATGCCTAAAATACGGCTTTTCTTACTTAAAAATGTGAAATGTTTTCATTTGATTTTTGCTAAACATATCAAGGAACAAGCAATGTGCAATTATATTATTTTTTTGGCGATGCATATCTTGTACTGCATCCTTTTTTGCTTAGAAATTCTTAGTAATGCGGTACGAATTAATAATTTTTAAGTAATCATTAATAACAATTTTTAGTGTATTTTTTGGTTTTTGTTATACATGTAGATCATCCAGTCTCCTCAGATTGACAGACATTTTAGTGATCAATTGTTTAAACTTTTCACATTGCTATCTCCATTCATACTGTGACTCAGGCCTCGTTTATGATTGTTCATTTGGTCTGGTGATGGTATGCGCTGCACATTGATAATTTACCGCTTTTGTTTGTATTTTGTGTGCACACATTACTTCACTTCTGAGGTTATTTTCTGAACTGAATTTCCGACGATAGATTGATATCACGATTAGATAGTAACTTACTCTGCAACACATTTTCAACTGATAGCTGGTTGAAATGCTGTAAGACATGATTTAATGTAGAAATTTGCCGACTCTGTCGACTTTGCGGTTCATCACTAAAAAACTTCACTTTATTTTACTAGATTTAATTTTTCTTCAGAAACCGACGTTAGCGAGATTGAGGGCAGAGTGCATGCCCTGAGTGAGGAACTCAAACGCCGACGTCGAATGGCAGATCGTCTGAAGCGAGAACAGAAAAGGAAACAACGTGAACGACTGAAACAAAAAGAAGATGTTCTTCAGCGTCACATTGAGGTGAGCGAATAATTCTCAACTTCTTCGCAACCTTCTGAATTTAACTCCTTCCTATCCACAGATAGAATTGATTTAAGTAAGAATTGAGTTAATGACGTGATCTTTCCAGAACTTCCAAATAACAGCATAAATCATTCCTGTGTGCGTGTGCGTGAAATGTTTCAATCGATGACTGACCTGATGCCAAAATAATGACTGCATTGAGAAATGTAATGCGTCACATGTCGTCAAGTTCTCCTACTAAGTGAGGATTAACAAGATCTCATTCAGTGGTTGTTTGAATAAATACCAAGTCTGTAGTGTACTGATCCCCTACTCTGGCTAACTGATATATGAAAAGGTGATACAGATAATACAAAAGCTTCATCTGATCCTACTCGCAGCTTGAAATTGTATACGGAGTTTTAGAAACATGTCTTGATTTATTTCAGCGTCAAATTCCTTGGCAGATTCATCTGATCCCAAAAGCAGCATAAACATATCATGAAAGATTTCTTGAGCAATTCAATTACTAACTTTCTTGTCTGCATTATCAATGCTACTTCAACTAGCATTCGATATCTACGATAGAACGACTGAGCAAGCTGATTGGCTGTACAACAGATTTCTCTGACTAGGTGTCCGGTAGGATAATGATAGGGGCACAAATCAGGCAGGAAAATGAAATCAGAGCAACTTGTTGTGTAGTAGAGGTGTACAGTGGTATTTTTAATTAGAAAGAGTTGCTTTATTGTTCGTGTTTTAGGGAAATTTGTCCAGTAAGTGTGTCTTAGCCAAGCTATCTTCGAAGTCAGTCTCGAAGAGGATGTGAGTTAAATACGCCTGTATTGAGAATTGAGATAATTATCACGATTCATGATTAATAACAATGATACATTAATTCAGCATAATAGCATTAAATCCATAATTCAGCTGATCGGGTTCGGGTCCCCAATGCGCACTTTTGTGCAGTTCATCAGCTTCATCAGCATCCTACGCCATTTTATATATCATCGGTCACTTATGAATTTCTGATCCTTACTGAAGTGACCTTGAACGACGGAACGGATCATCTTCAACTGCCAACGAGTTTGTGCTTGTACTTAGACTGGACTTATTTCTAATATGTGCCCATACCAGCTGGCGGCTCTCTCAGTTTTTTAAATATGTTTTAATGTTTTGTCAGTTTTCACTAATGAGCAAGCTATTTTATCGGCTCTTTTTTGTATATCTTAAGTATTTTATTCTCTGACGAACTTGTCATCAAAATGTACATGTAATATTGGATGCGTTGTCTTTCACTGTAACGATAGTGAGTCTCGTATCTCGGTTGATTTCATCTGCTTTGACTTTTCCGTTTAAGTGGATGGGACGAGGATCAAGCCTGACTCTCTGCTTTGTGGCCTATCTCGACTGTCCATTTTTATGTCAAAGAACATCTCCCAGCTGCTTCCCATGCGCAGCAGACAGCGTCAGGTATCATAGGAAAAGAACGTTTCCATACCCGAACCAATCCATTCCAGCCCCATCCAATCCCTTCTAATCCGATCAACTCTTTCTTAACCCTGTTCTACTAAAATATGTGGTAGCCGACAGCGGTGCATTTCTATTTCCACATCAATTATTCTCGAGATCCTTTTTCGCTTCTTTTTCCACGCTCTATAACAAATAGCGCCAATCCTATTTGGAAATCCTCTAATTACAACTTTAAATTCACGTGATGCACTATGCAGCATTTTGTTAGCGATATAATTTTTGCTAACCATAATGCCTAATGTTCGCATGGCCGTATTTCTTTCATGAACGGGTGTTCGACTTTTCAGCGTGTCATGTGGCTTCCACTCACCACGTTCCGCTAAGTACCACGGGAGAGGTGTCTTGAAAGAACGTAATGTCCATTGTTACTGAGCAAGTAGGGTTGCCAGCCGATATTTCACCTGTCATTTTTCTATGAAAGTCGTTTATGTAGCTCCAATTCCAAATTAGACGGCCTTAAGTGCATGATTAAGGCCGTCTAATTTGCTGTGTAATACCATTGAGGTAGGAGCATTTCACCATCCATCTTCGCGTTCCCAGTGAAAATGGCTTTCAGGAGATTCCTATGGTTTACAATTATAAGTATATATCTCAAGATTGACATGCTTTAATTTTCTGAGCTGCATGGGTTATGTAGAAAATTATCATAGATTTGAGTCTTTTACAGATCAAAATCTTGGATTTTTGATGTCATAGATTTTAGGTTCAGTAACAATGTCTGGCGTTACGCGCCGACGATTTAGGCTGTCATTTGAAAGGTAATATATCTTCATTATGAAATGCATGTTTTACTGGATGCTTCAATGGATTCATTAAACATATAAGGACAATATTGACGTACTAAGTAGATAAATAAGATGCATTATTGACAAATCACTATAATAAACTTCTACTGTCCTCGTCACAAGCATATCTCAGACTGCATGTATTTCATGATGGTTACATTGTGAATAAATTACACAAAAAAATGCACATTGTCTGCGCCTTTGGGTCTAGAGATGACTTTCCTCAATACTGATGGTCACGGCCACAACTAGTCTCGAGGGGAAAGAAGATCAATTTTCCATTGAACGTAATGCAAATTCAAGACTGCATTCTGACGAGCTAGAACATTGACGTACACATTAAACGTACACAGACAGTAAATTTAGATCATGAGGAGTCGAGCGGTGTGAATAATGTTTACATTTGACGAACTTATCACGGAGGAAGATTGAGCTAAAGATATGTACTTTCGCTTGACATGATGCTTGCAATCTCACTGTTGAAGCTCGTGGGTTCTCTGAAAAGAGCAACTTCTGCACTGCGCGCGATTGACCAATCATAAAAGCCAAAGCGAGACGAATATCTATGTCAATCTATGTCACTTATAGTCCGGCAGCCAGAACGAGTTTCTGTAGGGAACGAAGCCGAAAGTGAGACTTTCAGAGAATGATGTACACCCCATGCCTACTACGAATCGGCACGTCTGCCGAGGCACGTCTGCTGACCTCCTCTTCTTGTCAGACAGGATCAAAGAAAAACACATGTAAATGCAATGGAACATAGATCGCGGTTTTTGGCTTAAATGAAATTTTGTATGTTTTCTCTGATTAAACGAAAAGTATTAAGCCCAGAGTCATAATTGTTGGCATGTAATGTCTTCAGGTCATTTCCTATGTGCATGAGCTCTTATCATGCATCTGATCGGCAATGTATGTGACAATGTGGTTGAATGTGGATAAAGTTTCTCTGAATGTTTGTGTTTGCCGACATTAAGAGGCTCGCCAAATCTAAATGTGCTTAGCTTTATAGACAGGGGTGCATGAAAATGAAAGAAAATGACCTGAAGACATTCCATGCCAAAAATTGCGACTCTGGGCTTAGTACTTTTAGTTTAATCAGAGAAAACGTGCAAAATTTCATTTTAGCCAAAAACTGCAATCTGCGTCCCATTGGATTTACATGTGATTTTCTTTGATCCTGTCTGACAAGAATAGGAACTCACTAGAACTCGGCAGACGTGCAGATTCGCAGTAGGCATAGGGTGTACATCATTCTATGAAAGTCTCATTTTCGGCCTCGTTCCCTGCAGAATCTTGTTCTGGCTGCTGGACTATTACTTCCAAATACCGCTCTAGACTAACACACTCGCAATGAATCTATCCCTGTGATGTTAACTATATAAGTGTACATTTATATCATGGCTATAGTGAAAATGAAAGAAGCGAGATCATTGAAATTAATTAGTAACAGACCTTTGTAAGACGCATTCAACTCTGCAGTGATTTTCGCGTGGCATCGAGTGGAAAATATCTATGCGTGTAATTTTTGAATGTACAGAAATAACTTCAACTTATTGTTGCTATTGTGAAAATCATCTGCTGTTATTGAACAGTGCTAGCATGTGATGCTGCGTTGAAAATTGTCCAAGTAGGCCCATAAGCAACAAGAACTTGCAAATGCAAGAAAAGGAAGAATGCAGCATGAATACAGCATTACATTTATGTGCTTTTATCGACCAAATGTCGCACTCACTCACGCGCTGTCTGTATATGACGCTAAAAACACTCTCAGTCATGAAAACAGTGTATTTAGAGTTGTTAAGATCTTCATGATCAACAGCTACATGCTTTATAATAGCGTCATGTATGCGTGCGCGTCAAAATGTGCACTGACATGTGAGTAACAGTCTCTCCACTTGCTCAGTCAGTGGTCTCTGTGGCACAGTGGTTAAGTGCTTGGCCTTGTGATCCTTTGGTCTACAGGTCGAGCCGCGAAAGTGTCATTGAAAGTCTTCAGAAATACCACAACGTTTCAGAAAAGTCTATGTCAGGATCGTCCTAGCCCCGGTATCGGGAGCAGTGACGCTAAAGCTTCTTCTTTTTCTTCATTCACATTTTCATTACATTTATCACCAATCGACATTTTATTGTTCGCAATGTTTCACATTGCTTTTGCAGGGTCTCACTCGCTGCCCGCGCCTCCCCATTTCACTAAGCAGTATGGGATAACGATCTTGAGACAATAGGAATTGCTAAGTTGGGCTATTATCTTTTAGATAGCAAAAGAATGAAATATTGCTTTGTAAAGCGCTTCAAATTGGGAATAGGCTATCACAGAGTAAGAAACGGATTAATACTTGATAGTATTAACTTCTGCAGAATAAGGAGGCCCCTGAGAACGTTACAGACTCTCTGCGAGCATGATAGATCACCAACCTTAGAACAGGATGGTCCTCACATGTGATCTTTGTGTAGACTAATATTTAAGAAGGACCACTTGGGCCTCTTAGAATTTTCCGCGGTGTCCCACTATGCCTAGTTCCTGTGCATGTAAAATGCATGTGTATCTATCTATGTATGTCCACTGTTCTAATCATTGTCTGCTCATAATTTTCAGCAAACTGCATTGGTTTCCACTTCAGACTTTTAACAGATACTTGCATTTTCTGATGAAGTGTATTTGTATTTTGAGCTTTATGAAGAAAATTCTATGAAAGAAAGACTTGATTATGTTGACGTGATTTCATATAACCTCGAATCGAACCAAAGATGTGACTTCCAAGGATGTATGATGCCAAGCAGAAAAATTCGATCGAAAATCACAGATCAATTATGCTATTGAAATTACCTATTCATGTCATTTATAAAATCCCTAAATAAATGTAGCAGCGAAAGGAAATTTACTTCGACCGCTTGAACAAAGAAATGTCTCCCTTACTACCTTCACTTGTGAAACTCAATCATCGATGATGTTATTGGACAGTCATTTTTGTGATGCATGCTGCCGTCATGTTTGAGATATTTTGGGAACTTTTTTTCAAATATTTATATTATACAAGATAGTGAAAAATGTTGTGCATATTTGTATTTGACTCAGCAAACATGTGTTTAATACAAGCCTGGTCCAGTCTTGATCACCTTTTCGGGCACACAGAATTTACTGTTAGAAACATAACTTGCTTGTTGGCCTGTAGTGCTTCACTTGAAACATCCATGATTCTCAATTCCACGCGAATACTTTTAACATGAAACAGACATACTAATTTGCACGAAGAAGATGGACAAATATCGAATATTGCTTTTATTCCATCTCAGATTGAATCCGTTATTGTCAACATCCAACCAAATTTGCTATGATGAACGTTTCACTTTAATTGACAGTGAGTCTAACAAAATGAATTTAAAATTGAATCAATTTGTCACTTCCACGACGTGGGCGTTCATTGCACTTTCCATACCCAATCACTCAGAATGTCTGTTGCGCAAATGCTAATAGAGTAATTGAGTAACACCTGATCTCAGGCGTAATATTCTCACGTTTTGATAATTTCGATGCCAGCGAAAGGCTATTTGTCAGGTTCTCAAGAAATTGGAAGATTTCATTTGAGTGCATCTAAAGATGTATTTAGTCTATAGTTTCTGCGAGCACATTTGCTTTGAGATTCGTTTTATCACACCCATTTTGTATTTGATCTTTGAGAGGATATGTTTTTGAAATCGATCTGTTAAAACGTGCAGACGCTCCAACAGCATTTATAAACCGACAAGGGAATGTCTGTCATAGCGCACAAAATATCGGTCTATAACATAGCGAGTGTATTTGACGGGAGAGAAATATTAAAGTAAAAGAAGCGAATAAGTCATCATCAGTGTTGGTTTAGAAGCGAAATGGTCCTCGGTCTTCAATATTCATAAGGAAACATTGCGACTTAGGCACTTGTAAAAAAATCTTTATTCCATTTCTCTCGCAAACGCAGATGTTTTTCAAAGTTTAATAGTAACTCTATAATCCGTGTCTTATTGATTGGAATTAGATCAATGTAACTGGAATGAACAATAGAAATAAATCTTGTTTACCTTACAAACGAAACAGCCTGAAAACTTACGTGGATATTGGAGTCAAATCACAATGTGGCGACTTCGAAAGATTTGTCGTCCCCGTGGCACAGTGGTTAAGTGCTTGGCCTAGCGATCTTTCGGTCCAGAGGTCGAGCCCTGAAAAATGTTATTGGAAGTCGTCAGGAAGGGCATCCGGACTAAAAGATCACAACCACAGAATTAGATTGTTTAACCGGATCACTTTGCTAGAAGTCCAAACTAATTCAAAGCGATGGCGCATGCAGGAACTTATTGTGTGGGCAAAAAGAAATTTTCAATGCCTTACAGAGATAGGAAAAATAGTCGTGCGCCGCTTGCGGATTGCTGTGAATTCCTTCAAAGTGTTTCAATCGCCACGATTGCTTCAGATTCGAAGAATTCAGATCATTGCGCTAATGTTTTCTCGAAATTGTTGGGTCCTTCGATCATTATTTAAAAAGTTAGCAGGCGCACGAAGAAAAGTCACAAACTTTTCTGTAGAACTTGACATCGACTGTCTCTTTGCAGTAGGATCCGGTTTATAACAGTCACTGAAACCTCGCACACTTTGGCGTGTTTAATATTGAACTGGCTGTCATTGTTCGATTGCTATGGTATCATGTCAGTAGATTGTGCCATTTTATTAACGTTACATGTTCCAATGTTTCCTTTCTAGTCAAACAAAAGAGACGACCTGTCTAATTCTGTGATCACAACGCTCCAGAAAAGCCTGACTTTGTCAGCACCGTCCAAGCCCCCAGTAAGGGGGAGTATGTAACGTTAAACCATCATTTTCATTTTTGTGTCCATTGTGCAAATGCTTTTACTGGATTACAGATTGTATTAGGCATAAAAACCCCATATTCGCATATTATATGGATAAACGATATACTGTACATCATCATGACATTATAATTACATTGTGAATGCAAATACAAGAGATGTAAACATTAACTACACACCATGCATGTGTAACAGAGCTGGAACGGTCCCGGACCAAATAAATTCTGTAAGCACCCTGACCAATATTTAGTGAAATTAGAGATATCTTTCTCATTTGATGATTTAAATGCTCTGAATCATTTTTATACGATGGTTTGTCAACTTTGCTCCTAAGATATAGCATGAAATGAATACCGGCATACGACGGAATAGTCATAAATATGCTTTCTCAACCAGAAGTCGGTTGAGTATTTAGTTCAATTTTTGACGAAATGACCTGACTTTCAAATAGGCTTTCTTAAGCGTTCAATTCGCTTTCCATGCCTTAACCTAAGTATAACTTACAACAACGGCGTCTATCTCCGCATCAAATAAGATCAAATTATTTGTAATAGACAAACGTGTAATGCACGTACAACATTTAAAGCAAATGAAAATTCACGGTGTTGAATGTCTAAAAATTCATCTTACAGTTATCAATTTACTTACAGATGGTGCATCGGCCCTAAATCATTTGATCATGTAATCAACAATATGATATCTAGTGTGAGAGAACATTCTTGCAGACAGATTTTTGTTAGACACCTTCTTCAGGAGTGAACGAATGAAGCGATGTACACATCAAGAAATCAATGTCTATGAAATCAATATCAAACAATAATCCGTCGTTTACACTAAAAACAAAAATCTAAAAACAAACAATAAGGTTAAAAGTAGTACTGTTTAAATACTATAAGTAAAATAAGATCAGTACAAAATTTACAGAGAATTCCAAAAACGAAATAGGAACTTAAATGTTGATATCTAGATTGATTCTTAAAGCGATAAGACTCAACTAGCGCAATTGATATCTTCATTAATGATGTTATAATGCGCAAAGACGATGAAAGTTCTCAGATACAAAATTCATCCGGGTTTAGTTCCAGCTCTGCATGTCATTGTAAAGAGTGAAAATGAGAGGAAAAATATAATCAAAATTCAATAATAGGAGGCTTTTGTAAGGTGCATCCAACTCTACGCAGTTGACGCTAATCAGTCAATGCACTGTGATATTGCGAAAATGTTGCAAGCAGTCTCTTGGTTTTCGTAAACTTTGTATTTCGTTTTTGTTAAGTTACATGAATTTAACATATTTTGCTTGAAATTGTTTGATGGATACAAGAAAAAGAGGAGATTGCACAAGAACTCTTAAACTCTTTGAGGGTCCAACCCTCAAACCTGCGGAAGAAGAGACAATAAACGAGGAGTAAGTAAGTCTTAAATGTAAAAGAAAGCATGATGTGGTGCTAATGCATTGCATTTTTTACTTATATCAAAAAAAATCGCACTCATTCGTGCCTTCTCTGCATAGCAAATATATAAGATTGGTCTTCATAGTTTCTTTATGATCATCAGCTGTGCGCTTATATAAGCTGTATCATTATGCGCCATTCACGTCAAAATGCGCGCTTTCATGTGAGCACTAGGCTATCCAGTCACTGTCTACACTGTCTCTCTTCATTTACAAGTCGATCGATAATTCACTGAAATTAACTGCGACAACTACAACTAACGAACCTAATTTCGAATCGATGATATAAAGTTCGCAAATCAGGATTCATTTTATCAAATTCAGAGAGCGATGAAAGGTGCGTGGCTGAATACGTAGGTACACCTGCGAATTCTGTGCACTAATTTTGAAAGAGGGTCACATAATCTCCGACACCGCATTGATCAGTGTGCAGCGTTTCCAATTATGAATATGTCGAATGTGTTACTTTACAGTGAATAAAATCATCTGCAGGGGTGAATCAGTGATATTATTAGCAGGATGAAATCATCTGCAGGGGTGAACCAGTGATATTATTAGCTTGATGAAATCATCTTCAGGGAAGCATCAGTGATATTATTAGCTGGATGAAATCATCAACAGGGGTGAATCAGTGATATTATTAGCTGGGTGAAATCATGTTCAGGGGTAAATCAATGATATTATTAGCTGGATGAAACCATCAACAGGGGTGAATCAGTGATATTATTAGTTGGGTGAAATCATGTTCAGGGGTGAATCAGTGATATTATTAGCTTGATGAAATCATGTTCAGGGGTGCATCAGTGATATTATTAGCTGGGTGAAATCATCTTCAGGGGTGCATCAGTGATATTATTAGCTGGATGAAATCATGTTCAGGGGTGCATCAGTGATATTATTAGCTGGATGAAATCATGTTCAGGGGTGAATCAGTGATATTATTAGCTGGATGAAATCATCTGCATGGGTGAACCAGTGATATTATTAGCTGGGTGAAATCATCTTCAGGGGTGCATCAGTGATATTATTAGCTGGGTGAAATCATCTGCAGGGGTGCATCAGTGATATTATTAGCTGGATGAAATCATGTTCAGGGGTGCATCAGTGATATTATTAGTTGGGTGAAATCATGTTCAGGGGTGAATCAGTGATATTATTAGGTGGATGAAATCATCTTCAGGGGTACGTCAGTGATATTATTAGCTGGATGAAATCATCTTCAGGGGTGAATCAGTGATATTATTAGCTGGATGAAATCATCAACAGGGGTGCATCAGTGATATTATTAGCTGGATGAAATCATCAACAGGGGTGCATCAGTGATATTATTAGCTGGATGAAATCATCAACAGGGGTGAATCAGTGATATTATTAGCTGGGTGAAATCATCTTCAGGGGTGAATCAGTGATATTATTAGCTGGATGAAATCATCTTCAGGGGTGAATCAGTGATATTATTAGCTGGATGAAATCATCAACAGGGGTGAATCAGTGATATTATTAGTTGGGTGAAATCATGTTCAGGGGTGAATCAGTGATATTATTAGCTTGATGAAATCATCTTCAGGGGTGCATCAGTGATATTATTAGCTGGGTGAAATCATCTGCAGGGGTGCATCAGTGATATTATTAGCTGGATGAAATCATGTTCAGGGGTGAACCAGTGATATTATTAGCTGGGTGAAATCATCTTCAGGGGTGCATCAGTGATATTATTAGCTGGGTGAAATCATCTGCAGGGGTGCATCAGTGATATTATTAGCTGGATGAAATCATGTTCAGGGGTGCATCAGTGATATTATTAGCTGGATGAAATCATCAACAGGGGTGAATCAGTGATATTATTAGCTGGGTGAAATCATGTTCAGGGGTGAATCAGTGATATTATTAGCTGGATGAAATCATGTTCAGGGGTGAATCAGTGATATTATTAGCTGGATGAAATCATCAACAGGGGTGAATCAGTGATATTATTAGTTGGGTGAAATCATGTTGAGGGGTGAATCAGTGATATTATTAGCTTGATGAAATCATCTGCAGGGGTGCATCAGTGATATTATTAGGTGGGTGAAATCATCTTCAATGATGACGATAATTTGAGCAATCTGACTTGTTGAATAATTTGATTTAGAAAGATATTTAGGTTATGATGACATGTATCAGAAATAATGAAGTCATTAAGTCAAGAGTTGGACTACATGTAAATACTCAATTGACTCCTGTGACCAAAGTTCCAGAGGAATGCATGTTTATCATCATCGCCATCGCTGGCGTCGGCTCAAGAGTCATGCAACAAGCCATCACATAAATTGATTCAGAGAATTTAAATGATCAAATGAGGGAATGTGGCAGATATTTCAGGCCCAAGCCCGGCCCGCGCCCGCTTCCAGCTCTTTGTGTGTCAGTGAAGTTATTGGCTGAATGAAATCAACAGGGGCGCACTAGTGAAGTTATTGGCTGAATGAAATCAACAGGGGCGCATCAGTGAAGTTATTGGCTGAATGAAATCAACAGGGGCGCATCAGCGAAGTTATCGGCTGAATGAAATCAACAGGGGCGCACTAGTGAAGTTATTGGCTGAATGAAATCAACAGGGGCGCATCAGTGAAGTTATTGGCTGAATGAAATCAACAGGGGCGCATCAGCGAAGTTATCGGCTGAATGAAATCAACAGGGGCGCATCAGTGAAGTTATCGGCTGAATGAAATCAACAGGGGCGCATCAGTGAAGTTATTGGCTGAATGAAATCAACAGGGGCGCATCAGTGAAGTTATCGGCTGAATGAAATCAACAGGGGCGCATCAGTGAAGTTATCGGCTGAATGAAATCAACAGGGGCGCATCGGTGAAGTCATCGGCTGAATGAAATCAACAGGGGCGCATCAGTGAAGTTATCGGCTGAATGAAATCAACAGGGGCGCACTAGTGAAGTTATCGGCTGAATGAAATCAACAGGGGCGCATCAGTGAAGTTATCGGCTGAATGAAATCAACAGGGGCGCATCAGTGAAGTTATTGGCTGAATGAAATCAACAGGGGCGCATCAGTGAAGTTATTGGCTGAATGAAATCAACAGGGGCGCATCAGTGAAGTTATCGGCTGAATGAAATCAACAGGGGCGCATCAGTGAAGTTATCGGCTGAATGAAATCAACAGGGGCGCATCAGTGAAGTTATTGGCTGAATGAAATCAACAGGGGCGCATCAGTGAAGTTATCGGCTGAATGAAATCAACAGGGGCGCATCAGTGAAGTTATCGGCTGAATGAAATCAACAGGGGCGCATCGGTGAAGTTATTGGCTGAATGAAATCAACAGGGGCGCATCAGTGAAGTTATCGGCTGAATGAAATCAACAGGGGCGCATCAGTGAAGTTATCGGCTGAATGAAATCAAGAGGGGCGCATCAGTGAAGTTATCGGCTGAATGAAATCAACAGGGGCGCATCAGTGAAGTCATCGGCTGAATGAAATCAACAGGGGCGCATCAGTGAAGTCATCGGCTGAATGAAATCAACAGGGGCGCATCAGTGAAGTCATCGGCTGAATGAAATCAACAGGGGCGCATCAGTGAAGTCATCGGCTGAATGAAATCAACATGCGGCCCTTATCATGCAATAATTTGTGGATGTACAGTGCGTAATGATATCGTGTTAAGGAATAAAAGTTCCGGTGCTAGTAATTATATAGGTCGGGGGAATTGAGATTTGTAGGCCTACATTAAAATGGTTTGTCACGAAGCATCATTTTTCTCAACATTAGGAAATGCATCGGCTGCTTTGTGATATAGCCGTGATTTTGCTGAAATTTTAATTACATTATTCAGTAACTAAATGCCTGGAATTTGCAAGCAGCCCGCAGAAGTAAATAGCATGTCCTTGAAATTTGTTGTACGTTCTTGCAATCCGTTTCTCTCCAAATTTGCTGTTACGAAGACGCATGATAGAATGAATAAATTATAATTAGTAAACACAGTAAAATATCAAATTCGTCGGACTTCACACTTTTAGTGCACTGGCGCGAGAACCGGTGCAAGCAGAAATAGTCGGTGCTCGGGTGCACCGGGCACAGCCCTGGTGTTTCCTGAATCCTAAATACATTTCTCCAATGCATATCAGAAAGAAAGATGATTTTTTATTGTCGAATTAAGTTTTTGATGTCCTGTTCGCAATAATTTAGATACATCACCCAACCATTATTTCAATTTTCTGTGAATTTCTTCGCAAGATCAAAGAAATGTATCAGCATGACAGAATAGGCGGTAAATAAAGTGCATGTAAGTCGTTTTTATCACAGCTGCTTTGGTCTACGAAGACCTACACGTATATTGTTGCAGTAGCCTGCTTAGTAACTAATATGCACGGATTGACGTTTATGAAAAGTTTCATCTAGATCATAGCGGAATAACCGCTAACTGGCTAATGAATATGTTTTACTTTTCACGATGTAGCATGTAAATTCAGTTTGATTACCAAAGTAAATTGGTTAGAGTTAATGTCATGTGTTATTGCCGATACAAAGCCGCAATAATCCATCTTTCTGTTTGCTGCAAATTATATTTAGATCAAAGAATGTTTGATAAATTCAACTTTAAATCCGCTTCAGTGCTCTGTGACCGCAAAGCGTAGAAATGACTGCGCATATTTTCAAGTGAGTGTGAAAAAAACTGATATCAGCATTCTTCTTCTAACGAAGCATGCTTCTGCTAGATGAGCAAAGCCTATGAGATGAGCGTCTTAGAAGCAGAGAAGACTGGTCTCTCCGCTCCCTGAAATTAGCGAAACCGATGCTGCAAATCCTCATTCTACCGACAAACCGACCAGGGAATGTTCACGTACTCCACCTTTTGCAGACGTCCTCACCATGATGAAATTTTTTAGAATGGAGTGCATTGCTGCATCGCCAACGACCACATTCGTATTATGGAATACGTCGATGGAATTCATTCGCTCACCTTCTCCGGAGGTCGAGTTTGGCATTTGTTCACAAGGAGTCCATTGCTAAGGTTTCAAATAAATGGTCATCGTAGCTTGTCATTTCTTTGTGTAGAGGCGTGTAGTGGCCTATTAGACAAAGTAGTGCAACAGCAGCAACAAGTTGAAGCATGACATTGGTTTTTCTTGGTAATCTACAAGGAGTACCGGTACTACATTATAACGCGCGTGTCTTAGCTTTCGCCTCCTGGACATAAGTATTATCTAGAACTCCTTGGGTAATCTAGTTGTTTCTTTCTTATCTTGATACGGTTTTCTAACTTTTGACTTACTTCATTGACTTTGTTAGTAGTATGTATTATCTTAACTTTGTGACGTAGTATTTTATGACGTTTTAATGTAAGCCGATGTTTGATATTCTGTCATGATGACCGGTATGAGACGTGTTTAAATGCATGCAAGTCAGTCATTCTTCTGTTGACGGGCGCGGTGAGCCTTGAAAGCGCTCAAACATTAACGCTATTTTGCCTGACATCAAGGATTTTTTTTGGTCGCCTCTACACAAAAGAAATTGATTGCTAAAGTTGTTCTGCATGTTTCGGTGTCAATCACAGAATTAGATTCATCTGCGCGCGCTTCGGTTTCCTAGAAAGGAAGAATCATATGTAACCTTAATATCGAAATGGCACATCACAGAATAGTAAGGTAATGAGGCATATTGCAAAATACGGAGTTGGCATATAATACAATAGAACGAATGTAACAAATGTAAGCTGATAACAATACATCTGGTGGGCAACCGCATCTTCGCAAATTATACAAAATGTACATATGTCTTGAGGCCTTCGAAATTATATCATTGACATGGTGATTCCATTTGAGATCGTTATTGAACGTGATGCCAAGCAATTTACAGTTGGAGACAGTCTTGAGAACACAACCGAGGGAGATAGAGATAGGTTGTAAAGGAAAATTACGCTTAATGACAAAATCCACTATACAACATTTAGAAACATTCAAAAGGAGATGATTGTGTTCCGATCAAATCGTAGCAGACATCCACTCACGTTGACCTTCGTCCTCTGAGGGAGTTCTGATAAAATGCAAAATGTCATTAGCGCATTTCAAGCAAACGGAGATACTACACGTTATTTCAGAATTCAATTCCACTAATATGGTATTTAGCTTGTTGTGTGATTGATAACAATTTCTCTTTCTTCGCAGATGTACGACAAGTATATCTCCGAACTGCAGATCGATCTCAACGCCGCCACGAATGCATTGCCCTCACCCAACGCAGTCGGTGCCCCATCCTCGTGTAACAGTAGCGAATCGTTGGATTCCCCACCAGTCAGGCCGAAAATCAAGTCTCCACGTGCAGCGACCCAACAGCAGAGCTCTTTGCCTTCTATTCCCGTCACTACGAGCAGCAGCAGCGCCGCAGATGATGAAGATGAGACGGAGAAGAAAGAGGAAGAAATGAAAGAGAATGTTTTAGCCGTCTCGAGGAACGACGTGAAAGAAAATGAAGTAAAAAGTGAAGATGAGAATACTCTGACGCCTCAACCAGATGAAGATGCTGCTCCGACGATCCGATCTGAGCTGACTGACATTCCTCGCGATGAAGAAGGATTACTCGGCTCTCCTGCACATGGCCCGCATCGTCGAGATTCTGTAGCTACGGATGCAGAAGTGGAATCAACAGTATGGAGCGCTGATTCAGAGGAAGATGGTGATCAGCAAGAAGACCAACGTCGAGCGACTGGATTAGCAGAGGAAATGATCTCCAACCTCCTTTCAGAAACCTTGGATTTAGTAGCCGGGCCGAGCCTGTCGCAGCGTGTGGATGCCGCTGTGGACTCGTGGATTTCCTGCGCTCTTATCCAGGCTACAGATAAAGCCTTAGCGATCCGTCGGAAGCAGCCTCACAATTCGCCTAAGTCTCCACGCTCTGCTGACAATGAAACTGCACCATGGGCTTTCCCCGGTGGAGTTCCACTGCTCAATCTGCCCGCTCACTTCGCCAACAGCAGCCTGGGAAACGGCGGTGGCCTCCTCCTTCCCTTCCGTTTGGTTGATCATTGGCCATCCGCCGTGTCTGCAATGGTAGAAAAGTCCATGGACCGTCTCTGGCCTTCACTGGAAGCAGAAGATGAAGAGAAGACGGAGGTAGAGGATGGATCTTATAGCTCTGCTGAGAAGAGAGCCCGCACGGCATATAGAAGACTGGTCTTCGATCTGACCCGCGATTGCGCGCATCAAGTGCTCAACACCGACGGCAAAACGTCTGATCTTCTGCCAGGTTCATCGAGATACCGCGTGTGGGGAGGAACTAGTCCGTAAGTTCATTGATCTTATCAGAGCTACCATAACATATATTGTTACTAATAGAGGAAAGCATCAGGGAAAAGAACTGTCAGCGGAATTATGCGGGGGACCAATAAGTTCGCCTGTACTTCAAATTTTTTTCTGGGCTGTTTGAGGGCCCCTTGATGCGTGCATTTCCGAGTGGGCCCCGTTACCTCATTATCATCCATGGAAAATACACATCTAAACAAAAGTCAAGTAACACATTCAGAATTGCACTTGTACTTTCTTTTAACCATTATGCCATTCTTCTTTAATTTTTCTCGTATTTTCCGTCCTCGATTACATATTCTCGTATTCCAATTTCTCGATATTAGTCTGATGGATTTCTCGTGGTATACCATCGGTTTGACTCCCAATTTTAATCAAATGTTTTTATTCGGTGTTTTATGCAGCTATCGTTTCTGCGCTCATAAAGCCTCACACCTCTAGTAGAATTTCAGCTGCATATTGTGCAAGTTCGATAGCGTCTTCATATCAATAGGCTATTTAACGGCCGTAATTAGCGAACATTGTAGCAAATGCAAGGTGTTCGGCAAAAAATGTAAAGATTGCAAACTGCCAGCTTCATAGCTCGTATAGGTTGAAAAGCAAGTTATTTGAACTGCTATTTCATTCGTGTATTGGTTTACATTACAACCAAGCTTGTATTGAAACATACATAGATATCTAAACTGAGATCGTTAATTATACCATGGAAACCTACCACTTGTGTCACATTTCTTCATTAAACATTAACTTTATTGATTTGTCTTCGAATTAAAGTATAATTGGACGTTTGTCGTTCTCTTTTCATCAATTTGTCTGGAGTCAGGTTGCCTTTGGGAGTGCTCCATAACATCAACGATTTGACTTGTCTCAAATTTCCCATTTTCAAAAGCAAGTAATCGTTTTATTGAAGACAGAGAATCTAACGTGGGGACCTGTTAATTGCAGACAAATTCCACCCGCTTTCTTAGGAAAGATCCTTGAGAGACAATTCCATGCCGTGACGTCTAAGTTACAGCAAGAGGACGAGGAGGCGGCAAGTACTCGTAAAAGTGGTACAGGCAATATTAGGAAAGTCACTTCTCCCACTCTTCGAATGGTTATTGACATGGCTGTAGCACCACCAGGAAGTCCGGTATCACGGAGAAAACATCTAAGCCAAAGTGCAACTAATGGAAGGTCAGGCTCCAGGAAAACAGGAAATTCAAATCTGACGATGAAAAGACAATAAATAAATACGTCTGCACCGAAGAAAAGCTTCCACCCATGTTTGTTGATGTAAACAGAAGAATGAATTATTGCTCTTGGTGATGGCAATAAGATGGCGCAAAAGCCCATACTACCAGACAATCCGTCGAATGGTCACAAAGAAATACCGTTGATTTCACTCCCACACAATGGCCTGCGAAACGTCCAGATTTAAATTTTCTTGACCACTGCACATGGAGTATTCTTTTAGATGGCACGCAGAGAAATCGTCGGATAATCAGATCAATAGAGTAATTCAAGGACGCTTTGACGACCGCGTGGAATTCCATTTCACAAGAAATTTTACAAGACGCTAGAGAATCGTGGATAAAAAGACTGAATCAATGCATGCGTGCACGGAGGAATCACTTCGACCATCTACAGTACACGTGGCATGTAAAGTGATTTAAGATACTTACTGTAATAAAAGCATTTAATCAAATTTAATTCTTTGTTGAAAAATTAAAAGTTTCTGTGTATCTTCGTTCTTTGTTCGATGTATATGTGTCCAGTCAAATTTATCATGGATCGACGAAAGACACCGAACATGCTTAAATTAGCCTGAATTAAAGTTGAATTTTCTTGTGAACAAGCTCACGAAGGAAACTGATAATTCGCAATCCCTGCGTTCTTTTTTATTGAGCACCTTGTACTTTGCCGATTCATTTCAAGTTCCTTTTCAGTCTGTCTAAAAGTGAAATTTCACTTCAATCACTGCCATTCAGGTCCAGTCGACACCGAGCTAACGGCCTACATGCATCAGTGCTTGGCTTCTCGAGACGAATGGTCATTTACTCTCATGTGCCTAAACGCAATAAATGTTTAATTCTGTCAAATCAGCATCGCAGTTCTAAGGTAACTGCACCGGATGATAGAAACCCACATATCTTCCTTGATCACAACTTGTGCAAAGTGTGGTTGATACAATAGGTCAGATGGTGGTCTAGGCCACGTGCTCGAACAACAAGGCGGTGGCCAATGCGACTTTTCTTTTATCCGGCTTCAAATCTGGGAAAATTTCAAACGGAGGTTGTTTCTAGTCAATCTGGTAGCAGTTCATGTGCGAGAACACTGAAAGAAGAACTGCAAAGCCTACCTCTATAGTAGGCCTACCAGGCAGCCATCGAACAAGTTCGCGTTGAAGCCTCTTCCATTCAAGCAGATGGTGACGTTTCTGCAAGGGAATCCGCCAGTTTTGTCCCACAAGAAACCAAGTGAAAGCACGAAGTTTTCGGTACAATGTCTTAGTTTGCAAAAACCATTTACAGCATCTCTGCAATAACTGCTCTCATGTATAGAATAGTTATTCATGTGTGGTTCACTGTGAAAGATATTTCTCAGTCTTATGTGCAACACGTATAAAATACTTAGCCTCATGGCGTTTTGTCATTCTAAAACGCCGTGCAAAAGTTAAGCATGAAGTTCACTTTCGTAATTTTAAACATGCCCATATTTATCATCACAATGATAAAGATAAGCATCGTAGGGCTGAGGGCCATGGCTGTGAGAAATTTATAGGCAGGTTAAGGCATGTCAGGCGGGTCGAAACTGTCGACTAACGTTGTGGTTCGGAGAGCGGGTGCATAGGCAGGTGCGAGCGTTCTAATTTATTTGATAAGAGGCAATTCTAAATGGCGAGGCCCAAGGCTTCTATGTGCGGTAGTAAATGTAACTTTTCTAACTGGGCAGTAGTAGGGTTAACCGACTTCGGTAACGGAAATGAATCTCCTACCGCTAACTTTTGAAGACACAGTGCTGTATCTTTTCCTCTAATGTGTACTAGGAATATGAAACAGCATGGTCAAGTCTGTTCAACAAGTTAATCAACTCAATGTTTCCTGTCCGCGAATGGTAGAATGATGTGCTTGGCTGGCTTCACTCTGCCGTGAGTTGCAGCGTACTCGTTCCTGACTAAAAGATGAAGTCAGTCGTTGAATTCTATAACGATTAGAAGATTCTTCGTAATCGCTGTCAGTACAACCTGTGAGGAGTTTCAAAAACTTCACCAACGAGTGAGGCCCATTTTCCATTGATTCAACATCTGATAGCCTACTTGAGGAGGCCATATTTGCTCAACATTGAAGCTACGAACATCATCTCTGATCTCTGCGCACATTTGGATATGCTGGACTCTGTGTGCCGTGCTTTGTATTTTTGCAATTCGTCACTAAGCTATCCTCGAATATACAAATAGTCGTCCATATTCCTTAGCTACAATACATAATACTTCGCCGAATTCTGTTTCGCAGCATGGTTCTTAGTTGATTGTCTGATTCTCTCGTGACCGTAGTTCCTCATTTCTGATACCAATAAGTTAGTCTGGTCTGTAAATGGTTTAACAGTCGGATAGTCAATAGGAGTCACGCGAATGGACTTAAAAACCTTTTCAAAAGTGGCTCCCTCTGTTTCATGATAATTATGTTGAGTCTATTTCTGACTTCATAATGTCGTTGTAGCTTTGCTTTATTTACAAATATTTTGTATGAATTCGATAACACGATCTATGATAATGTTCTTCAGAAGCTACTAGCTCACGGCTAGCAATAGCTACTCTTGAATCTTAACACTGATTA
The DNA here is from genome assembly GCA_907163375.1 of Prostheceraeus crozeri. NCBI lineage: Eukaryota > Metazoa > Platyhelminthes > Polycladida > Euryleptidae > Prostheceraeus > Prostheceraeus crozeri. Next base: position 24,356 of record CAJQUW010007642.1, read on the forward strand.
GTTGAACCTTTTCTAAATTTTATACATTCACGATATTCATATTTTGTATACTTGTCACGATTTTCGAAAAATATGCAGATGTCATAATTAGTCCTTAATGACTGTGGTTCACTCCTCCTCTACAAGATCTTCTGATCTCTGCACATGATGGAGGACTCACTTTTTTTTCAGAGTCGTTATCTGCGCTTCAATTGATTCTGATTCACCTTTGGCTAGAATAGCATCAAGAGTTTTCTTCATGGTGAATAGACTGCGACATTTCCTATAATATAAAATAGGAAGAAAGCTATTGTCTAGATAATCACGTGCTAGCTCAAGTATTGGCGTGTAGTTCTTTATTTCTGCTGCTCTCAAAATGGTTCTTCATGACTCAAGCTAACTCAAGCGACTAAGCTAACTCTATCATCTGAACAGTGAATAGCACAAGATAGTTTTGGACCTTTGAATTGAAAGTCTTGACATATTGAAAATAGAACACTTTTTTGGTATCAATGTTATGTTCTTTTCCCTATAATATGTTAAAGTTGGTGAATGGTGATATACAGCATTGATTATATTTTACATTACTGATTATATTTGGTGTATGGTGATAAATATCCAAGAAAAGTATGACTCTGTCTGCACCGTCCAAGCCGCCAGTATGGATGAGTAGTGAGGTTAAAACTTCATGGAATGTACGTGACAAATTTCATGCTATATTTATCAGAGTCAGAATCGAGAAAACGGAGCAAGCTGTTTTTTTAGAAATCAGCTGTTATAGAAGCCAGTAAAATATTATAATGTTAAAAAATATGATGCTACTTAAAGTTTGATATATTGAGTGCTGTCATAATGAGTCAGCGTCAGGCGTCTAACTCGTTTTATTCTTACATTGCTACTCATTGGTATACAAGGTCAGCTGTTTGATAAGGAAAATACATGAATAGATTATGTTTCCGGAGATGTTTTTGTCTATTCATTGAGTTTTCGTGGAGTGCGATCAGGGGGAAAGAATTTGCTTTGCAAGCGAAGCACGGAAGCACAACAGCAGGTTGTTCAGTATGAGTATGAGAGCATGAAATGTGCATGACATTTCCAGCTAGTATGCACTTGCATCGGCTTCTAACCATCGATCACTATGTCTCCAACTGCAACCAATCAAACCGATAATGAGGTGATCTACTTTGACTGGTTGCTGCCGTAATAGGAGAATTTACTTTAATAAAGAACTTCACTGCCTAAACAGATTTAAGATGGACCACATTAAACCAATAATATTCATTATTTTCCATGGGAATTCCCATTCCCACGGCAAGCCTAGAAAATATAAATCACAATTTGTGTATATGAGATGATACGAGTATAATAGTTTATCTCATACAATCTCATTCAATTACACAGGGATGTATTAATCGAAACTCGGTATGGAATGCATTAACTCTTTATTTTGATTCAGCATTTTGCAGAGTTTGGATAGTCTTTAAGTCTTATTAAGTCTGATCAGATTCTTGCAAAGTCTGATCAGAACTTAGTTTATTTAAGATCTTACATTTCCTGACCAGAAAGTATCAGACTTACTAAGTCTTATATTTTGCAAAGTAAGGTCTTTCCAGATCTTAGCACTTGATAATTGAAATTGAAAACAGTCAATTAAAATTTGAAATCCGAATATAGTGTGAAGATCAGACGATATCAATGGTATTGGTTGTTAAATGACCTTAATGGAACATCAGTACATTGGATATACAAGGTGGGGCAAAAGTCACAGGACTATTTGTAGAAAACAGTTCATTATTAGTCAAACAACATAAAGCAATGTATACAGCATCACAAATGTTCATAAAATAGTTTATTATAAAAGTAGTTATCATAAAGTTTATTATTAATCAAACAATAATAAAAAATGTATACAATATCATAAATGTTCAAATTGAAGTCCGTCAGCTGCATTACATGAGTCACATCTGTCAACAACGCTTCTGCACACTTTTTGACAAACATTCAGATTCTGCCGGATGTTATCAATGCTAGGGCAATCTTTTCCTTCATCTGTTCAATGTTTGGTAGCGACGTTTTGCAGAAAAGTGTTTGACGACTCCCAAAAGAAGAAGTCCATGGGCGTGATGTCGGGTGAACGCGGGACCATTCTATACCTCCAACGTCTTCCTATCAACTGATCCCCGAAAATTGTATCCAAATAATCTCAAACTTTGCGTGCAAAATGCGGTGGGGCTCCGTTTTGCTGAAACCATAGAGATCCAAAATTTGGAAGCCGTTCGAGTTGAGGAACAACGTAAGTTTGGAGCATGTCCAAATAACTGTCTACAGTTACAAATCGTTCGAAGTACTTGACTTGACGATATCGCGCCCCATACGGTTACACCAGGGTGATTTAATTGCGTCTCAAATGCGACGTGTGGATTAGATGTGTCGTAATAGACACAGTTCATGTGTCGGTTGACATGACCCGACAACTTAAAATTTGCCTCGTCGGACCATAAAATGAAGTCCAAAAGCTCCGGAGTTTCAGCTACTTGCTGCTTTAAAACTTCACAGAACTGTAGGCGCCGGTCACCGTCATCTTCGATTAGGGCATGAATTAACCTAGGCGTTTAGCATTTATATCCCAATTCTTTCAAGATGCGTCGTAAAGATCGCCGTTCAATACCTAATTCTGTCGATGCTGTCCGGCCTGAAAAAGTAGGGTTCTCTACAAAAAAACTGAACGACAGCAAACTCGTTCTCCTCATTTGTAACTGATTTTGGCCTTCCACTACGCGGAGCATCGGTAACTGATCCCTTTGCTTCGAATTTGTCGCGCAAAGAAAAGATCGTCTTCCGATTAGGTAGATTGGAATCAAAGTAATGTGGCCACATACGAATAACATCCATCGCATTGCCAGTTTTCCAGTAATGCTTCACAATGTGCTTGCGTTCGTCAAACGTTCGCTGCATGGCAAGATAAATAAATGCCACCTGTTGTTAGATTTCACGGTTAAAAGTGAGTAATAGTATGCTGATCTGTGTTCCGAGCGCGATGTCACACTGCACACCGCACTGAAGTTGTATGCATTGTTTAAGTAACAATAAACTGTTTGCTATAAATTGTTTGTGGTGAACAATAAAACGTTTGCTGCAAATAGTCCAGTGACTTTTGCCCCACCTTGTATGAAAACAAACGCAAAATATAGGACTTTTTTCTACTCAAAAATTTCTTCTAAAAAATTATAAATAAGATCTGATAAGATTTGCTAATAAGACTTAGCACGACTGATACTTTCTGGTCAGAACTTGTAAGATTTTCTTAGTAAGATTAAGTCATTTCGTCTAGTGTTGCTCTATTGAGCATTGTTTAAGACAGCTAGACAAACATACAAAGTGAAGTACGCATGTATAGGCATAGTTTGTGGCACTTCCTAAAATCCAATTATGGCTTTTCAACGCCTAAGGACATTTTAAAGCGATAATTTTCTACATGTATATGAGTTTCTTTTTACAACCAGAAATAATGAATTGGTGAGACCAGATGCAATGAGGAATGCTTTTCCTCATAGAAATAAACTGTTTATCTGAAGTAGACTAGAATGGAAATTGACTCAAGGTCGCGGCACATCATCATCAACATTTTATTAGCCATGGCAAATATATGCCGTTGGAAAGATGTACAACTACAAGACTGCTTGGATACACTAGCACAGCGCGAATGCACGTGTTAAATAATGTTGAAAATAGTACTTATAGGAAGTACTTATCAACATACAAAGACTATACGGTTCACACATTACATTATTGAGCAAAGACAGTGGATACACACACAGAGTTAAGACTGATTCGGAAAATTACACAAAACATGTGAGGCAAGGGATTTCAGGTGGGTTTGAAAAGCTGACAGGGAACATGATTGTAGGGATGAGTGGGGAAGAATGTTTATAATGCCACTTGTGAGGGATAAAGGTGCCCGCCGAAATCGCTCGGATGGCGGATTAGTGGGCTGCATATTTTTAGGCAGCTCATAGTAGGTTTGTCTGAGGTTGTAATTGAGCTGACGTTGTAAGGGTTTATATAAGAGAAAAGCACGGGGACAAGTATCTTTAATCATTTTATAGGCTGCGCTAGCAATGATACGAGCACGACGAACAGACAGCAGCTCGAGCTTAACCTCATCATAATGAGTCCGGCCGAGATGGGTACGGAGAGGCAAGCGCAAAATATATCTGATGGCTCTGTTTTGTAGAGATTCAAGCCTGTCGGACAGTACTTTGCCAATTCCAGCGAAGGCGAGGGATCCATATTCCAGGTGTGGCCGAATGTATGTCTTGCATAGTTGAATGAGGAGATCTTTACAGTAGGGAATGTTGGAGCACAAAATACGAAACGCATAGAGTTCTCTGTTTATTTTGGAGCATATATGTTTGACGTGATTTTCATACTTCAGGTTATTTGTAAGAACAATACCAAGATGCATGTGGATTTGAGAGAAAGAAATGAGTTTGTTTTCGAAGGTTATTCCTCTCGGAGCGGGTCTTTTCTTGGACTTGGAGATTAGCATAGATACAGTTTTTGTGGTGTTGAACTTCATACCCCATATTTTGGACCATGCAAGAATGTCTTGAAGAGATTTGTTGACGTACGCAACTGCCATGACAGGATCAGTATGGGAAGCATATATTAATGAATCATCCGCGTATGCCATACACTCAACAGGCGGAGAGTTTTCGAAGGGTTTGGGATTAACGGCCTTTATGAGAGAGTTAATGAAGAGGGTAAAGAGGGTGGGTGCAAGAACACTGCCCTGAGGAACACCCGCGGATAGAGGCTTCCATGACGAGAAAGAGTTCCCTACTCTGGTCTGTTGTTGACGATTTGTGAGGTAGTTGGAAATCCATCCATAGAGGTTACCACGAATACCTGAGGCCAGTAGTCTGTGGCGCAAGGCCTCGTGTGGAACTGTACCAAAGGCATTGGATAAATCCAGAAAGGCAATCGCTGTTGTCTGATTTTTCTCCATGGCTGTAGTCCATTTTTGTTGAAGAAGCGCAACTTGCTCTGCTGCAGAATGACCTTTGAGAAAACCAAACTGATGTTCGTGCAAAATTTTGTTGTGACAGAGGAAGTTGGGGAACATCCGGGGGAACTAAGTTGGGGCATGAAGAACCAATTAAAAGCTTCGATTTACTCATGTGACTGATTCTAACCCAATGATACAGACGTTGTTGTGCATTGCATGAAGCTTAATTTCCATTTTAGAGGTTTTATTGTTGTCAATTTCTATGCTTTTCCTCGCATGGGATGCTTTACTTGCAACATACAGCGGACGCTAACAAATTTTCTGTGATCAAAATATAAATTTTAATCCAAAATTTTTTTAATTTGTGACAAAGTGCTGTTCCTCGACATGTTAATTCTGACCTCATTTCTTTGAATTTATGCAGAAATTTTGATAATAGTTTTTTGATTGAGTTAATTGTAGATAGACATTGAAGACGTGCGGATATGATGATGACATTGATTACTCAAACAAGCTTCAGAAAGGTGACATGTATGGAAAGGAAAATATATAACACTTAATTCTTGATCAAATGATATTTTCATGTAATTCCATACACATCCTACTTGCCAAATATCAGGTAGGAGGCCTATAGGGTGTCTTTTTTATAATGAGGCTTCGGCTTCCTACATCGCACCGACCATCGGCCGTGCGGACATTCTGTTCTTCAGAACGAGTTCGGTTTCGACTTCGAACCGACGTATTTTTTGTAGTGAGTAGCGATTCTTTGGTCCAGAGGTCGACTTCCGAAAGTGTCATTGGAAGTCGGCAGGAAGGGCATCCGGACTAAAAGATCACAACGCTCCAGAAAAGTCTGACTATGTCAGCACCGTCCAAGTCCCCAATATGGGGGAGCAGTGACGTTAAAGCTTCATGGAATGGGTGACAAAAAAGGCCATACGTGCCAGAGCCAAAAATATTTGAATATCCAAGAAAATTGTAGACTAAAATTTCCGTGACAAATAATTGCAGCTACTGATGCGCATAACTACCATATGAAAAAGGTTTTCATGGGCCATTTTACAATACACGTTCAGTTTTGAGCATTCAGGACAACAGCATTTTTGCTGACATGGTCAGACTTTAATCTAGAGCATTGTGATCTTTTAGTCCGGATGCCCTTCTTTACGACTTCCAGTGGCACTTTCGGGGCTCGACCTCTGGACCGAAAGATCGCTCGGCTCATAAACAAAAACACTCACTGTTTGCATATCTCTCTGCAGGGATCTCCGACTAAATGACGCAGTGATTCTGTTGCATGCTCATCGGCTGCTCTATTAGCAGAATATTTCGAGTGTCTCAACGTTGTTGGTCAGCTCGATTAGCCGCATTGCTAATATTATACTTCAATGAGGCATTGGGGAGGAGTAGGTTAGTTGATACAGTCGACTTTTCTCTCTCGTGATAGCGATTCCGAGATCATGACGTAGGATGCTTTTGTAGACGTTTATTATTGGTTCTTTGATGTTGGTGACGACGTCGTATGAACTCACGCGGTGGGAGAATCAACTATCACTTTATCGCCGTTGATAGTGAAAATCAGGCGAGCACTCAAACTTCGTGCTGTAGACTACATAGCGAGAAAATATGGATACCTCTAATATTTCAAATGACAGTTAGTACTTAGTCATTATTTAAAAGTACACATAGTCTAGCAATTAGATAACAGAATATTCGTGAGCAGAGGATCTGTGTAATGATAGCATGCTAGAATAGTTGATACAGCAGGGTACAAGTCAGTTGAGACGAACTGACCTCATTTTGCAGCAGTTTCGAGTGAAGCTCCATTTCCGGAGGTAGTTGCATTAACCGAGATAGACTATACCTCAATACCTAGATAAACAGGTTCAGACAACATCCTTAATGGACATTTTACATGCTAGTTAAGGTTCATGGAATTGATCAATTCAACGACTTCGACCTATCATATGCCTATATGGTAAAATCCAGTAAAAATGTCCACTTTTTTGTCCACTCAAAAATTTGATTTCTTTTGCTCCAGATATTTGTATCTGGTTTTTGTAAGATGCACTATGTGTGATAAATCACAATCTAATTACTATTAGGAGATCTGCTTCGAGTTTCTGATATGAGGGCGTCTGATGACGCTGATGCGTTGATGTGATGACCGAAAGTTATATCTTTATATGCATTTTTTGTTTATTTATTCAGATCAATATTCTACTGAGGATATGTACCCAAAATTTGACATCTCGCAATATTCATGATGAATACAGTAAGCTGACTATCTAGACACAAGGTGCATTGTAAGTAGGCCTAAATAGTCTGCAAAAGAAACTATTTTAAATTCAAGTATCGAAACTTTTTCAACTGCAATCATACACATGATTCTATCACAAGAGTCAATAGCTGAAAGCAGCATGAATGCATTAACTTGCATACTTTATGCCTATTCTCTTATATTCACATAACAACATCATGAATTGGAGTAGGCCTAGAATAGGTCTACTTGAAATAATTAACCAGATTAGTATCAATATCAAATAAGGGGACATAACTGCCTCATCTAATCCCTTACGTCACTAGTAGACAATCTTGCGCTAATCTTGCAAGAAATACACTATATTTCTTGCATTTTTGACGTATTTCTTGCAATCAGCTCACAAGTCATATACGTATTTTTCTTTCAATTTCCATGTGTATTTAACATATTTCTCACAATTTTCGCAAGATATACTATGCATTTCCCACAATTTCTACAATTTTCTGTATATATCTCACAATTACCGTAATTACAGAATAGATTTCCTATTATTATTACTATTAACAATACACATTTCGGTTTCCTGAGTTCTTCGATTGTGATACTACATTCCCAAGCAGAAAGCTGACCGAAACATAAAACGAGGACAATTACGTAAAACAATACTCATATTTAAGAAAGATGAACGAACCATACAACCAATAAAATACACGTTAAGAATTTCCGAAGAAAATCACAGAAATGTTCAATGATATTCAATGAACTCATGACACAGCAATATACAAGTTTTAGATGACATTTGAACAATTCAAAGTTTCCCTTTAGCAGCATTGTAGTCCCAACCGATAGTAGTTTTAAAAAGCCGTTGCTGCTTTGTGTATTAGGATCCATATCAAATTTTCACGGTCAAGCACTTCGTTCAGGTATACAACGTATTTAAAACTACAATCGGTTGTTTCTATATGACAAATCGAAATCACTCATTACAATACAAAGTTTATCAATTCCATTAAGGATAAATTGGCAAATCGTTTCCTGTCATCGAGTAAATATCTTGTCTAGCACACTATTCACAATGTCCCTTGTGTATCTAGGGACTGAATGAAAAATAGGGGAAAATCATGAGAAAATGAAAAATAAACTCATTAACTCTTTCACATAACTCCATTACAATTTAACAAAAATATTATGTTAGCGAAAAACAATTCGTCTCCTCTGACGGGAGTATGATCATTACTTAATTTACCATGTAACTGTATTATGGCTTTTGGTATAGGCTATGAGAACCATTTCTTAAGACATGTCCTCCATCAATACACTTTACACGACAGAAAATCCAAAATCCAATCTGGCCATAAGATGAACACTTCATTTATTCCAGTATCGTCACAACCATAAAGAACACCACCATCTCCCAAACGTAGTTCATTTGTATAGGCCTACTCACACATTTCTTCCAAGGAGCGAGTGCACCTGAAGATCGATATTGAAATCTTAGATTTACACCAATATCGATATCGTAGCATGTTCATCAATTCGTAATTCAAATGGTGGTTGCCGGTTAAAATACGATTTTTTCTTGACCTGTTTACATGAGATTACCACGTCATCCTACGCTTCAGTGATCTGGAACGAAAGAAATGAATCATCTAGTATTATAGAATCACTTTCTATGGGGTTCAGTCATACTCTGTATGGTTGTGTGCCTTGCGTAGAGTGGTGTGTAAAAAAGCAGATTATACGCGCAAACAATAAAAAAAGTAACGTTTTCATATGCACACATCTGTAAGTGTATTTTGCAATAGTATTTTCATCAAAAACAAGATGTTTTAGAAATCAAACAACATACCGATTAAGAAACTATTATTCTACTCGAGTACGGGGACTATTGAAACATGATGAAATAGAATTGCTGAAAATCATACCTTTGATAAAATACCTCTATAATCTAAGAAATAATGTACCAGTTACTTTGAATGAAAATATCCGTTTTCTCTCCCGAAATGTAATGCCAATACGAATTGATAATCGCAAAAATAAAGTATCAGTACAGCCTGATTGAGTTTGGTTGTACTGATATTTTATTTTTGCGATTATTAATTCGTATTGGCATTACGTTTCGGGAGAGAAAACGGATATTTTCATTCAAAGTAACTGGTACATTATTATGGTCCTCCCGCCTTCAGCCATCTCTTATATAATCTAAGAAAAGATGGGTCATAAGCAATGCAAAACAATGGGCAACTTATGAACTGTCGTAATTTCTTTCTGCTCGTTATATCATATATGTTAGACAACATGCATATAAATGTATAAGGTTTGAGTTTAAAACGAATTACACTTTCTAGCATTCAAAGTGGGCACACTGATTTAGCCTATAGAACGTTTGATTGTTTGCTAAACACGGAAGCGCAATTTTCACTTTTAAGTAAATTCGTATATTGCCTCCCAAACTTATTAAACTTGATGTTGCATGCATTCATATTATAAAATTTAAATGTAACAATGCAGAAAAACACATTGAAATGAGACCTGAAAGCCTAAGTTTGAATTTAATTTCTTCTGCATTGTTACGTTTAAATTTCATACTATGAATACCATTAAGTTATGTCCACCCTAGATTTCCTCCAGAGCATGAGGTGCAAACCTCGAACGCTTGGAAATAAAATTAAGTTGAATAGTTAAATAATTAATTTTTTGCTAATACATATTAATTTTTGGAAGCAAGGTGTGAATTTACTTAATATTGAACATTGTTCAGATTGCCAACTTTACAGGAGATCACAAACGATTCTGATACTAAGTGACATGATCATGACGCAAGTTCTAGAGGAATCACGAACCATCAGTCCACACCAGCTGTGGTATTTAACGCAAATTATAATAGTCAACCGAATGTGAAACAAGACGATGATCCACAGATTTCTTTCTCCGAAACTATCAGTCAGTTTCGGTACAGATTATCTCGGAGAAGACTGATGACTTCACTGGACCACTGGACCTGCATCACACTCTACCTCGCAACTTGTTGAGAGGAAATATCGTTATCCTGTTTCAGTTGGTTGACTGTATACAATTGTTTAACCACCCCCTAATAGGTGTTACCATCTACATACATAATGTGCTGTTCAGCTGAAGGAGAGAATCATGGATGATATTCAAATTTCTTGACTTGGTTAGTTAACTCACTTTTTTCAAAATCCTCTTCAGATGATTTTATGAGGGTCTTTACATAAGTTTGTTTATGTAAGCCACGACAAAAGGTAAGCCGCGACAATTTGAACAGATCCTCCAACATGAAGAGTTCTGGTTCATTTCTCGTCCTCGTCCCCGCACTGTAGGCTTATTCCATTTCTGAATTGATAGAGGAATATAAGATTAAAACAAAGTTTTAGTGGATCTACGCATTAATTCTGACTTCTTGAAATTGAAATACCTTCGATTAATTTATATTGAACAATATTTCTTCTCATAGGAGTGAAGGAAGGCTGTGAAGGCTGTCATTCGATGTCGCATGTTTTTGACAATCAGTACAAAAAGATAGATTTCTTAGAATTTCAACTGTTACTTTATCTAGTGAACATTTGTTGGTAGCAATAATACTGGTTAGTTTACACGCACGAAACACATTCAACGTTGGCGACAAACTTAATCAGGATCGACTCTATTCCCAGTAAGTAATGAAAATTCATTCATTAATCAAAGGAAGCGGCAGCGAGTGTCCAAGCACGGAATTAATTAAAAGAACGATAGCCTCTGGATCATTTTAATAAATTTCTACTTTTAATAGTGGAGTATACTAAGAAATTTGACTATACAGACGGCATGGATGTAACCTGTACGTTAGTAATAAACCAATGGAATCCATTCACTGGAGACATGCATTTAGACTTCATTCCGTCTTTTTCTTGAAGGGTGACATGAATTGCATCTTAAAACAAATTTCGGACTTTTATTGACGCCTCCGCAGCTCTACAGTGTAGGCGTCGTCTACAGAATGTATTTCTTATGATCTACAACAACCGGATAGACAGTGAAAAATATTCATCAATTTACAATAAAATTAGGGGTGTACCGAACTTTCTGTTCGGTCGAACTATCGAACCCTTTTGTATTAACTAAAAATTTTCTATTCTGAATATTTTTCTTCGTGCTTTATTCTATCCAAGAATTTACGATCTCGATTTATTACATTCCATCACTTATAGGCTTGAGTTAATTTTTTAGTCTCGCAAAGTATTAGGTTCGGAATTTTTTGGAATTTGGGTATGCAGCTTTGTTTGTGAACGATTTTAGCGTTAGCTTGCGATAGAGTAAAACCTAGAGGCAAGAAAAGAAAGTTTAATCTGCATTAATAGGTAGTAACAAAACGAGTAACAGTCACTGAATTTTCTTATTTAAAAACAGCATTTCGCCACCAGATTGAAGCAGGCGGGAGCGGCGGTCCTCCCAAATCTTTCCCGCCGCCGAAAACATTCTTTCTGAGTACACTGATGAGCACAGACTGGAGATATGCTTATTTGCTGCAATTTGCTAGAGTAGGAATCTGTCGTTTACCCGTTCTAGGTTTAGGAAAAGGAAAGTGTAATGCATGAGAATGTATTGAGGACTCATCAATTCTCAAGGTAAGAAGTATATTTGACTGTGAAATTTCAATAGAGGATGGCTCATGCAATACTTTGAAATACTCAGATGAAAATATCAGTAAGTTAGATCGATTTTTTTTGAGGTTCGACCGTACCTCAAAAATCGAGGTTCGGTGCACATCCAATTAAAATCACAGGAAACTTTAATTAGGAGACTAATCAATAGAAAGACAAGCCCATACCGTCCCTCAAACATGATAGTATAAAACATGCATATGATATAAAAGTCATGAAATTAACGAAAACGCAAATTTAGTTTATTCGGCTGCGTTTTACTTGATGTACGACTACAGATAGAATTAGACTGATCTACAAGATAGCGAAATTAACTGAGTTCCCGTCAAAAATATGAAACGTGAAAAAATAGAAATATCATCAAAGATATTCCTATTCCACCGCACGTCTGATGTCAGCACATAGCTCAAAATCTTCCTACTCATCAGACTTTTCCGACTTTTGAGGGCAAAATCATTGTCTCGAAGTTCGAAAAAATATGCAATAAAATCATAGAGATATGTAAGCAATGTTATGACGTTTTGGAAAATCTTATTGCATCAAACATGAAAAGCTCAACACATGCAATGTAAAATGTACTTTACTATCTTATCAACAGAACAGCTTTCACATTGGAAACATGAATTTGATGCATGGGTGTTGCATTTGACTGTAGTCTGTTCATCTAATCGGAAATTTTAAAATTTTAATGATAACTTTTCGAATTCGGTCAAAATTTTCCTACTTTTCGACATTCATCAGTTTCGAGCTCTGCCTCAGCATCAGGAAGTTCAAAATGCACCATCCCTGAATACTGCTTGGCTCTGGAAACACGGAGTTTGCTCTGGTTGACACGAAATGGCTGTAAAGTAAACATTGATGGGTGATGTTTTACGATGTTTCTTAGTTCTGTTGTTTCACCAACGTAGAAGGATAGGCAAATTTCACACAATACGATATACTGCATTTTTAGACGAGCAACTTCCTGGCCCTTGCCGGTTAATGCAGCACATACAATTACAAACAATGTTATGCTCAGTAATAAGTATCATTGATATGTTTTTTGATTTGATAGACTCTGAAAAAGTGTTATTTTTCAGATTACCTTATCCAGCGACAAACAATTAAGAGAAGGGAAAAGACAGTGCAAAAATGCAAACCTGATAACTTTCATTCAGGGTCTTTCAAATCAAGAAATATAGTGGCATCGCAATGCATTATGAGGATTCTATCCGTCACAATATCGATTCATTGTACTGTGCTTAACAAGCGGAGGATGGCCTATAAAGCGAAATATTCTGTTATGGCCTGAATGGAGTAAATCCGGACTGGGATTCAGTGGCTTTGATAAAGGGCTGGGCTTATTAAGCGGCGACCGCTGGGCGCTTTATTAGAATCTGTAAATTTGATGTTTATGATTAGAGAAAGGTTTATCTTAAAGCTCTCTTCTACACACCACTCTGTAGACGGGGATATGCATGCTGAGACATTGAACATCGTAAAACAAGGCCTATACCGTATTTAGGCATATTAATAATCTTCGTAAAACCTGCAGCAGCTCGTCAGATGATGCATTTGTGGCCAGTTCCAAGTGTTTGTTTGTCTGTTTTAAATCCGCAACCGACTTTAACCACTAAAGAATCAAAATAGTCTATTGATGATTGAAAGGAAGGTGTACATGGCTGTAATCTTTCTCTCGGTAAGGGTGCCATTATTTGCGAATGAACTTGTTGTGCTAATCGATTACATAACACGTATCTATAGATCTTTATATGATAACATATCAAGGAACCCACAATACTAAAAGTCAAAAGCCAAATTCAAAATGAAAATATGTATCATCACTATATGATGGCTTGGGGTCCTCCGCATAACCACCTTTTCCTACTACTTAGATCAGAGGTGGGCCACCACGGAAATCCTCGGATCCGCGGCATGCCTGAATATACATATTGCAAATATAAACTATTTCGGCTGTGCTGGAAAACCTAATATTACGGTCATTACATCGATTGAACCGTTAATACTGAATCCCTAAACTATCTACAATAAAAGAACCATTAATTAAATTTTTTATAATGAACGATTTGGAATCTGCAATAATGGATAATAGACATGGTATATAGACTTGAAAACAAATACTTTCAATGTTACTAGCAAATACATTAAGTTATTGATATATGATGTCAAGTTCATCAAATGTATTTCAAACTTAATATTCGTTAAGGTAATTATAACAATCGTAACGGAGAAAAGCATAATACTAATAAATCCAACTGATAGGTGAAATATGTCTAGAAATAAAGTTAGCCGTTCCAATTCAGCATCGTAAAATACATGTTCGTACAGCGAATGTATGAGTGGCCCGAGCTCAATCTATGGATTTGGAATTTATACAAAGCCAATGGGAATAGATCGCAGCTTAAATGGGTTTACGGTTTACCACACGGGAGTGTGCAGTCGTAAACATATTGCGATGAAATGAATGAATAAAAAAAAAATTAACTAAAACAGGAACATCTATCATTAAAACAAACTTTTAAACATATCTGCTATCATCTATAGACTAACATATCTATGATAGTCTATATCTGCAATTTATATACCATAGAGGATGCAATATACGTCCTCTACGTCATCATCATCATCTTGTTATCATGGTCATTGGTCATGATCATCATTGTGCATGATATTCATATAATTCAGGAAATTCTATGTCTCTAAACATTTTGTGTATTGCTGAAGGATTTATTGGTAGAGGAGTCTATGAAGTCTCCAAAGAAAAAAGCCATGAAGCAACAATTTATTTTAGAATATTACCTATTTCACGTTTGGTCAAAGTATAATTATTAAAGAGTGAACTGAATCATTTTTCGCAATGGCAATCAAAAAATTCTTTCACGTTTGTAAATTTTATTCATAGCTTTAATCAGAGATATTCGTTCAATGTTTTTACCAATATTTCAAATATATTTACATTCTTTGTATATTAGTATGTGAATATAATTGATATCAAATCCTGGAATCCTATCTCTAAGATGAACATTCTGTACAACGTCAAATAACTATTACACCAACGTAGTATGGCAACTATTAACAGTGCTAGCAAATGTATCAACCTCAGCATAAATCGTAAGTTGGATACTATATCATGTTAAGTCAACTTATGGTGTTCTTCAAATGAAATGTTTCATTATGGACGTAAAATGCGAATCTCAGGAACTTTGATGAATTAGATCATACCATAGACAGAAAGGATAAAAGACATAAATATTCGATTATGCAATTGGGCATAATTCAACTAGTATTAAATAAATAAGCACAGGGTTTGTCCGTAACTTATATGTAATGAGCCAGGACCTTTTAAGGCTTACACTATAGCCAAGACAATGACATCCTAAATTGTTTTTTTGTTTAAGTTGGAGTAATAATTAAATTCAAAACTTTCAGCTGTTATCAAAACAAATCAGTTAAAATATTGGGAAATATACATACTGGCTGCGTTCCGGCACTTGACTTGCTGCTGCAATAACAATGTAATTAGTGTGTGGCAGTATCAATGAGACTGTATTAATAAAATTAAATTTTGAATGCGATTATGGCTCTGTTCATTGGGACTTCTCATAAACTGAAATACTGCCGGCAGAAAATCAAACCGATTTCATATTCATCAGATTTGATAAGCAATGGCATCACACTAAAACTGGAAGAGTACGCAGTCAGTTTGGTTGACATGCCGTTGTTCATTCACGCAGACGAAGACTAAATCGGTCCGATTTTCTGCTTGAAATATTGAATTGATGAAAAGCCAACAAATAATGAATATTAAAATATCAAAACCATTTAATTGCCAGCAGACTATCCAGGTGAGTTAATGTGAGGCGATATAACACGTAAGTCTACCGGCAGAGTTTCATTCGATTTGATATTTAGCCGGCTGAAATTCAGTAAGCCCTTATCGAAATTGTAGGCTTGCTGTACATGATCAAAGGGATTGAAAATAAAGTTTCCCTTTGTCTAATTATCTACATGAATTTCTTGTGGCTCCAATCATTATCAACCATGACAGTTTACTGATTATAATGTACATCTCACGGAGATTAACTAAGCATACGCGGATATCCGCAATAATATTTTGACGATCATCATCAGATATCTTTGGTATGTATAACTGTTAATTATCCGTGCATTAACCTTGGATATCGACTATCCTTCCTATTATCTGCTGCAGAAAATAGAGGATATCTCCCTCACATCCGTGGATATCTGATATCTTTTTATCACCGCATCGAGTTTTCAAAAGTTTTCCACAGATTTTTTGCGGCTATCTACCCTGTATCCGTTTTATCCGCGGATTTTTCTTGCTGGGTGGGAAAATAGATTTTCTCTTTATACCAATAGTTTTAAATCCAACTTATTCTTAATCATTTCCCAGTATATATTTGCCAAGGTTTTCCGAATATCGACAGCAATGTCACCATCCCATGATGTTCCCAAAACTGGGACTTTACGGCATCTTTTTACTGAGATATCACATGAGCCACATGGAAAAATCATAGCAACATCAGATCATTCGAATCGAGCTCGGAGCAGAAACAGAGTGAGAATCTGTTACAGCGGACATTTATGAATCAGATCTATAAATAGGACACATCACCGGCCATTGTACTGATGCTTAAGTAGTCGGTATTCAAGAATGGGATTATAGCCGACCTAACCCTGGGTTGCCATTAGATTTTGGGGATGGAACACATTACGACTCGTTATCTACAGTATAGAACGTCGAGATGAGATATTTGCTTCAAAACTAAATTCTAGGGCAATTTGCAGACTAGGTTCTATGGCATCCAACAAACGTTACGGCAAGCGATCATTGACATAGGTTACAATATGCAATTTACTCCGGAACAAGATGTCAGTGCCGAGAATTATATAATTTACCTAAAGTATAATAATGATCTAGTGTTTCTTGCAATTATTGTGAGTTTAATATCTTACACCGAAAACGGAATAATTGCAATTAATACAGATGTTTTAATTGGAATAACCGTGAGTCTGCCTTGTGTAAATTGTAATTTTTACAATTTTTGTGTTTTTCCTGCAAGATTTTCGCAAGTTTATCTACTAGTGGTAGATTTATGCTGGCATATGCATGCATTTATGCTTGATAATAAATTTATAGTGCATATGCAATTAGTTTTATTGACTTTTCAAGTCTTTTACGAAAGTTGTCGTACCGGTAGACTGTATGAGATTTTTGACAGTCATATTTTTTTGAAGCTTGAAAGTTTATCAAGTTTTAGTTTAGGATGGGCATGGATATCCATGAATAAGTGCTATGACAGGTGGGATCCTTTTAGGCCACATCGACTTCGAATTCCTATCATCCTATCATGCGGTTTATGCGAAAATTAATGAAAATGAGTTTTGGGTTATTAGTTTTAATAGAATTTATTTAGGGTTGGTTCAGGAGAAGTTTTCGATTGCTTTTGGTTTGATATTAGGTTTTGGTCAGTGTTTATCTTAGTAGCATATGTCTCATGGATCGTTTAGCGTGATTGCTTTATAAGACAGAGTAGTGATAGGTCTGATAGGCCTACACAGCATTCAACGTATAAAACTCATCAAAGTTCTGCCGACGAGAATATTAACATTTGTGAAATAATGCGATGATAGAGAATCAATAAAGACTTGAATTCAAGTGTGCTTGATGAGACATCTGCTTCCATGAGAGGTGTATAGCTGGCCTTTCCAAAAACAGATATGAAAGACATGTGCATGTACGTCTACTATTTTGCTACCACATCATCGTGATCCTTAAATGATAGGCATCATAACAATGGGCCAATGGCATTTTATCCACAGTATCAAAATTCTGCTGAAATGATTGTCAAAATCCAACGTTTGGTCTATGAACTCTATAGTAAATTTTTTAATTGGTGCTATATTATTTCGTATTTATATAGGCATAATATGGAACAATAGAGTATGATATATTAATTTGGTAAAAATTGTATCAACTAACCTTATCGAGTGTATCAACAAACCTGCCGTACAGGGTTAGTTGATACGTTCTGATGGACTTTTTGAAACATATATAACTGTTTATACAAACCATAAGCTAGACATATCTATGTTTTCTAGCTTTCTTATACGCTAGAGAATTCTAATATATTTCTGAAATTTACATAACTGCTCAAATTTTCTTAAAAAACACGAAAAACTAAAAAATGTATCAACTAACCTACTCCTCCCCTTTGAGGTCAACTTGTAAATTTGCTGCAGTTTTCCTTCAGGTTACACTGTGAAAAGAAATCACGAATAGTCTGTTGTTCTCGTTGATTATTTATGCGAAAGAAATATCCGATGACAAATGAAAAGGTTGTGCGATTTCATGATCTGATAACAAGCTACTTAATGAGCTTGAAACCTTGTCAATTAGCCTTCCTCGGCCTGTCAATGCCGCCGACTGGGATGTTCAGCTCGATGGATAACAAAGCTCATTTTCTTCCAGACCATCGAACAAGGCAGATTTGCTTCGGATTGTCGACGATGCAGTTGCTGTTGCTTTTGGTTTTCAACCTTGTCAGAGGCGAGAGTCGAGACTCTCTCGCTGGACTGCGAACAGGAAGAGAGAGCACGTTGAAGAATTGCTGGTTCATGAACTTCGACGTGAGGAGCATTCCTGGACTAACTACACATGGGACGAGCGACAAGTGAAAACACAAATTGCAGATAGTCTCCTAGACTCTCTTATTGCAGAGACCACACAACTTTGTGTTCGTACATATCGCACATCGAGTAATGCTAATTCTAAACTGTTGTGATGAACGATCCGCGAAATGTGATGAGATTTCACGTTACCGGTACTATATTTATTGTGCCTTAAGTATTACTGTTATTGGTAATCAGTAATAGTTTGTAGCTATTTTTTCACAGAAATAAAAAAGTAGTGAATTTCGCATCTGTGTAAATTATGTTCAACTGATCGTTGCTATCTTTGACCACAAACGTTTCACGCTCTCTGAATTTTCAATTCAGCATTCATGACATAATTGATAATCGCATGCCACTTCAATCACCCGATTACATTTCTAAATCGCAATCAGAAACTATATTTCATGTCGAGACAAACTGCACTTTATTGTATCAACGTGAGTTGATAGTCTCTCAACAACAGCATTCGGTAAAATGTAACAGAACAAACGGTCCCGCCTCGATATGCATGCGGTCTCCGAAGACCTCGACCGGACGCTATTTGTTTTCTCTTGAAACGTGTTGCCATATTGTTTCGCTTGAAAGTAGAAATATATCTTTTTTTGATGAAGTGTTCCTTTTCAATTGGAAGTCTGTTTGTGTTATATAGATATATCACTGTAGTTCAATCGACTCGTCTAAAGGTATGTATGGTACGCACTAGATTATCCCATTTCTGCGCAGCACAGGGTGCTGACAATTAAAAGGCCAACCTATGGTCAAAACGATTGAAGAAATACTTCTGATCATCGCGTTCATCATAGACATGAAGTGTCTCAGGTAGGCACATGACGGAAAATAACATATCTATCTATCCTCACTTAATTAACCCTTATTCCCACACTATTGACAGCTTCCACAAAAAAATTTTTCCTTATAATTCACACCTTCTAGATGTAATGTACAACCAATACTCAAATTGTATTTTCGAATATGTATCC
The DNA here is from genome assembly GCA_907163375.1 of Prostheceraeus crozeri. Classification (NCBI taxonomy): domain Eukaryota; kingdom Metazoa; phylum Platyhelminthes; order Polycladida; family Euryleptidae; genus Prostheceraeus; species Prostheceraeus crozeri. The sequence continues at coordinate 43,943 of CAJQUW010007642.1, forward strand.
CCTACAACATTGAAACGTTTCCGTTATGTTTCAAATTAGTCTCAATACGTCTCATTATGTTCCCCAGACACAAAATGTCGGGTTGAGAGTTTTAAGAAAGGTATAGTATACTCTAAGTAAAATTAGACCATATTGAATGATCATTTATTAGTTATTGATCTTTTAACTGATGTATCGAGGTATAATGATTATTCGTCTCTTTTTCGTTCCCGCACGTCTCGATAAGTTTCATTTCATTCACCATCATCCAACACCTTGTTGATATTTAATGTGAGGTTTTTCATAATCAGAAGACCACATATTATGATAAGATTCACATTAAATTAAGCTCATTACTCTAGTTTGTCTGACACGTAATGAAACGAATTGAGACTTATTGAAACGTTTGTTTTATAAGTTTCAATTGGTCTCAATTTGTTTCATGCGAAACTTTAACTTTAAAATGAGGCATGCCTGAATTACCGTATAAATTTGTCGTAATTCCTTTTCAAAAAAATCTGATACGATTTGATAATGAATTTGGAATATAAGCAATTTATTTACGATTCGTTCCTTCACAATTTGATATATATGATCAATGTTGATCTATTAAATTGTCGTGACTTTGGTTGCTGGACACGTCAAAAACTTCGGAAGTCTGCTTTACACTCAATTTGAATACGCAAAAATTTTACAGCATTTACTATGCTCATGGAGTTCTATATGTAGTCTATATATGATTTAAAAATTCATCATTGGTTCTACCCATGCATTTCTTATATTAATAGGATTCATGCTTGGTATCAGAAGAATCACAATTTTGCGACTACATTTGGAATAGATTATAATTGCAACATTTTGATATTATCATACAGTACCTAAGTCTTTTTACGGCTGTGCTTATTCGATGCATGGACTGAGTCTGTCTTTCGATGATTTACGCAGCTTTAAGATGAAGCGGTCATAGTGTACCCATCGCATTTCATTTCCGAATAGAGGAGAACTGCGCACAGATAATTTCCCCACTCCCGCCTGAGCGACTGATACCTTCAATCGACGCCTCACCATCGATAATCACATGACAGCGAGAAGGGAAACGTGCAAACGGTCTTCATTTCATTCCTGGCTACTCTGCGCATCGAACGTGATTCATTTGTCTAGCATTACGATTTTAGTGAAACGTCTACGACTTAGACCAAATTTTCTTAAACGACGCCTTGATCACCATCTTTTCTTTGGACATTTAGAGGAACTCAAATTCCGCGAACCACATTCGACCTCCACAATCAATTTACAGGTCATTTATTTTGTCTTTTCAAGTTGTAGACTAAGCTTTTACCGTTATCATCTTACAAAATATTTTGTGATTTGGTTTACTTCATATTTAGTGACTTGACTCTATTTCCTACATTCGTCGCTGAAAACCAGGGCTTTGAATGTCATCTCGTGATAGTTTGATGCATTCTGACCACAAAATGTGTTTGGATTAATATTAGCAATTGCCAGAGCTTACAGGTGAGATGTCTATACTCCTTTCATTGCCTAAGTTTAAATGAATTAATTCTGTACTATACACGTATTTTCACGAAATTATATGATTTACATTTTGAAACTTCATGAAATCACAAAAAATAAAAGAAAAATGATCTTTGTTGTCAATAAAACGATAGCGTCATCTGATATCAATTAATTTGTTGCGAATTTCTTCACTCTTGAATTCTATCCGAGTCAGATTGCTTCCTCACGGCCTAAGATAATTTATCATAATTAGAGGCTTGCATATTCCGAATGTTTTGTAAATCCTGGAATACTATGTGGTAAATGACAGCGATCGCCAGTCGCGGGTATAATTTAATTATTATTGCTGAGACTACTGTTATAAATACGTACGTGTACACAATTCTTAATGTTTATGGACTAGTGCATGCAATGTGTTATGATTATACGTGCATCCATTTGTCGAAAATCTATTTTTTATTTCCTCCAAAGTGCCACATGAGTGTAATTTGAACCAGTCGGATGTGGATTAATTGTGCCATGTTAAGTCCTCATGCAAATTGAGTGCAAATCCATGTATCTATGAATTGTCCCATCATCTTTTTAAAACTCTGTTTCATTATCTAAGAAAAAGACTTTCTGAAATTCTCTGTAAATGTTTTAATGATGTGAATTGTTTTTTAAAATAAGCTTATACTATGAATGTTAACGAATTGTGCCATTCGAAAGATGTTTTGCAAACTTATGTTTTTTGCTTATAAAACAAAATCTTTATTGTGTATTTCAGAGAAAGAATCGCTGACCTATAACAATCAAAACTGAAAATATGAATGGATTTAACCAAATCAATTCATCGAGTCCGTCCATATGGCAAGGGAGAATCTTTTGATCACTGTGTAGGCCTGGCTTTTTTCTGAGAGGTGAGTGATTTCTTGCATATTTTTGTCACTGTCTCCGAACCCCATCCCAAGTCCTTAAACCCCATTCCAAGTTCGTAAGGCTTGGCAGTTTAATAGCTGTAAGAGGATAATTTTTGTATCACTTTATCTTTTACCATCGATTGTACTGAGTGGTGAGTGGACTGGAGCTGGTTAGCACTTTTGTACGACAACTCTGTTTTTTCTTTTATTGTATTCCATCTATTTAATATTGTCATTGGTTTGGGTATCTCCATCCATACTAGACATTAGTCGCATTGGCTTAGTATAAATTTGAATTACATCTATTAACATCTTCTCGATCAATTGCATCTCAATGAAATCATATAACGGGCTGATGTGTTCAAGTTTTCTGTTATTAGATGGAGGCTGGACTGGTTAGTCATTTAATGTTTCCATGTATTCTGTTTTGATAAGCGATATTACATCACCTGCTCATCGATCAATTGCAGGAAACACAAGGATCTCAATGAAGTCATGTAACGGGCTGATGTGTTTAAGTTTTCTGTTATTAGATGGAGGCTGAAGACATGGTAAGTCATTTAATTTTTCATCAATGTCTGTTTCAACTGCGACACAGTCCATGATGCTGTCAATTTTAGAACTCGCATCTAAGACTGCTGTTATTGTTACACAGACGTGAGCGGCGAACATTTTATTTTATCGAACTTGAATTGCTTCCAATAATTTATCAAAAATGTATCCCTGTAACATTCTAACAAAGTTTCATGGAAACGTTTTGAAACGTTTTTTTGAAACGTTCCGTTACGTAAACATAATGTGCAAGCGTTACGTATCGGAGACGTTTCCTGAAACTTATATGGAACGTTTCCGAAACGTAACGTTACGTCACATTGTTGATGGGGTATTGATTTTTGAGACTAGCAAATTTGCTACAATCACCTCTAATACCTGAAACCGCAAGTGACAAAAAAATTGCAACATTCATGACATTGCACTCATGTTGCATGATATCTTGACTCGTCATCATAAGGGCTCATAGACCGATTATTCGGGTTTTATGATTTTGTAGACACCCTGCATATTTTTTATATAGGCCTAATGCATATTACAAAAACGCAAACAAAGATCAACCAAGTTTTATCGCGCCAGGATGCATGAAAATTATCAAACTATGAAGATAAAAAGACAAATGCTTCGACGACTTATGTATTTTGTCGAGTTCAGAAGTCAGTCTTCACTGGAGAAATGATCTATTTGATGATTTTTGGCGTTTTGCTCACAAAAACAGATCGAAGTCGCTGTCAACCAATCGATGACTAGAATCAATCAAGAATCAGCAGCTCCTCGAAGACCAATTCACTGGAAAAGAGAAAACAACAATCATCAACACATTTCAAATCAGTGTTTTTTTATAATAATGAATTACTCAGCATCGAACACGCTCGCCTTTTTCAAGATAGAGAAAGCAAATGAATTTTCGCACTACATTGACTTAGATGAATTTATTTTGAATTATGAGCTAATACAGTGTTTTTTCGGATAATTCGTCACCCTTTGCGACATACAAAAATGTCGAATTATGCATATTGGCGAATTAGCAGTATAAATAAATTTCCGCAATCAGCATCTTCAAAACTCGCATATTTGTGTGTTCGCAACTGATTCTTTCCCGCTAAATTAAACATTATTTCTACAGCTTATGTCTACTGACGGGCAAACGACCCTTTCTGTAAATACTAGGTAAATGATCAAGATTGGTCTGGACAGACCCGAGCCTTGTCTATATTTTGATGAGCTCCACACAAGAATCTTCCATGAATCAGGCCCCATTGAATTATCAAAAGCAATATCTGAAATTTCTTTCACGTTTCCATTGGTCCATCAGTAAATTGTCTCATGGTCGTGTTCATCAACATTGCAATTATTAATGCTTTTAAACCACTGTGTTAATACAATCATTGGATTAACAAATGATCTTTGCGTGTTCCATGCAACTGTCTTGATACAAATGTTGAATGTTTGTCTACCAGTTCTCTTCTAACAAAACTCTTTACTAACTTCCGCTAACGAGAGAAATTTTGTAATAGAGAAAATGGGAATGTGTGCCATTTTCAGGTTTCTTGACGAATCAAGCGCAGAGATCAATATGAAGATTTGGGAATTGGGGATGGAAAAAGTGACGAATTACGAATAAAAGGTTACGAATTATATTATCCGCAGGTTTTACAATGTACAACATGAAACTTGTTCGGAGAATAGGAAACGTGGCGTCCAACCGGGATGACCACCGCATTCCTAAACGCTTCCCAACATACGGTAGGGAAAATTGATTCACACCCACCCGTTCAATACGGGAGGGTAAAACCTGACATGCCATTCCCATATAGTCGAACTTGGTTTCATTGCCAATCCAAGAGACCTGTTCTAAATTCTTGGCAGTAGCACATGCTTTGCAGTAAGAGATGTCAAACTAAAAATAGCACATCCAACCATACAAATGGGAGCACTTGCTCTTTGAAGCCACAGAGCAATCTTGTCAGGAACATGCAAATACTTGTCACTTGTCAATAATGAGTCTACTGCATGCGAAAAAAGAAGTTCAATCGATTCTCATACATTCCAACCGCGTCGCACCTTAACGTGCCATAATAAACTTGTTTACGTTGTACTTGCTGGGTAGTGGTCAAAATGTGAAAATCGCTCATATTGCGAATCACAGTTTTCAATAAGAAAGCATGTGAGCATGATAATGAATCAGGCATGAGGCGAACGAGCATTTTCTGAGCTTTTTGATATATAGGCTAATCCTCATCGAAATTGGTGAACTAGGAAAGAGATAGTGATATCGTATTTTTTTCCCAAAATCGCAACTCAATGGTTGAAAATGTCATAGCCATATTATTCATATAAGAGGTTTGGTATCAGAATCCTATGATAGAAGGAGTGAGTGTACAAGCTGTATTCAAATCAGTTCAATCGTTTCTTTTTCATGCTTTTTCTTATCGGATAATTCTGTCAAATGAATAGAAGAGTAAGAATAGTGATTATCTGCAGTCGATCCTTCGACACGTCTTCGTTAGTATGGTGTAGCATTAGTTCACTTGTAATCGGTGTAGTAGCATCGTTGTATTTCCATATTTTACCTCCACTTTTCCAATTTTTATCCATCGGTTTCCTGTTGTTTCATAATATCCATTTTAAAATTTCCTTAACCTGTGGTGACTATATTGTCCTTTTCTATTTCCACTACCAGCATCAGTAGTCGGTACAGTATATTAGACGTCTGTTTTGAACATGTATGCGGCAGTGTTTGGAATCTATGGAATTAGTATATCAACAGTAAGAACGAGTAGTGTTACAAGTCTTAAGATTTCCATTTTTACCAGATATTGGGCCAAAGCTAGTGATGCAAATGGAAAATAAATTTTGAAACATTCATTGTACATGTACGCTGCCACAATTAGACAAATACAAAGCACCCAAATTCTATTGAATATCTCCAGGTTTACAGTAACAATTTCATGTGCATGCATGCACCCAATACATGAACCGAGTGATTCTTAGTCCTTCTCCAAATCCAAGACGACACAAGACTCATCAAAGGCCACATCTCTTAACAAATGGAGGTTGCCCTTCATAAACACAAGGCCTCAAAGTTTGCGGCAGTGAGTGCCGCCCTTTTTGGCCTCAAAATATCCGAGCCAAAGCTGAAAATGCGCTCAAGAGGCTGAGCTCGGAAGGGATGTGTTATATTTTAAAAATAGTCTCTTCCAAGAGTCCCGAAACTTATGTGGGAAGTGGTCTCCCGAAAGTTGTGGATTCCCTCTCACAGCCTTCTTCGACCAACAGTCAAACTCCATGGCCATCACCACTTCTTCACTTCTGCTTCCCCCTCATTTTCAGCCGACAGCAGATAGTCAGTGCTGGTGGGTGCTGATTCAATATCCTCTTGTAGATCAGAGGACACGTGACTCCCATCTGCAGGTTGAGTGTATGCCGCTAGCTCCTGGATGAGGGTCTCTCTGACATTGCTGTCACGATCTTGTGATGAGGATGCATTGCCGTAGCTTTTACAGATAGACAAAGCCTAGCCGATATCTAGCCTACAATGGATGCACCAATGCCGACACGTCTGTGGGCCTACGTGACTTATTGAGCTGTCTCTTAGCTGTCTCTAAGTTGCTATTTACAAAAGATGCAAGATATTTTTGGCCTATTCGAATGTAGATACAAAGCGCATGCGAGCATACTGCTTGTCTAAATAGTACAACCAACAATGTGACGCTTGAGGCAGAGAGGGAATTGTCCTAATTATTGGCAACCCTTGCTAATAACTTATGCTTTAATAGAAGAAAAGAGCAGTCCAAGAAAACTTTAATTGCTATCGAAAAAACAACTAATTGTTGCTTTAAAAACAAAACCCATCACAAAGCAGTTGATAAAGCAATAAGCAGCTAGCTTTCATGTATTAAATACTTAGGTTAATTGTGTAAAATCATCCTATAAGTCATTTCTTTTCAGAGAAACATAAGCTTTGCATCTCAAAATAATTTTTAGACAATCCCACTCCTGCATGCCAGAATGGAATTGATATAGAAGATTGAATTATTATGATTGCTACTTGAGTGGCCCCTGAATCATGGTGTCATCGTAATCTGTGATGCATGATCGAGTTTACGCAAAAATGTACCCTCACTCAATTCTCAGACACATGAGACAGTATAACTCTCTCACTAAAAAAATGATGTTATGCTCTTAATTAACTCGCAAATCAACTGTGGACATTTTCTAAATTTTAGCTCTGTTCACTGGAAAATGTTGCGGGTTGCGTGATTGGGCTGGATGTATGCAAAATTTGTTGTGGCAACACCTCTGCTCATCAGTATGCCAGTGAGTTGCTACTGGCGTGAAACCTGGTCAACAGTTGGATTGATTCCGGGCCGACCCCTTGCAGGCTGCCGGACAAAACTGGTCCGAAAATCTCGGCCATTTTCCCATATCTCTGACATTCACGAGTGCCTCGATGACCAAATTATAGGCTCAACTGTACGACAGCACCGGCAGTTTTGGGCACATAGTTTGATTATCATCGGCTTATAGTTGTGGCAGGAGCAACTCATAGGTGTCAAAGTAAACAACATTGAATGCCGTTGCCACAAGATGCACATATTTGGCGGTTATATGGCAGACTATTTACAAATCAGCAATCAGAAATATGCCTATCAGTATGTTGAAATCACTCAAGACGTTATGCATTTTTTGCCATAACAGGTTGGTGGATGATGTCTTTAGATGAAAATCTTTGGACGGATTGCATGTTCAAGGAAACGACTAAATTTTCATGAGGAAAAGCGCAGAACATGCAGTAGGGCCTACTTGCAAGAAAAAAGATAATTGCATCTATTAGACAAGTTTAAGAATTGAATTGAAAGATGTATATGTTGAATAAATTACTATGTGTCAGTCAATCGTTTGGATTTCGAGCTATTGACATCAATGTAAAGTAGAGCTTACCTTTAAATTTGACAAAGTTCCTTGCTGAACTTTCAGCACAGTCGAGCATTTCGTGCAACAGGCGCAGTCCTCGCTGACTTTGAAAAAAAGTTCAATAGATCTCGGATTACTCAAAAATCTTGTTTTTGTATCCACCTGGTCGTCACTATCATTTGTGGATGTCGTTGAAATTGGTGCTTCTTGTTCTCATGCGCTTCGTGCTCGTAAAATATTTCTTCATTTTCTTTCGTGTCTTTTTTGTGGCCGACCGCCTCCCAGCACAAAAATGAAATGAAATTATCTTCCTTGATCAATGACCTGTATTTCTACAACGCATTCACAAAGTAGGATTGTCAGGCGCCTGGAGTCTGGCTGAGCGCAGCGAAGTTTGGGTAACTGGTGAAAACAATCCTATTGTTTTTGATGGCTACACTATGCAGACATACGCGTCTTCAAGGCGCCATTCGGTCGGTCGGTGGGTGAGAGCAAAGACGAGAGCGGAAGAGGAATGGACAATCCTTGCCATAGTTGAGCACGGCTTCAGCAGCATACCGCTCCCCAAGTGTTGCAAGAGGAACAAAAGTAACTTCATAGATATCTCTACCTGGTGTCTGCGCTCGAGGTTGAAGGAGACAATTCATTTACAGCACGATTCCAACCAGCCGAATCGCGAATCGCTTTAAAATAAAATCAGTCCGATTCGATTATCCGAACCGATTTTTCGACAAACTTCCGATTCGATTATCCGATTCGAAAATGAAGTTCCGAATGTTCGGATAATCGGAATTTTTAGTCCGATTATCCGATTTCCCACCTCTGGTAAATAATAGCGGTTAACCTGCGCACTACACATTATACCAAACACTGAATTAATTGAAATATTTCAACAGATAACTTTTGAATTAGATGTGATGTAAAAAATGTTCCTCTGGTTATAAATGTTTGACTATAGGTAAAGCAAGCCAATCACGACCATTCAGATCGAATCGTGCCGACAGACTGACATCGTAAACGAATCGCTTCGTAAGAATACCGTAAATCCAGTCGAAGCTCGTTAATTCGTACACGGATAATTAAGACTTCGGTCAATTAAGATCATACGGCCGCGGTATTTTTTTTTGTATATTTGGCGGCTTATATAACCCAGTAAACATGTGACGTCAGCGGGATGTCATGACGACGTCATTCCAGGATGGCCCACGTACGTCTTATTTGACAGTAAAAAAGACGTCACAGCGGAAGCATCACAGGACGTCAGTATGACATCCCGCCGGGACATCCCACGTACGTCACAGCGGAACTCTCACAGGACGTCAGTCTGACATCCCGCCGGGACATCCAACGTACGTCTTCAAAGTGCTCCTACGAGACGTCCTAATGAGTCACTTGACATCGTGACAGACATCCCATTACCATACTTAAAACTAGTTTCAATCATTTACCCAATTATGAAGATAGCGAAAACATTGGAATCATCTGTGTATAATTATATTTTCGCAAATTATCTAAGTATTTCTGTTTGCATACACGTTCCACTTGAGACAAAAGCAGACGCTGATAAATCACGGATCCTTCTTCGATATTCCATTGACCTTTTGTAAGCACGACGTACCTGAAGCAAGAAACAGCAAAATTTTCATTAGATCACAAAAATTACATACACATAGGCATACATAGGCCTATACAACGCTCAAAAGAGAAATCACTATATTAGAATATCAATATCTAATATGATGAAATTGCTCATCAGAGGTATCGAAATGCATGCCTATTGAATTTGAGTCACCGTAGAGAAGATGCTTCGACATGTAGGCATATAGGGCCTACATTGAATATGAACAATATATAATTCTGTATAGTTCGTAAAATATAAAATTTCTTTCATTTACATGAGGCACAACTGATCCAAAATAAAAGTTTCTTCATGCTTGTTGCCTAAAATCTAGATGCTATCGAAGCTAAATTATAAATTGAAGACATAATTAGAAACTAAAATTAGAAACTAAAATTTAGAAAAACATACATTTTAAAATTCACATTGTCATTATATTTTGAATGCATGCAATGCTCTGCATCTGGACAGGGACACAATTTTTGATATATTTTTGATTTTTGACCATCTTCGGATATTTATCGCCTGTAAAATTAGATCATGAATTTTAACATGATTTTGCATTAATACTGTACAACCCAATAAAATTTGACATTCATATGATGAGAGAATTCCTTGTTTAGATAGTATTTCCTCTGTTTTTCAAGCAAATGCGGGACAAGCGACCATCATCTTCCGGCTATAGGCTAATTTATTTACACACAATTAATTGCACAATCATGATAAAATTAATCATCATAATTATCAATAAATAAAAAAAGCCACTAGATTTATTTTGATAAAATTAAAAACTAATTCTTGCACAATGTCTTTCGCCCAATCTTATTTAAGTATAAATGTGGACTGAATATAAAATACAAAATCTAGAATCATATAAGCATACTTCTGCAGTAATATATCTATGAACAATCCTTTTGTTCATAGATTCATTGCTGTAGAAGTATGATTTCAGATTTTGTATTTTACATTCAATCCTGCATGTTTGCACTTGAATAAGAATGGACGAAATGCATTGTGCAAGAATTAGTTTTTAATTTTATCAAAATGAATTTAGTGGCTTTAGTTATAAACTGAGTAAAGGGTAATCATTTTTTAGACATCATAATTATCATCAAATAATAAACGTTTTGTTCTATTTACAACATAATACAAACATAACGTTTTATTATAATTAAATCGAATACAGGCCTATTTTATGTAGCCCAGAATGTGTTCCTAACCTTACAAATATGCAAATTATAATATTGTCATGTTTGCAACCATTTCATAAAAATCCACACTCTAAACCAGCACCTCCTAAATCACACACTGAAGCAAGACACTATTCGTAACTAATAAAAAAATCCTAAAGTAGAGCGTTTTAGGAGGCTAGCGTACTAGAGTTATTGTTCTCTTTAGTGTGTCAACACTCTATTTCACGCAACCTCCTAAAATTCTAGTGTGTGGAGCTTTAGGATGCAGATTTCCTCGATTTTAGGAGGTGCTGGTTTACAGTGCAGGCTAGCAAAAAATACATTGCATCCAATACATTCATGAGAAAAGCAAATTATTTATTCATTCATTTTCGCAATAATTGATAACTTTCAACAAAATAAGCTTATTTGAATATTATTCAACAAAACTTATGTATGTGTACGCATTACGAGATTGCAAACTGATATGTGTGACGTACAATCGTCCAATTATTCAAATATACAGTAGAATCATAATTATTATCTAGATTTGCTTAATAAGCTTAGATACCTGTACCTTACATTATTACATTGTTACAGTACATTTAAATTATTCACTTACGTAAAAAAATCAATGCACAATCACAACATTTTGATCGTCAAAATGGTTGCCTATGCATTGTCATTTATAATCCTATGGTACAAACTTCAGTATTTTGCAGAAAACTTTAAGTATTTATTGATGATCACACAACAGTTCAATAACAGGAAGATGAAAATGTTCGAATAGCAGCGTTCCTTTTTAAGCATGGCAAAATGTATGGAAAGCCTCTAATTATGGTAAATTATCTTCGGCGGGAGGAACTAATCTGATTCCAATTCGAGAGCCACGAAATTTGAAACAAATTAATTGATATCAGATGATGCCATGTTTTATAGACAATTAAAATATTTTTTCTTTTATTTTTGCGATTTCATGAATTAGCTTCAACATTTATAATAATTTCGTGAAAATAGACTTATAACTAATCCAGTGCGTAGTTAATTCACTTAAACTTAATAAGAAGTGAAAAGAGTAGACATCTCACCTGAAAACTCCGGCAATTGATGATATCAATCATCGAAAACATTTTGTTGTACTGCATTAGACTATTTTCTTGTCAGAGATCACGAGATGAAATTCGAAGCCTTGGTTTTCAGCGACTAATGTAGGAGATAAAGTCAAGTCACTAAATATGAGGTGAACCAAATCGCAAGATGTTTTGTAAGATGATAAAGGCAAAAGCTTAGTCGTCAACTGCTGGTCTGCAACTTGAAAATCGAAATAAATGATCTGTGAATTGATTGTGGAGGTCGAATATGGGTGGTGGATTTAAGTTCCTCCAAATGTCGAAAGGAAAGGTGCTCGAGGCGTCGTTTAAGAAAGTTTGGTCTAAGTCGTAGACTTATCACTAAACCGTATCGCAAAACATGAATCACGTTCGATGCGCAGTGCGAGTAACATGAATGAAATGAAGGACTGCTTGTACGTTTCCTCTCGCTGTCATGTGATTATCGATAGTGACTGAAGGTCATTCGCCCAGGCGGTAGTAGGGAAATAATCTGTGCGCAGTTCTCCTCTATTCAGAAATGAAATACGAGGGCTGCACTTAATGACGTGACCGCCAACGCTGGGATGCTTTTAAATCATCGAAAGACAGACTCATTCCATGCATCGAGTACGGGCACGAATGAATCCGAAAAAAAGATCCGTTGAATTATGATATTGAAGTATTGCAATTGTATTCTATTCCAACTGCAATCGCAATATTGGGATTCATCAAATGCCATGCGATAAACATGAATCCTAGTAATAGAAATGCATGGGTAGAAATTAGTGATGAATTTTTACATTATGTTGTTATCGAAGATACATCGATTTTAGATAAAACAAAGCAGAAAACAGATTGATGGGAGAATAATAAATAGAAGAAGAAAAAGAAGAGCTGATAAGGAAACAGAAGAATAAAAGGAAGATAAATGAGAGAAATGAGGAGACAGAGTAGAGGAGGAAGAATGAGAAATCAAGAGAAAGGAGAGGAGGAAAAAGAGAAGTGAGAAGAGATATTGAAGAAGAAGAGAAATGATGAATTGGAACAAGAGAAGAAAATGAAGAGAAGTGGGGAGAAATAGAAGATGAGGAAGAAAAGAATTAAGTTGAGAGATTAATAGAAATTGGGAGAAAGAGAAGAGGAAGAAGAAGAGAAATTATGAATGAGATCTAATGCTATGACAGAGAATCATTATCAGAAGAAAAAGTATCAAGAAAAGCGAGGAGATAGATAAAGTGAGCGAGAGATCGAGAGTTCGAGAATGGAAATTAAAAAAGACAGTCCCAAAACTTAGTGCAATTAAGTGGAATTTATTCATCATAGCGTAAACGTTATAATTTCATGACTCATCGTGGTTGTGGCTCATTGATCATGTTTGTGGTCACACTTTGGATGTCACAGTGACGTCATATACAGGCGGTCATTCTGACGTCTTTGATGGGAGGTCACTGCGACATCCCGTTCTGGTCATAGACGTCTCAGACGCATGATGACGTCAATGGGACGTCGCAATGACGTCACAATGTTTACTGGGTAAGTTGCTTTTGAATTCAGACATTCAATAATTAAGAGATAGAAAGCCTGGTATTTATGCTCTTAATTATCGAGCTTTGACTGCAAAATACTTTGCACAGCGTTGGCGCTAACTGATGGTTCGCTGCAATGAGATAAAGTCAATTCTGGCGACGTGACATTAGACGGGCAAAATCAATCAATATGGCATGTAAAAACCAATGAAACAGATTAAGTTAACAAAGGACTTTAATTGAATATCTTTAATAAGTAGGAAACACCGTTGTACTTTTATTAAAGATATTCAATTAAAGTCCTTTGTTAACTTAATCTGCCCTGTGGGAACGAATCTTGCGAAAAACTGGCGAATGTCAGCTGCAGAATATCATGCTAAAGTTCAGTCATATTTGCGGGATATTCGCTGGCGAAGTTCGCCGGCGACAATTCGCGCTATATATGTCACCTTTTACTTTTGACTTTCTCTCTTATTTTCTTTAGTAATCCGCCTCTACAGCCGAGGCTCTATTCTCTCCCTCACCTCCTCACTATCCCCACATATGGCTAATCTATCTAAGAAATAAGTGCAGACTATCATTCTTTGATAATGATAAGATAATAGAGAATCCGCATATATCAATTTTCATAACATTTCTTGACATTCAATAATTTACAACAATGACAAATATTAGAATAATATCATAGTATTTACTGCGACATTTATGGAAGATAAATACTTCTTTTAGTTTAAGCCTTCGTGAATTAAAAAAAGATCCCTTTTTATCAGATCAGACTGAGTATACAATATATTTTCATGTAAAGGTAATATACGCACATTACTACTTACCACTAATTAGTTGCTACAATATCCATTCGCCGGTTGGCGAAAAATCAGCTCGCATTAGTAACCAAATATCTACCAACTAATTATAGCAACTTTTTCACCACCTGTCGTTTTTTAATTTTACACATGTTTTTGGATAAATTATGACCATTTTCACATGCGGAGATAGTTTTTACACGAAAATGAACCTTTAAAAAAATTATCCACAAAATCGCTACCTCGCCAGATAATCTGTTGATATTAGCAAGATGCGTTCCCACAGGGTGTTTCATTGGTTTTTACATGCCGTATTGATTGATTTTGCCCGTCTAATGTCACGTCGCCAGAATTGAATCGAGCTTTGACTGTATGTGCAAATTCATTTTCATACTGATTCGTGCACAGATATTCTGCTATTACTGTCTTGTTTCATCTACCGCTTTATCTCTACTGCGTTGACAGCCATGTTGATATGCATTGAATTTTCGGAACTTAGCAATGTACAGTCTGCCCTGACGATACGACCTACATGGTCTTGATATAATCCCTTGCTTTACATACAACAGGATTTCGAAGAGCTTCTCAAATTATCATCAGACATCCTACCGTGTTCTCAGTAGAAACAAATGAAACGGAAGCGCTGAATTATCTCTATAATACAGAGTGGATTACATTACAAACGACCGTGTCCTTAATCAGCTTTAAACTCGAACGTAATAATATCCTTCTATGTATAATTGTAATATTTGATATTGGTCGATCGATCAATTTTTCAGTCTGTCTTCGTGAGATTTTATTGCCAACCGAACAACATTTTTAATGAAATCCGTTTCATATGCTTGGGATAGTATGCTGGCCTATAACACTCCTGATCGCCTCTCTCCAGACTTCCTTTTTATAATTGCAGAGTTGTATGATCATCCAATTATGCCGTGTGAGTGATATTATCATTTTCTTATAAACATTAACATGAAATTATGAAGCAAGAGCTAAGGAAACAATTTCTAAAATTGTAATGATGTAAGGCTATTTCTAACAATGATATTACATAATCTTGAGAACCTTCTTTCATAATTCAGACGTTATGGTCTTCAGTCTTCGCGGAACTCGTCACTGCCTCCGAATGTTTCGGTTCTAATAGAGGGTTATTATTTTTCTATTAG
>CAJQUW010007643.1:0-67476 GCA_907163375.1 Prostheceraeus crozeri
TACCGAAATAGATGTTCGCATCCCTATTCTAATTCACATACTCTAATTCAATTTCGGAACAAGCCGTTCCGATCCCAACTGACAAATAAGTGTACCGAATCATTAAGTATGATCTCAATTCGGCTATCAATCGGAACGCGGCTCCTATTTACATGTTCCTATTCATGTTCGCATCCATTGGCAATTCGGAGCATGTTCCTATCCATGTTCGCATTGGCAATTCGGAACATGTTCCTATCCATGTTCGCATTGGCAATTCGGAACATGTTCCTATCCATGTTCGTATCCACTAACAGTGCGTCCGCAATACTAACTACTGATAACTGCTGCTTGTAGTGTTTATTCACCTGCTGTAGCACCCACTTGTTGGTCTTTCGTGCCGTCCAGGGTATGCGGAGTAGTCTTCTCCAGCACCAAAGTTCGAATGCATCCACCCTTGATGTTCCACTGCTGAGTTATCTTCATGATACATTCATTGTCTTGATTGCGCAATAGCTTTCTATTGTCGAGGCTAGTTGCCATATAAATCCTAGTTTCCCAAATTACTGATGAAGATTTCAATTGCGATAAATCCGTCAATGGATTGGCTACTTCTGAAGAATTAGTGTCAATTCTTCAAAGTAAAATTAATTATCATGCTCATTATTTCTGAAATATCGCATTTCCTCTGATAAACGCCACAGCTTTTATTAATAATTGTCTACTTTCAAATGTGGCGTTTATTAAAGTGCACGATTTTCCAATTGTGAGATTTTTTCAAATTAAATAGCAAAAATAATGATTGGAATGACCTCTACGGAAAAGCATCAATACAAGCTGAAAACTCATCTAGCATGCTTCTTACTGCATTGTCGATTTATTTATTGCCATCAAAGCGTGGCGTTTTCGACGATGATTGAAGACGGTATGAGCATGGGCATTCTTGGAATTACCGGTACTTCAATTTGCAGTCTTTTCGACTGTACAGTAGCATCCAGAAACAGGAGCCATCATTAGCAGCATACAACTTATAGGCTAGGTTGCTTATAAGTAAAGGTGTTCGTAAAGTAAGTCATTAAGTAAGTAAGTAAGTCGTTTAGTAAGGGCGTATAGTTTGGCGTTCAGTAATTATTGTTGCTATTTCATTTGGAAAAATCTCACAGATGGAAAATCGTGCACTTTAATAAACGCCACACTTGAAAATAGACGATTGTCAATAGAAGTTGTGGCGTTTATTAGAGGAAATACTCAAACCTCCTATGCAATGCAAACAGATGTTGAATACTGCTCAATATACATGAAAATATCACGTGCTGTAGTAGATGACAACCTACTGAAGGCCCGTTGGGGCCCGGTATGGAACCCAGGCCTTTAAATCTAGCCCCTGCCCGGGCCCGAGTCAACTCTGACACCGGCATATGCATGGGCTGTCCATTTGACTGAATAAACTGCTTTCATTGCTTTTTCACTAAAAGGCATCACAAACATATGACATCAAGCTGAAAAGAGTTATATGCACAATGTTATTGAGAAAATTTAGGCAACCTTCAATTAAGTTGTCGAATTATCTTTGTCGTTGACGATGAAGATGAGATTTTAATCATAATCGTTGATCGAAAAGCAATTTAGACTTATCGCATTGTTGTTATTGCCGATAAGATAAACAAGTTTCCACCTTTGCCCTGTACCAAACCGTGGAATGATTTCTTTTCATGTAGGGAACTTGCTTAACATGAATCGTGCCTTCTATCAGGAAAAACTCAAAGCAGCAATGCGAAAAGCAGGAAAACAAAGCTATTCTAAGCAGAACTACAACAAAGCTATTCCAACTTAACAAGTCCTTCATTTAATTCAATGACTCGTAAAAAATGTGATTACAAAATAGTGCGTTATACTATTTCAATTTTTCATTTTTTATGCTGAAATGCTGTTGAAACATTCATACCATAACGTTTTCAGATTCAAGAAATGAAACATAAATTTAGTAAATCATAAAATCATGCCGGTGAAAATTGGAATAAAACTTGAAATGTCAGCTAAGAAATCACGAATTTGATCGCTACTTTTTCATGAAGACTTCCATTAGGCCTAAAATGCGGTTCGTGGAATTCCCTTGATAATCAACTTGATTTCCGCTTAGTTAGGATGCTTATTAGCAAATACTCATTCCTTTTGATATCCAACTTGTTTCATGCTACTTAGGAAGATGAATCATCTCGGTAGTATATAAATTGCCAACATTTTGACTTTAATAATTTTTTGGACCACGGGAGCGTAATCTCCGGAAAAACTGAATCTTTTGATATAAAAATTTACACTGTATACACATACTTTTTTGAGTCGACACTCTACCTATATAACCCTGATCTATGGATATAAGCTAAACTGATTTTCGTTAGATTTAGTCAAATAATCCATTCAAGCCATAAAATTCCATCAAGAGGCTAATTTTCATCATCTATTCGCCTGATTAAAAGTGTGGTGAAAGACACGTCACGCAGACAATTCGAAGGACGCATCAATTTTCCACGGGTTGGCCTACAACAGCTTCGTGCAACCACGGTCTGCAATTCATTTTGTAGCAATGTGGATTTAGAATTAATTTAGATTAATTTTCGATATTCAAATTTCGGATGTATTGATTTTCTGCAGCGCTTGGCGGTTAGTCGAGGTTATCTATCAGTCCGGCAGGCACAGCAAGCTTCTGCAGGGAACGAGGCCGAAAATGACACGTTCACAGAATGCTGTGCACCCTATGTATAATACGAATCTGTGCGTCTGCCGAGTTCTGGCTAGTTCACCTTCTTGGTCAGACAGAATCAAAAAAGAACGCAAATGGACTCGGATTGCAGTTTTTGGTAAAAATGACATTTTCTATGGTTTCTCTTGTCATCTATCTGAAAAGTATTAAGGCTAGAGCCATATTTTTCGACATGATATGTCTTCAGGTCATTTCCTATCATGCATATTTGAGATTATCATACATGTGATCGGCGATGCATGCGAGAAAGTGGTTCAATGTGGATAAAGTGGGCCAACAGGTTGGTGTTAACGTACAGTAGGAGGTTGTATGCTGACATTTTTTTTGAGTCCACACTATGTAATACATGCTCTATGATGGGAGAACTTTCTTGAGCTTGACTATGTCACTTAAACTACCGGCACTGAAAAATATAACAATCAAAGACAATAATAATAAGTAGTTTATAGGATAGAAACAGCTCCACGACACCAGTCAGATTCGGAGAAGAAATGAAGCTCAATGTAGTGAATCACAAAAACATAGAACTGTGATCCACATCTAAATGTTAATTGTTGAATTCTAACTGCATAGAATTGGCTGGTGGAAAAGATTATTTGTGATTATAATGTACATGTATGTGATTCGATAGGTTAACAAACTTGAAATTGGAGCCAAAAAGCAGACCAGGAACTCAACTTTTGCGTGAAGACTTGTATTATTATGGGACATTATGACATTTCTTTCGCAATCAGCTTAATCCCCGTTTAATTATATGCTTGTAATTACATTTTCATTCTTTGTGGTGTCTTGAAAGTTTCATGCTACTTATATATTAAAGTCTGAGGTTCCAAATCGCTAGTATATAAATACGGGAATAATTTGCAAAAATTGAGCTTTTCAAAAATTGACCTAATATTCTTTTCTTGGAACGCATTAACATTATCTCCGCTAAAAGCTGAATCTTTTGATATAAAAATGCTCACTGTTTGCTGACATTTTCTTGAATTCACTCTCTACATACTCTAAACTCATTCCACATTCCAATCTTTTCGATCAAATAATTGATTCCTCACATTTCACGTGTTTTAATCAGCAACATATGGTACATTATTGGTATCGTGTGATTACATTACGTATATTTTTCATTATTCTCAACTAATTGGATTGTTCGATCCATTCATCCAGTGAGGCTCATGTTATTTGGTATTTAATCACCAAAATCAGAAGCCCTTCATGCATTCAGAAGCAGCGATGAAGTGGTTACTTGCAGCACTGTTGGTAATATCAATTTTTGGATTGGATATCGGTAAGCATTTTGTAACATGTTATAGAAGAGAATCAAATGAATATCAAACCATACCCAAACTGTTTTTAAAAGTTGATTTTATTTTTCGATAAGAATTTGCGGGTGTCCTAAGCATCGTTCGACGTCGGGAAGGGTGCCACTAGAACCGCAACGTTGTCCTAAAAATGCCGGTCTAAATGTTGGTCATAAATGGGTTAAATGTTGATATTGTTTGATTGTCAATTAGAGTTTCGTTTGCATGTTACTTGCACTTTTGTTTGCTACAATTAGTCCGGCAGCTGGAACGAGCTTCTGCAGGGAACGAGACCGAAAATGAAAGTTTCACAGAATGATGTATGATCTACACGTACCACGAATCTGCGCGTTTGACGAGTTCTACACTGTAAATCGCTCAATACCAATCACATACGAAGGATGCATGCCAAAATATTTTTTGGTATATATTTGTATGATTTTCGTATGTTATTTCAAATGTGGTGTGCTTTACATACTAAAGCCATAGCAGCACAATGTTAAAAGAAGGCATCAATCATGTCCAAAGTATGTTGATTTAAGGCCTTTTGTCAATAAAGATCATACTAATGTTGCTACTGTTCTGTAAGTAGTGAGATAATGACATTCAAGGGTCATACTTTCAATACTGAATTCGATTTTAATACACGCAAGTCTAAGGCATTTCATGAATAAATAATAAGTATTCAACCATCAACAATGAAAAATATACCAGATGTTAGTTTCAAATTGTATGTGATTTTGGTATATGTTTGCATGCAATTTTCGTATCCAGCGAGTTACAATGTAGTTAGTTCATCTTCTACCAGACACGATCAAAGGAAAACACAAATAGACTCGGATTGCAGTCTTTGGCAAAAATGACATTTTCTATGGTTTCTCTTGTCATCTATCTGAAAAGTATTAAGTTTAGAGCCATAATTTTCGACATGATATGTCTTCAGGTCATTTCCTATCATGTATATTTGACATTATCATGCATGTGATCGGCGATGTATGCGAGAAAGTGGTTCAATGTGGATAAAGTGGGCCAATATGTTGGTGTTAACGTACAGCAGGGAGGCTTACCAAATCTAAATGTGTGTAGCTTCATAGACAGGGGTGCATGAACGTGATAGAAAATGACCTGATGGCATATCATGCTGAAAATTATGACTCAAAGTATCATTTACTTTCTCCTTGCATGTATTGTAGATATCCAATCGCTTTATTTGACCTGTAAAGCAGATTATCTCCTGCGTAGGAAATGCAGTAGAAGGAGTGTAATCTTTGCCAATCATAGAAGTAGATAGGGCCTAATAGCAGATGGTAGATGGTTTCTATGGCATTGTTTATTTCAATGTTGCCAACTATGACTGCTCTTGTCCTGCTTTAGTACAGACTAAATCTGTGAATAGACATTTTCACGATTGATCAGGCTAAATTTCTATTCAAATACCCTTGATAATCATAGACATGTCAATCACAATCTGTCCTTGATCATCATAGCACGTCGGCAAATATAACACTCTATGCAACTCGTGCATGAGATTGCTTCATCATAGCACTCGAAGTCGTTAGATTTCATGGACTCCTCGATATCTTGCGTTGGGGCATATGAGAGCATTTTGACATTCAGCGAGATGACAACTCGTGGTCTGAGATTGCTGAACAAATGAGATGCGGCAAGAAAAAATGCAAAGAGAAGTGGCGATATCACCGTGACACCTATCGGAAGAAGAAACTGGAATTATGGTGGAAATCCAAAGCCAAATTGGATATACTTTGAGTCTCTGAGCTTTTAAAAGACTTAGTTAAAGAAAGAACTACAGCAAGTAATGTATCATTTTATGAAGAAGTTGAAACTTCGTCTTCGATGGAGACATCACCAAATGATGAAACTAGGCATGAGAATCTCGATACGAGAAAAATCTGTAATGGGCATACAAAGCGACGAAGGCTAAAAGATAGCATGAACGAAGCTTTGCATGTATGAATGAAGAGAGCTAAAATTATCGATGATGACGACGAGATATTTAGTAAATCTATTGCTGGGCAACTGCGTGCGCTAATTGAATGACAATAGTATTAAATCGAAAGCAAAGTTCCAAATACAGAAGGTGAGTCTTGTCTGATAGTTTTTGCGGAGATTACGTTCCTGTGGTCCAAAAAATTATTTGAGCAATTTTTAAGAAGCTAAAATTTTGTAAGTTTATACACACTGTAAACTGTAATCATCCAAATAATAGATCAGCCAATTTATCAGCCATGATGATCAGACAATTGCAACAGACAACATGAGACAATGAACAATCAAAAGTGGCTGTTCAGAGAAGACAAGATGAGACAATTATTCGCCAAAATATCAGACAATTCTGTCTACTTTTCTAAAAGTATTGTCTCTCAAGCTGAAAGTATTTAAATATGATCAAACTATTCAACATCAGCTAATGGAAACGAGTCACTCCTAATCACATAGGTTCTAACTCTGCTCCCATCATTCACACTCGCATTATGAACAGTACTTTCTTCTAAGATGTTGTATTTGCTATAATTGATTGCTTGACGAAGTAACTGACTAATAATGCAATCATGAAGGATGGAATAGTGCTCAACTCTGGAGGATCTCGCTCGGGCCAATGACTCTGATTAGAGCCTAAGAGATGGAGAAAACGGTTCGATATTGATAGTCCAATGAATAATACAACATTGAATACAGTATGTTCGAAAAGTCACTACTATTCAAATTTTCTCGATTTTAAATTCTGATGTAGAATTAAATTCTTCAGCAAAATTGACGTCTGCATTGACGTCTATTGAGACAACGCCATGAATGTCTATATTGATTTTCAAATTTAGTCACCTAGATATCTAAAATGTTGAATTTTTAAAGTACATTGTGCGTTCACATTTTTCGCTTTGTTTCTTGCTTCGTTCATTGAAGATGGTTAATCCAAGTGACTACGCGGTTCAATACAGAGTTCACGCTGCTTCGTTTTACATCTCTATTGACTAAGATAGACATTCATTGCATGACGCTTGTTAGAGACAGACGAAAGATGATATTGAACTACCAGAACATCACGGGATGAAGGTTTAGAGTAACAAAACTGACCGATAGTGTGTTTGATAGACCGAGGAGTGGAAGACCAACTGAACGGGGAGACACGATCGACAATGTGGGGAAGTTGTGAATAGTGATCCGAAAACTTTTGTGTGGAGACTATCCGACGAACTGCAGATAGTGCAACAGTGCATCATATTTTAAAAAAGCATCTTGGACTTCATATATGGAAGCCTGCCAACGTTGAATTCAACGAAGAAGATTCAACATTAAGAAGATAAACACACATCTGATGTGAATATGCATTGGCATAGAAACATCGTTTGTTGACCCAGTAATATCTCGAGTTGGCAGAGACATCAGGGTAAAGACTCCTCTCAAACATTACTCAGAGTTGAGGGAATGCCATTTATGTCTTATCTTCTAATGATTTGCTTTGTTCTATCGATAAAGATAAGATGCACGTTTTGCCAAACAAATTTCGTGCTGAATTGCAAATTTTGTATAAAACCGATGAGTTAGTTGGTCAGACAGAAAGTAAAGCAGAGTTTTCAACCTGTTGGCACGTGATTTTTCTGATGCTTTTCCCACGACTGAAAAGCTACTCAAAACACTCACCACGCTTAGCATGTCTAGTTGTGGTTGCGAAAGATCCTCCTCTTCTCTCAAAAGAATCTAAAGATTTTTTAGGACGAGTATATGTGTGTCCGATGAGAGATTGTGTAGTTTGTCTTTTCTTTCGATTGAAAAAGAACTCATAGCCCGCATGATAAAAAGTGACCCTGAAAAATGGCATTCAGACGATAAAGGCATTTTGACAATGTCAGAAGGAAGAATAGAATTAATGAAAAAATGAAGATTGAATTGGAATGCTTTGTTTTTACTTCCTTTAGAAGGCACAAGTTTACGGATGCTGTATATACTCCTATGCATTTTAAAACGATATGATAAAAGGCGAACAATTACACAATAGTTGGACCTGCCGTTTGTCTATTGATTCTAAGTTTATTAGGTTTAGGTGTTTACCTTGGAATAAGAGACAATAATCGCCGCTGGTTGAAACGCATCAATATTGAAGAGGAGCCGGGAATTAATCACAGATACTCGAGGAAACTTTCAGGGTGTTCTTCTAAAGATCTGTGACCTTTGACCTGCGTTCCAATGTGATCATGGTCTTCTTTATGATTAATAACATGCACTTACTAAAATGTTTTGATTCATAACTGCAACTTAACACTCTATTTTTACGCTGCACAGGCGCTCACGATTTTAGCCCTCCATTTGTCAGTAGCATTTGGGAGTTATCAATCCCCTACCTCTATATATCCCTGTACTTGCGAAATAGGAATCAGAAATGCATATCACGCCTTCTAAACAGGACTTCAACATTCCTCTTTTGTCTTTCAGCAAGTGGGAGCGTTAATGTCGAAGTTTGGGATTATCGTTATTCAATGGAAAACGTGAAGCCCCAGGTACTAAGCTTGGATATCCACCCAGGATGGGTGAAGCTCACCGCTTTCAAAAAGGCGCTGGCAGGAAAAATTAGTGGAAGACTCGACATAGTGTATCAATTTCAAATAAAGGTTGGAGAACACACGTATGCTATGGCGGCGAATTCCGTGACGAATAGACTAACATTTGCAGATGCTCAGGGGAATGATATCAGGGAAAAGATATCTATAGATAGGTATATAACTTCTAGGAATGATGACAAAATTGTCATTCCACCAGGACGCGTTGCTCTCGTGGTCTTACGGAATTCATAATCTGAAGGAGTCAAACGTCATTGGAAAATATACCTCTTTTTGAAGATACTTTTGGTTCTGATTTAAAATAGAGTGTAAATCCGCCGATCTGATGTATGAATGTTAATGCTCGAAACCATAGTTTCTAAGCCGCAGCCATACTCTATCTCCCGACGACTTTTCATTCCAGCAAATAACACGTTTCCTGCCAAAGATGAGCTAGCTCATCAATATAACAATCTACACTATAAATTGAGTCACTTCATTCAAAGCATTCCCAACAAGGGCACTTTCATTGGGCTTGCAAGTCGCTAAGATGGTCATAGATGACATGTGCTGAAAACATGCACATTTTCGAGAAGATTTTGGTTAAATTTGGTATACTCATTACAGATTGATAGATCATCAAAAATCAACTCATATCCCGTCATCATATGTATTTAAATCTTATTCAATTCACATTTGCATTGCCAAAGCTGTTCTGTAGGAGCAATGTTTTAAAAAGTGAGACGAAAAGAAGAAAAAGATGCAGGTCAGTATGCCTGTTCATCTTCTTCTATATAATTTGTTGTCAGACACTTCATTAACTTCATTCATTAGTGATAAATTCATAATAAGTAATTAGTATCTTATTAATAATAATAATCATAATAAGTAATAAGTTCATTGAAAATAATCGATAAAAAATAGCCAAAAAAATTAACTGATAGCGATTCATTCGTAAAACGTTGACAAATAAGCGTTTACAATCAAGTAATACAATCATGTGATTCCAAGAAAGCAAATAAGATCACAAATATTACTCATTTGCAGACTTATGTTGTAATTGTAGCTGCAATTACAATTAAGTAATTGAAATTACAATTGCTGTAATTAGTGATTGTAATCAATTACATTTCTAACTACGCAATTGAGTAGCATTTGCAATTAATTTTGCAGTCAGCATTGTTGAATATTCATTCAATATCCAGCATGAATTACAGTAAAATGGGGGAGCAATTAACATTTTTCAGGTTTTTTTTGATGTTATTTTCTTAATGTTGCAAACATTATCCACTTTCACCTCTTTGAACTGCAGGATTATCATTAGACACAAGCATGATAAAGGATGTTTCGCAAAAAGTAATATGTTCAGTTCTATGATATAAAAAGTTAGACTATCTTTAAAAAATTAAAAATGGATATTTATTAGCAAGATGCTTTTTATTTCTAAATTACACATTTCTATGCACTGATCAACAAAATAAGTGATTTTGTTTGTTCCAATATCTCGACAAAATAACAAATGTCTCTCGACTCAAAAATACGAACGTAGAACTGAAACATTAACGATCGATGCATGTAAAGATCTTCAGTCTCTTCGTTACACACCACAGAACTATCTTCTGCGACCTATACACTGAACCCATTCGTTTCTGCAATTTTCTTCTCTTCTACAGCGTTCAATGCCGCTGGCCTTCCAGGTTTGCTTTTTCATAAACTTGTGCATGTGACATGACAGAGTCCTTGTCGTTGTGCTGATGTTCTAATGCTCATGACGTCGTTGACATCCTTTGAAGGTCGTTTCAGAACATCTGTACGATGCTCAGTGTATTTTCGCCGGCTATTTCCTTTCACATATTTCTGAGGCATCTCGCTGTTTCTCGAGGCAGATGACGTATGAATAACGTATATGAATAGTTTGAAACATATCATGAAACTTATTAAAAGCTTCAGTAATTGCGTCTCGTGCTCCGATTGTTGCAGCAATAGGGAATAGCATGCAGGATTATGGATTTTATGTTCATTGAAATTCGGTCTGTCATGCTTGTTGAGCAGTTTGCATTTTCTATATCGCCACAAAACTAACAGTTAATATTTAAATGAAAATCATCATCCTCTATGAATCTCATTTAACTACATAAAATAAACCAAGATTAAGCCTACTGTACGAAATAATAAATCTGTAATGAACTTTGAAGAAAAGAAAAGAAAATACATGCGAAACCGCAGTATAGGTACTGAACTTGCCAGAATCGACCTACAACGTCTCACCTGGAGCTACTCAATGAAGAAAATGAAATAGGGAACTAGACTTGTTATAAATAAACCAATTGGTGACAAACTATTTATGAAATTTAATCTACCTCTCAAGAGGACCGGTCTGTGTTCCATCACATCTAGTCTTAATTCTCAAACAATTACGACAAGCGTAATCTGTACACGATGGAAGATACTACCAATCACCTATTTCACTGCAGATGAGAAAGGAGATAATCATTCACGTTGTTACCTAGCTTAATATAGGAAATAAACGAACCAAGTAAGTATCAAACTGTAGATCGCACTAACTATTTTAAAAAAGAAGGGTAATAAATTCTGGAAGATAAACTGCTGAAAATGAATATTTAAATAAGACTGTAATGGAATATTGAAATTATAACAAACGAAAAACAATAATTAGGAAGCAATTGAATGAACGAATAAATGAATAAATTATTAAAATATATTAATATAGTTAATTTAATGAAGCAAGCAAATAAATTTAAGCATAATACATAAAGCGACGCAATTTTTTCTGGCTTAAAGTGTCTTTTATTCAATAGATACAAAAGAAAAATCATGAAAAAAGTCAAAAGTTAAGCTTCGAGGATTGCAGCCTGACATTTAAGGTGTTGACTCCATTTTTTGGAATTTTTGCTCATAAAAGTTACACAAATTAGTATTTTGTTGAACTGGTTATTATAGAAATCATCTACAGATCATGATCTTTCAAATGAGTTATCATTCAGTGACAGAGGATGAAGTAAAGTGTACAAACAGACACTTTTCGTTGGTGTAACTGCAAATTTTAACATAGAAATTTCAGGAAAATTGTTGATATACTTTAATATGAACTTATTAATGATAATTACTTATTATGATTAATATTATTAATATGATACTAATTACTTATTATGAATTTATCACTAATGAATGAAGTTAATGAAGTGTCTGGACAAACAAATTTTATAGAAGAAGATGAGCAGGCATACTGACCTGCATCTTTTTCTTCTTTTCGTCTCACTTTTTAAAACATTGCTCCTACAGAACAGCCTTGGCAATGCAAATATGAATTGAATAAGATTTAAATACATATGATGACGGGATTTGAGTTGATTGATGTAAGCTTACATGTAGATGACTTGCTATGACATGATATGGTCATATACTCAGGCAGAATTTTTCCAGCAAATGATCATTCATGTTCATACCCCCAAGACTACCCAAAACCAAAGACCTAACTTTGTTGTAGGTTTATGCCGTTTCTTCTTTCAGCCCTGAGATAAGCATAAGTATGCATTGATTGAATCGAACTATTAAACTCATAACGTTTGCATAACATCAGCAAATCTAAGAGAGAGAAGTCCTCAGATTTGAACAATTCTATGCACAAAGATTCTGTGACAGCCTAAGACACTGCGTTTCGCTTTACAAGGATTCGTCAGTACGGCTGGGAAAGGTCCGGACAAGCTTCAAAAATTTAGAATTGGCACTGTATAATCTTTATCAGCCGAACGGCATAGCCAGGATAGATAAGTACAGAAGAGACTGTTGTGTAGTCCCTTGCTCAGCCATTCCAGATAATTTGAGCTAGTTTGGGCAATTCCGAGTCGTGTTGACGAGCCCGTGTAGGGAGAGAGAAAAGGCAACGTCCACTGTGCAGCTACCAACGAATTTTTGTGTTTTTGTGCTCAAATAGTTCAAGTCTGAAAAGAGTGTAAGAGTGAATAGAAACATCGTTTTTACCTCATCAAGCAAATTTCATTGAGAAGTCACATTGTACAAAAATCGCACGATTCCTGGTGATTCAAGAATCACACGATTGATTCCTTCGCACGATTAATTCACGCTCTCAACAGATGGTCCGGTGGTTAGAGGGTATGCTTGCACGTCCTCTAGCTCCAACTCCGCTGGTTCAAACCTACCCACGACTACTGAGGCCCAACAGGCCGAAACATGTCTCGTGGTGGTTACATCTGTTGAGATTTGATAAATTTATCGGTAGAATTCTCTGATAATTTTCTACTATTTGCCTATAGTTTGGAATAGTTCATCACTGTACGAGTTTGGGTCAAAATCAATTATTTAGAGAAAGACGATTATTGTTATTACTAGCAGGGCTGGGCGCGGTCCGGTCCGACGCACGGTCCGCGGACCGCACGGTCCGAGGCTCGGTCCGGTCCGGACCGTGCGGTCCGAGCGACCATCAATAAGTTAAAAGAAGTGACTCATTTTGTGGGAATGGTCTCGACGCTCGGTCCTCAGAGGTGAAATGGGCATAATAATATAGTTATGGAGGTAATTTGGTTCAATATATTGTAAGAACTTTTGAAAACCTTTGCCTTCAGCAATGCTGTTAGGGAGAAGATCCGTCGTTACCATGTCAGTGAGTAGCTCCGTAATATTCAAGGCTCGTTCTGCTGAGCATGGTCGAGCACCTATGAAATAATTGTCCAAATTGTTTGATCTACATGATGCATCTGTAGAAGAGGATCCTGCCACCGTTACTGATGATGATGCTGATAATTCCGCCTTTCTTGATGATGATGTTGATATTCTGCCGTTGTTGAAGGCGCCGTTTTCGAAACAGCTCGTCCACTGGCATCTCTCTTAGTCGTTGTACTTGTTAATGTTAAACCAATTCTTTGCGTCTGGTGTGTCGACTTCAGATGTCTGTTCAACGTCGATGTCGTGCCACTGTACGAGAAGATTTTGTGGCATAATTTGCATTTCGCTTGTCTATCTGTTCCCTGAATAATGATTTCAAAATACTTCAACACATCGGCGGTTTTGTAGCCCGCGTTCCACGACATGTTGATGACTGACAAGATGTTTAGATTTCGACAACGCTTGTTCTCTTTTAACGTGAAGTATCGATTCATCGCTATTCATTGAGATCACGTTGTGACGTTGTCAATATCGCAAGGTCAAGGGGAAAAGAAATGATCGTGAAGCGTAGACTAGAGAGACTATAGATCACAGATAAAGGAAGAGTGCAATAGGTACGTGATGACGGTGACGTAGACAATAGACATAAATATTGTAGCCTCACTGATCGCCTATGGTCGGCTGTTCAATTTCCGCTGTTCACAAGACTGATTTACTATTGAAACTGCTGGCTGACTTGAAACTTGATCGCTCGTTCCGAACCGTGCGGTCCGAGCCTCCACTCGGACCGCGCGGTCCGGACCGTGCATCGGACCGTACGGTCCGGACCGTGCCGGTCCTCCCAGCCCTGATGTCTAGTCACAGCTTCATGTAGTAGGTGTGATGTATGTACTAGTGGTAAATTGTTTTGTCGTGTTTTGACAGCATATTTCGACAGCATCAGATCACGTAATTGCTGCGCCTTAGCAAGAATAACTTACAGTGAAGAGGAATAACTTGCCGCCTTTTAAGACCGATTTTTATAAAAGTGTACAAAACGTTGATATGCCTTCTATCATAGAATAGGGATATATAGTTAGAGTGTCGACTCAAAAATGATTCTGTATACAGTGAAAATTTTTATATGAAAAGATTCCGATTTTTGCGGAGATTACGTTCCCGTGGTCCAAAAAATTATTTAAGCACTTTTGAAAATAGTCAAAATTTGCCAATTTATATACTACCGAGATGACTCTCCTATATAAGTAGTATGAAACAAGCTGGATATCAAAAGGAATGATTTTTTGATAATAAGCATTCAAGCTGATTATCAAGGGAATTTTATCATTAGTATCATAATAGAAGTCTTCATGAAAAAGTCGCGATATTATTCATGCTCACTTGGTTGAAATTTCAAGGTTTTAATTCAATTTTCACTGACATGATTTCATGTATCAATAAATTCATGTTTCATTTCTTGAATCTGAATAGTGATGTGGAACCATTTACATCTTTCAAAATTGATTGAAATCATAGTCGTTGATTATGTGATTTGCTCTACAGGTGGAAAATACTCTTGAGGTTGAGCATGAAAGCAATAGCAGGTCATTGAGTTTCTAATTTAATAAACATAAATTTATTAAAAAAAAATTTAATAAAAATAATTTAATAAATAAAAAATTTATTTATTAATTAATAAAAATAAAAAGAAATGCGGAGTTACCACTCTACCTAATATACCTATTCTATGGTTGTGTCATTATGACTGAAGTTCTATTGGTTCTGCCATTGACAAAGGAGCTAGACCTGAAGCCCTTGGAAATACACGTCGAGACTCGCTATAACGAACCCTTTCATGACGAACATTTATCTACGAGTATTACGAATCATATTTTTCTGAATATCAATGAGAATCGAGAGGGAAAATAAATTGTTGAGACTCACAGTCAACATTCTGAATCTTATATGACCGAAATTCTTAATGTTAAATGATGAATTTCAGAAAAAAGGTTATGAAAGAAATATACATGCACATTAGACAATCTTTTTCAAAATCCTAAGGATAATTCAACTCAAACTATAGTTGGAACTGTAGCCGTCATACCGGTAGAACTCTGTGCCGGCTTTCGCGATTTTGTTTTTATGCATAAATTCTGCTTTTGTTTTTCACTAAGACATAGAGGTCTACTGAATTTTCTACCAAGCAGCCTGAAGCAGCTCATTAAACGAACATTACGTGTAAGCACCAGCTCTGCTCAGAAACATGTCCCTTCCCGATATAGCGAACCTCTTACATGGATCCCTCGAGGCTCGCCATCACAAAATTTAAGATTTTGTTTATCTGCTTCGGTTTGCTAGAACTGTGATTAATGCGAAATCACCGGCACATCGAGGAACCTATTAATTGGACAAAAAGGAAAATTCCTAATCCCTTACAGAGATAGGAAAAAAGTCGTGCGTCGCGTGCGGATTAATGTGAGTTCAAGCAAAGTGTTTCGATTGCAACAATTCCTTCAGATTCGAAGAATTCAGATCATTGCGTACATGTTTTCTCCATAATGTTGGCCCTTCCGATCATTATTAAAAAAGTAGCAGGCGCATGAAAATTTGTTCACTTGATGATTTCACATCCTCTTCTCACCATTCCTCACTGTATAGTGCATACACTGAATCGAATGTTAGCCACACAGCGATGCGTGTTTTGGTGTGTGCGAAGTGATATCACAGCACGCACGCATCTCTCACTGGCTCTGGTGTCCTCTGCTGACAGCTTATTGTTTGCCATTTCCAATAGCAAGCGATACACGAATTATCCATTCGAGAAGGAGCAAGTTGTCTAATTCTGTGATGTGCCATTTCGATGTTAAGGTTACATATAACCCTTCCTTTCTAGGAAACTGAAGCGCGCGCAGATGAATCTAATTATGTGGTCGTTATAGCGAGTCTGGACTGTATCACAACTTATATTTTTCTCAATAGAAAAAAGAATATCAAAAAGACGGAAAATTTACTAATAATGATCCTAAGCGGAAATAAAGTTCATTATCAAGAAAATTTCATGAACGACATTGTAATTTAAGTCCTCATATAAAATATTTGAAAACTCATTTTGCCTCTTGGGTCAACTTTCGCGTTTTAATTGATATTTGATAGCTTTTGTCCAGTAGGCTAGATGGATATGTTACGCCAAGACACTTGTCCAAATTATTAGCTGACGAAATGCATTATCTCTGCAAACCATACGTCACCAAACCGATGAAATGCTTGCTACCAAATGCTTTATTTCTCTTTACAGGGTGCGCAGCTGCTTTTTGAACACTTTGTTGTTAAAACAAGCTGGACCATATCAGAGTTGCATCAAGTTTATCTAATTCTCTCATAAATATGCTAATAGGGTAAGTTTCTTTGACATGTAAATTGCTCTGTAATGTATCTTATCATTAAAATCTTACTCTGGACTTCTTCTGGCATTATTTATTGATTGAGTATGAATCGTGCTGCCGGACATGAAGCTTATACAAATAATCTAATCTGATACCAAGATGTTTGATCTCTTTGAACATTGTGGATCTTTAATTGAATTTGCGCTGTACAATCCATACGATTCATCCTTTGAATAATTGTCTGTCATTCGTGTTGCCCCATCCTTCCAATGATCTGCTAGTATTCGTGATAATTTCTTTTATGTATTTCTCACCAGTTGCGTGGCAGCCTGTCAGGTAATAGGCAACATTACCTATCCATTGTCGATTTATCGCCTACATTATTGAATTCCCTAATTGATTTCTAGATGCACAATGCCATCTTCACATCATGTTCATCAAATGTATGATGTACTTTCATAATTTCCACAAATTTTGTGCAATCATTGCTGCTTGTCACAAAATTCAAGTCACTATCTCCGTGCTCTGCATTGAGAAATATATATTCTGATACATTGACTTATTGTTTCACTAGCTCAATATGCCACGCTCAATTACGCGTAATTACACATGACCCTAAACATACGCAGCTATGCGTGACATTGCTGCAATATCTGTCGGCAGTGCTGTTATATAGACTTCGCGTCTCATGTGTCTGCATGTATCAGAGGCTAAACAATGTGATAGGAGCTCAATTTCATGCTCAGAGAAAACAGAACATGCATAGCGGTTCATCCGTGGTTCAAGCGGCAGCGCAGACAACCGTAGACCCCGATTAACCAAATTCAATGGCACTCTATGGCATTCTATGACACGCAATGGGAGTGCCATAGCACACCTCACCATTCAATCGAAGTCAATTGGATCCAATTGCATTGGAAGTGGGAAAATATGAGTGCCATAGAAGCTATCCAAAAGAAGCAAACGCGCAGCGACAGTTTTGACTCCGTAATCTGACTTTGTCCAATGATATTGCAACATTTGCATGTTCAGTATAATTTCAGATGCCTTTGGCATGTGCAACAGTCATTGTTAATCACATCCTTTGGTCGTGTCTCAGTGTCTCGTATTTTTATGAAAATCCGTCGTTTGCTGAATCAATCATCTTATCCGGTTTGTCTCAATCATCACACCAATGGAGTAAGTTCAAATGAAACTTCAGTTGTTCAGTATCATTGTTCAGTATCATTTGTATAGTCCATCAGTCAAATCATCAAGTCCTCATTGTTCCAGCAATTCATTCACGCACTGTTTTATTGAATTATGCAATAATTTAGATTTTTCGAGGTAGGAATTAGAACTACTGTAATATATGATTTATGTAGACAGTCTTATCTATTCCTCGTTCAATTGTCGTATGTGTAAAGTAGCCATTTCAACAATACGTTCAAGTGGTATGCGATGTGCGTTATCATAGCACAAAAATTATTGTAAATTTGAATATTTTAACTAGATTAAATTATTCAGGATATTAATTTGAAAATCGTAAACCTTTCTCAGCGAAGACCTACGCATAAATTTATGCTATAAGTTTTGAAGATAAGCTGTAATCACTTAAATGATGCAGCAGTTAGTTACATCGAAATTGGAACAGAATTTTTCTTATATTAGATGCCGGGTGTATCTTTTGATTTCGCTTGTTTCATAGCTTTCTAACTGGCCCAAGCATATTATGTTTTAAATTTCAGTTCGGGCTAATCGGGTTCTTTCAACGAGTCTGCTGCGTCATCTGAGAAATCCACGTTTGGTGAAATCCTCGAATCGGTGTTTTAAGCCATGAAGTAAGTTATCAAGTCCTCGGTGTTCCAACAATTTATACACTACTATCTGATTGAATTATGGCCCAATTATTTTTGGTCTTCTAGTTATCACTTAGAAAACCGTTCTTTAATTTCACTTTCAAAACCTTTAATAGGTGTACCATCAGGTTGACGCCACTGTTTCACAAGTGGTTGGAAAGATCAACTCGAGAAAATGAGAAATCAAACACAAATTTTCTTCAACCAATTAAGAAAAAATATTAAATTTTTTTCTGTGTAACGTTTCGCTTTCTGCTTCTGCTGGTAAAATCATAAAAATAAAGGGAACTTTAAAATCACATTGAACGAATTGTACTAGAGTCTGATACATGGGAGCTGCTTTCTCTTGTTCCCACAGGCCGACGAATTTCTATGTTCTTTGCTGAGGTGCATAGTTGACCATTGAATCAGTTTCATAGAAGGATTGGCACTGTATGCAATTAGCAGTTGATAGACATGTGATATAGGGACAGTCACGTGAACTCACACTCTAGATCTTATTGTGCGAGCCGATTCTCCAACATATGTCGATGTGCAACCTGTACATTCAATGAAACATATACAAAACTTTAGCAATCACACTTCAGATTTGTAAGACTGTGTACAGTATACACAGTTAGCTATCATGTATGCACTCCTGTTGTGACATGGGTAGTAAAATATGAGATAGAGGTTTATTAGGGAAACAGACATTCAATGAGGTGGCAAGCTACATTTGTACCATATTCTTTTTAGTTCTCTTGAATTCTCAATTCATTGCTATTTGGTAATGATGACCACAACTTTTCTCTTTCACCTCTTTCTCACTCGATATACTTACTTGCTTCATGGCATGTCTGATAACTTTCTTTGGACAATCGCTCTTGCATTGCTGTTTGGAATTTGTGTTATATTCATGTCATTTTCCTTCAAAGCATCATTTTTTCACATTTCTTGAAGTTCACCTAAGTTCAATTTTCAATGGATTGACGAGGATATATATAAAATGGCATTAGTGTATATATGATAGCTATCTGTAAATACTGTACACAGTCTTACAAATCTGAAGTGTGATTGCTAAAGTTTTGTATATGTCTCATTGAATGTACAGGTTGCACATCGACATATGTTGGAGAATCGGCTCGCACAATAAGATCTAGAGTGTGAGTTCACGTGACTGTCCCTATATCACATGTCTATCAACTGCTAATTGCATACAGTGCCAATCCTTCTATGAAACTGATTCAATGGTCAACTATGCACTTCAGCACAGGGCGTACTTTAACATATTAAGTGGGTGGGCAACTGCCCACCCACTAAAAGATTTCGCCCACCCACTAAATATAATTTGCCCACCCAGTAATTTTGCCTCAAACTCAGTTTCGCCCATTTTGATTTCTAAAAATATTGATATTCATTCATTGGTAACGTCATTGTAAATTGAAGTTTATTTTCTCTTTCTATTCCTGATTTATCTGATAAGATACACAAAGGCGAAAACGACGCCGCAAGGCAAGGAAGAAGATGATTATGTCAGACGATAACTTCCAGGCCAGATGAAACACGTCTACTTGAGGTTCTTTGTTAATATTTACTTAAATTTGCTAACTGATTCGCATGTATGCAGCTCTGTTTTTATTGCCTGTAAATGAAATGTTCAACACATATGCTGCTTATAATTACGGATGTAGCCTAAAGCAATTCAAGGGATCAATCAAGGCGAACATCGCTGTGGATCTCCTGCTGATTAATAACTCATGGAAATTTTGGGATGGAATGTCCGGCGACTGTTTAATCCATTAAGTGATGCCATGTTCCAGGTGAGTTTGACCCGTGCGTACATGTTTATTTCTACATTCTCCAATCACCAAGTCTATAAGCAAACTCTTAGATTTCATTTGGTCCTCGTAATATGTGCCACTGATAACTCAAAAGCAACTGATTTATCAATTTGTCATACTGACTTGTGACTCACTACGTTCACAGTTGACACTCGTATCCATCTTCAAATCGGTCCGATTTAATTTTACAGTAAGTATAATATCAATGATCTGAATTTTCATTTCAGTGAAATGATGAAATTACAATCAAGGTCGGTGATGCAATTTACGGTATGGAGTAACCTCCACAGCGGCACCAGAGCCCTGTCGCTGCGTCGTTTCTGACAGTAGATTCGACTTACTTCGACGTGACAACCCTCGGCCCCAGGAATAAATCCTGGGTGGTTGTCTTTGGCGGGAATGCGTTAGAGTAACGCTAACGAAGCAGTCGGAGGAAGAAAAACTCACGGGCTTAGATGCATCACTGACTAGGCCATCAGAAGTAGGATGTCCCCTAGATAAGTTGGCCACCTTAATAAATTAGTATGACTTTTCCTCCCCTACCTTGATCGGATGACCTGTCTGGGGGTAGTGTTGAATGCAGCGACTTCGACAGTCGATGAATCTAACAGGCACCCTGACGGAATAACCACCCGAGAAGGACCGGCCTGATAGAAGAGACGGAAGTTTAATGCCGCAGTCAATTCGCCAGCAGCTCCGATCGTGAGAGGGTGGTTCCTTCTCACCTTGAGGGTAGTTAGGTTAGGGATTAAGTGTTATAAACTTTTCAACACGCATTCACACACATGACAAGAATATCGTTTATATATCAGTATCTCTTCGTAACTTCTATTGATTCAATATCAAAATCTGTATTTACGAGCAATATCAACGGACATGAATTACTTTGTGGCAGTTTCTATTTAATGGCTGTATTAACAAAAGTTGTGATCCACCCAAAAGTGTATTCAGGCTGAATGGGACAAAAGCATTTCACCACATATAAGTTTTGCGACTAAGACTCCTACAGGACCAAATCACAGCAATTACATTTCTCTCGTTAGAGGTTTAAAAAAATTAAGATTTTCATAGTTTTTATTTTTACTTTTTTTCAACATCACTTAAAATTATGAGACGTTGCTGTAACTTAAATTTTTATGAAACGATGGCATCTATTCAGTTTTATCCATATCTTTATGTAGGCTAGTCGTCCGTATTTTGCTTATTTCAGGAAAATGCCTGGTCGTCCACAGAAATTGAAAGCTGAACATGCTAAGGGTTCTAGAAGCATTATCTCAATGTGGGAATCACTTTCAAATTCAAGGAATTCCACTGCGTCTGAGAAATCACCAACCGAAAAAAGGGACCTAATTAGCCATGAGAATGAGCCGTCATCTCCAGCGGTAAACATAAGCATTTTGCCGACACATACCGAATCAGAGAAAGACAAAGAAGCATTCGATAATTCTACTCCGATTCCGAAATGTAAACTTATTACAGATGTCAGCGAGAGTGAGCCGATTACAGGAAAATTTGAACTTTATAAAGGCTTGACAACAGATCTCCATCGTCTCTTGTCGATGAAAAATAAAATATTCAAGGCCACAAAAGCCAAAGATAAATTAGGAAAAATGCGCCTTATTGTTACATGCATGATTTGTAAGGAGCATGAGCATGAAGTTTGTACGTTGGCTGCAAATGGAGTCGTGTACCTCGCAAGTGGTGTAAGAGTTGAGGGAAAGACTGGAGCTCGAAGACTCATTGATCATTTGCACAGTGAACACCATAATAGAGCTCAAGAAATCAACAAAATGACAG
Source organism: Prostheceraeus crozeri (assembly GCA_907163375.1). Lineage (NCBI taxonomy): Eukaryota > Metazoa > Platyhelminthes > Polycladida > Euryleptidae > Prostheceraeus > Prostheceraeus crozeri. The sequence goes on from CAJQUW010007643.1 coordinate 22,056, forward strand.
TCCTCTTAGAAACTCAGAGCGATAATCATCCGTGGGTTAATGTTATGAAAAAGCATAAAGTGGAAACAGTGAGATCACTAATCAAGATGGCAATGGACGTATATAATGACACGAAGTGTGAGACCGTATCAGCAAGATCTTGGCCCAGTCGCTCACTCACGTCAAACTTCTCAGATTCCATGATAGCACAATTTACAGAGTCATGGGATGCTCCCTTCGTCCCTTTCGTACCAACAAGTTCCCAGATGCATTACTGTCATCCTAATATATATCTGGAAATGCTTCAATGCATCACTGAAACTATTCAGGATGAAGTTAAGTCCGTACTTTCGAACGCATCTGCTATCGGTCTACAGGTTGACGGTTCCTCCGACCGCCAACAACTGATGATGAAGTTTGTCACATGCAGAGTAGCTTTAGACGATTCTTTGAAGACGTTGTTTCTCAGTGCGACAGAAGTGAATAGGAGAGGTGCGGAAGGTTTATTGGAGGCAGTTGGTCTGAGTCTGACAAAGCCAGCAACATGTAATGATGGAGAGTCAGATCAATGTGTCCCTGTGGTGCAGCAATTTGATTTTAAAAGTAAAATATTTTCAAAAGTTCGAAGTCTATCAACTGATGGTGAATCTGCCAATACCGGGAAGCGAGGAGGATTGTGGACTAAGTTACAGGAAGCATTGGGAAGGAAATTGATTTGCCAGTGGTGTATTTGTCATCGAAGTGATCTTGTATGGAATGATTTGATAAATAATATGAGCGAAGTCAGGATATGGTGGATGAACATGAAGGACGCTGTGTCATTTTTCCGCTGTTCACCTCATCGATGTGGAGAAGTGAAAAAATACATGGAAACCAACGGCGAAACTTTCAAGAACTTTGTCAATCCTCCTGAAGTTCGTATGGCGCAACATTTGCTGCAGATGTGTTTGGCTTTGATAGGAAACATGAATGGATGCTTTCATGTCTGGAGTGAAATGAAAATTAATGGTGAAAGAGAGGAAAGATCTAAAGGGAGCGGATTCCTTTCTACGTGGAAAAAAGATGGAATTAATTGTAAGCTAAATTTTGTTATGGCTGATTTGTTGAGAATACTGTCTACAACACAAAAAAGATTCCAAGAGGAACAATTGACCATATTGGACATCCGTGCCATAACTAAGAGCACATTATCTAAGCTGGCAGCCATGGAGGAGAACCCATATCCAGGTGGATACGAAGAGAAGAATGATACCAGCAGATCTCAAGCAGAAGATTCACCTTGTGAACCACCACAAAAGAGAAGAAAACTGAATGCTTATGTGCCTACCAGAACATCATTCAGTGCCATTCGACAAGAGGTAATTTTAACAATAAAAAATATGTTTGAGGTCCGACTGGCGGATGAACAAGAGGAAATACTGAGACAAATCAATGAGTTCGTCGCGAGTACAGAAATAGGTCAAATGTATAGAAATTCCAGGAAGCTGGCAGAGAAACTTCTTGATGAACAAAGCCTACAAGTCCTGTATGATGATATATGTGACATGTTTGCCGCTGGAGATGAAACGCTTTCCCTGAAGCCCATGGATTCAGAGCTGAACAATCGATTTTGGATTATAAGGAAATTCTCCCGACCACAGTCCTCACTCAGAAAGGTGTGCGACGCCATCCTCACCGCCACACCTCACTCAATGATGGTGGAAAGAGTTATTTCACATTACAACTCATTCAGGTGAGAATATACGCTTACAAAAAATCCGGATAAGTTGATTAAAAGTAAAGTAAAATACAGTAAATAGATCATGATAGATTTTTTCGTGTTATCCGGAATAGTCTGAGTTGCAGTAATGCATCTATATAATGCTGTTCACATGTATTAGTAATGTATTGAAAGGTTCGAAGACCATTCCCATTTGGGGATTGGAGGATAGGCCTTCGTCATTTGCCATTAAGAGAGAAAATCGAACTTTTTCTCATTCAAAAAATATCGAAGGCCTACCTACCAACCCTCTTCAAATGAATACAATCCTCTAACATTTAGATTGTTTTACTAATATCAAGTAGGCCTACTGTTGAATAATTTAAAGTCACAGTGTAAATGTCTTAGTTGTATTAGTATGAAAGGCAACAAAATTGCGCTTGCATATATTAATCAAAATAGGTTGTAGATGAAAATATGTTATCTTAGTTATTTACTATGACATTTGATTGAGATTCCGTCTTGCATTTCTTTCACAATAATGGGGAACACTAGTCGAAAATGTAGCCGGTTTGATTTGAAACTTATGTAAGGTCTCAAACCGAGAAGAACTCAGAGAATCATCAGCATTCTAGTGAAAGTAATAACGATTTTCCTACGATATTATGAATAAGTATGATAAAAGTGTGGGATAGTTTTGATATGATTTCATTTGTACGCTTGCAGGTCTGCTCATCGACTATCAATGACACCACAGGGGACAGCAAACCGTCTTTCGATTGCCTTGAATGGACCTACGACCTCCAAATTCGATCCAAGACCGGCTGTTGCCAAATTTTTGCTAAAAAAAGAAAGACGATTCAGAGAACCCTCATTTTGGAACTTTGCGAAACGTGATTGTTTGGCTCACTTTTTTGACTTTTAAGAATGACTTCTGAGAAAGAAAACGTCTTTTTTCTTCAAATGGTAACTAATTCCAGGAAGGGATTTGTCTATGAATACTCTATATTTTGACTCATGTACCCATTAATTTATATAACATTATAGAGATCGATGAGCAAAAATCTATCAGTATATTAATTCAATTATAAAAATTAGCCCACCCACTAAAAAATGCTTAAAGTACGCCCTGCCTCAGCAAAGAACATAGAAATTCGTCGGCCTGTGGGAACAAGAGAAAGCAGCTCCCATGTATCAGACTCTAGTACAATTCGTTCAATGTGATTTTAAAGTTCCCTTTATTTTTATGATTTTACCAGCAGAAGCAGAAAGCGAAACGTTACACAGAAAAAAATTTAATATTTTTTCTTAATTGGTTGAAGAAAATTTGTGTTTGATTTCTCATTTTCTCGAGCTGATTATTCAATGCTAGCGATTATAAGTAAGTGTTATTGCGCTTTATCAGGGTTGTACTACAGTAGAGCTACACTTTTTTATTACATTCGTGATGCACCGTGCGCAATATTCTGCGTAATAATGTGTTACACTGCTGTTCTTCTTGAAAATTAAGTAACCTTAATAAGTGTACCACGGCACTCTAACACGAAAAATTAATACACACACACGCAAGCATAATCGTAAAAGAAAATAATTCTCTGGAAGTCGTCATTAATATTCAATTCGGTTGCCTTAAACTCATACTTCAAATTATAAGTTAGAATATTAAAGTCTAAACCAAAAATTGAATGGACTAAGATCAACTGTATAATTTCCTTTATTCTATAGATTGACGATGTTTCCCAAATACATGTGGTAATAACTTTAGATAGTCTAGGTAGCAAGGATTCCATTCCAATACGTTTCTTTAGTCACTCAGCTTTGTAGCCGCTGCACAACTTTCCCGCTTGTCTGTAACGCCTACCTTGTGTGATTCATTCATTGCGCTAGGTACATGGGCAGCAGGTACGTTGTCTGACACCTATGTGCAAGCAATCTTAGTACAAACTCACAGGTTTCTCAAGTGATCGTCTTGAAATAGAACAGTGAAACTCATGTTTACATTATGGATTATTTCCTCGAAACTTTGCAGACTTGCCTGCCAGATTCATCAAATATAAGCTAATCATCTCAACATGCAGTCTGACCAAATGGATTTCGGGTTTTAGTCATTGTTCCATTATGCATTTCCTGTTCAAAATCCCGCTGGGCGCACAGATGTGGACGTCACTCGACAAATGTTCATCATATTTCAAGCGATTATCTTCAGCGATTATCTATTAATTTTCATCCACTGCATAATTTGCATTCTTGCTTTTGCTAATAATCCTTGCAAAGCGCAAAGAGAAATATAAAAACTGCTGATTGCGGCAAATGATTGCGGAACTTTTCTTCTCTCTTCTGCAGGCCTGTTATATCACGGAAGTTGATACCATTTATCGCTACTTGACAAGTAAATCAGTTAAATAAATTAACTATTGGTTGTTGAAATTTTAGACGGCCGCCTTAAATAAAGGAATGTAAATTCCGACATTTAGTTGTTCTGATAGGAATTAGATCAAGCAGCGTTTGTGATAAGAAAATGACGCTTTGCATCTAAGAATTTTTAAATGATAAAAAAGATAAATATTTTATTTGAAATTCTCTCAGAAGGAAGGAAATAATTACGAGAAAGTATTCATCTTTCGAATATAGTAAATAAGTGATGCTTCCTGTATTTGTCTTTATGCATGTATGTAATTAAGTATGCGTGATCCACTAATGTATTATTGATGTACTAGCCATGATTCCCCATTTAATGTTATTCCCATGCTACAACTCCCATGAAACTGAGGTTTTCAGTTTTCAATGCCGAATTTTTCGACCGACTTTTCAAGGAAACAAAGGAGAGAATCTATTCATAAGGATGATGAGTTCCTCTCTAAATAAGCATGTATGGACCAAATGTAATGACAGAAATCTAATATCACCGCCACTACAGTATATTAATTATCTATGAAGCTTGAATCCATTGTCCATAATTTTTGAAATTATTTTTATTGTGTATTAAAATTAAAATTCATATTTGAATTTTAATGCAAACATGATAATCACTCTAATAAGCTTAACCTCTTTCGTTTCATCTGATGCGGTTTTAGTAGGTGAAAGCTTAGGAGCATAAATCTTATCAATAATAGCAGTGCTTTTAATTCTAAAATTCCACCAGCATCGCAAGATGCTTGCAAAAAGTTAGAAAAGACAATAACTTTACATACTTACACCTTGAATACGCGCATACATGCATGCATGGAAACCAATATAATGTTTCATAAAGTTTCATTTTCAAAAGCGCGTTTCGTCTGATTTCAGTAAGTGTGACACGCAGAATGAATCAAACTGATTGAAACATGATTCCTGCTAGAATATCGATCAACCAATGGACAGTCATTGGACAAGCAATCACGAAATGAATAAGTAGTAGCTAAAAAGTACATATACAGAAAAATTACTAATATGAGAAGTAGTGCATCGACAACTTGAATAAAAAGAAAGGACCATTGTTTGATCGATATTCTAGCAGGAATCATGTTTCAATCAGTTTGATTCATTCTGCGTGTCACACTTACTGAAAGCAGACGAAACGCGGTTGTGACAATAAGCAAGTAAAATGAAACTTCTGGCGTATTTTTCATCTGCAAGATAACAGCGGGGCGCAATTGCTTTATTATGCTATAATCCTATATAAATAATATAAATCTCCAATACAAGAAACATAGCAATTATCAAATATTCTTCAATTGCAATATTTTGCATCATTTTTCACTTAAATGAAGTTTATCTGCCTATATACAGAACGTCTATGTTCTATCATCAACTTATCATTTATCGCATATTTATCATTTATTTCCCGTTTGTTGCAGATCAACTTCAACTACATTTCCCAATGGAAGAGAAGAAATATGGAGAATGATTTCTGAGAAACTTTTCATCGAAGCAAGTGTTTAAAAGACTAAAAAGAGAAAATATTAAAAATCATTGGCTGTTTTTTGAATTAATGGCGTTTTGTGAATGATCATGAAATTAGTAAAAAATAATGCTCCATAGTGTGATTGATTCTCAAACTATTTTTTTGAAATCTGGGCCAGACTTTCACCGACATGTCAAGGGGATCGAAAGTAAAAAGTGCAAATACCTCATGCATGTTGTTGTCTTTATATTGACATTATCACTATTGTTAAACTAAACTGATTATTCTTTGCAATCATGATCACATAAAGCGTCAGTATGTCGCGGAGAGGGTTAGACACGCTGTAGCAATAGGAGCTGCCATGCACGCTGAATTTCCCAAAATTCTATGGGACAGGATTTCCAGAAGATCGATAGGACAGGATGTCCCGAAATTCGATAGGACAGGATTTCCCACAAGTCTATGGGACAAATTAGTCCCAGAGGCAATAGGATGAAAGTTCCCCAAAATTCAATGGGACAAAACTTTCCCACAGTGCCATAGAATGGAGTTCCATAGCAATAGCACTACCCGCTATAGGAAAATTACAATAATTCCGTAGGACGTTTCCTATAGGAGTGCCATAGATTTTGGTTAATCGGGACGACGCGCAAACTATTAACGCTCGCTCGCGCGTATTAATAAACATTCTTGGGTGCTCCGTAGTTACGCGTGACATGTCACCTAGTGTTGGTTGCACAACTGCATTCATTATTCATTTAATTGTGATTGGCTGAGAAAGATATCACGACGTTAGACCTGAGAACTATTAAACAAGTACATGTAGCTGTCTGAGAGACAATACCAACATGAATTTCACCAATAGTAGTCTGATTGAGTTTATTCCTCCTACATTTTCCATTATCGATTATACCGTCTTTGCCGGATTTCTCTGCATTTCTGGAGCAGTTGGCATTTTCTTCTCCGTAAAAGGACACAGAAATACAAATGATTATTTCTTTGGTGGTAAGGAGATGGGCGCAGTTCCCATTGGAATATCAAATGGAGTGTCATTTCTCTCCGCCCTAGCCCTGATAGGACTCCCAAGTGAGTACTACATCAATGGCTCAGATATTCTCCTTGATCCGATTCTCGGCTGCATTTGCTTCCTCATCAGCGGATTCGTCATCGCATATGTTATTCACCCATTAAAAATGTCAAGTTTGACTGAATACTTCCGTAAACGCTACAATTCGAAACCTCTGAGTTACGTTACCAATATTATGGTTCTCATCTGTATCTTTGAGTACATGGCAGGAACCATGTTGGCCTCTGCATTGGCTCTCAGCAGCGTAACAGGCGGTCAGGTCACCTTTGTGATGGGTTTGATGATAGCTGGGGCCGTGGGGATCTTTTATACGTCCATAGGAGGTCTCAAGGCTGTAGTGTGGACTGATGTTATTCAATTTGGCTTCATGTTGATTGGAATTTCTGCTGTCCTGATTCACGCCATTAGTGACACACCGGGAGGATTAGCGACCATCGTTGATATGAACGTAAAACTGAAGCGAATTCATCCCTTTAATTTTTCCTTGGACCCGAGAGTTCGTCATTCCTTTTGGGGGATGGTAATTGGCAAATCTGTATACCTCCTCATGTGGCCGATACAGCCAGCTGGAGTTCAAAGACAATGCTCTACGAAAACTCGCCGAGATTCCTGCATGGTTGCGATTATCTCAGCTGTAATGAACGTCCTACTGACACTGTTGCCATTGATGGCTGGTTTTAGCATTTTTGGATATTACGCCAGTAGAGGATGCGACATATTCGCTGCTGGTTGGGTAAAGAAGAATGAGATTGTTTTATATTACACACGGGAGCGACTCAGCTATCCAGGATTTCAAGGCTTCTTCGTTGCTGCATTGTTCGCTGGATCTCTCAGTTCCTTCTCTTCTGGATTAAGCGCAGCGTCTGCATTATTGTGGAAAGAAGCCATCCAGCCACTTCTGCCATTCACAGTTAATGAAATAAAGGCAACGATCTTATCTAAGGGCCTTGTTGTCATTTTTGGAGTATTTAGCTTGATGTGGAGTTATGCCATGCATTCTTTCGGAGGACTCATTTTGCAAGTGACTTTTTCCTTCGATGCTTCAATGTACGGTGCATATTTCAGTCTCTTCGTGTTGGCACTTTTCTTCCGAAACGGTGGTTCAAAAGGCGCCATTGCAGGCCTCATTGTAAGCTTTTCTGTTGCGCTATGGCTTGGCCTAGGATCGATGATGAAGGGACAGCAGATGATTACAAAGTGGCCCGTTGTTACTGACACATGCTCAGCGGCAGCAGTATTGAATACCAGTACCATTCCTGCAAACTTCAATCATGCAGCGAATTCATCTGAGAGCTCATGTCCGAAAAGACAGTCACTTTTGGACATTATTTATTCCATCTCCTACATCTGGCTTCCGTCGATTTGTGTTCTGGTTTCCCTATTGGTAGCAGCGTTGGTCAACGGCTGTACAGGTGGAGATAGTTTTCCTATCGAAGAGAAATATTTGTTTCCTTTATGCAGGAAAAATACGTTCTCGTCGTCTAACATTGAAATTAGTGATGGAACAAACACGGACGTCGAAGAGGAAATAAAATTACAGACAATCGTGAATGAATGATCCGCGACATTACAGGAATTGATTTGATGCTTTTGGTAACACATTCGAGACACAACTGAGATGTATTTGCGCTGTTCATCATATTCAATGCAAGACACACAATAGAATGCACAATACAAATGCAAATTATATTCATCTTGCTAGATCCATTGTACGAGTATGTTCATGTATTTCTACCAGATGTCCGCAAGTGAGATCAACAGCTTAGTATTTTACTTACTTGCGCGACTTTGCGGACATCTGGTGTTATTGGACGGAAAAAAGTAAACTTCTGTGTATAGTCTCATTCATAGTGTTTCATTCTCTTGTTTACTGATACATTTACTTTTGTCACATTGAACTCGATAAAGACCATACTTTGAATTTTCATCGTTTAACATGGGATCTCTCACAATCAGGACTGCGGTGTAAATATCCCGGGATTGCAATGGGTGATTAGAGATTTCTTAGTGAGGTTTTTACTCGAATGGGCCACCATACAACTGTAGTGGTTGTTAGTATTAGTGACGACATGAAAAATTGAAAACATAGTCAAAAGGAAGGAGACATTTATTCATTTGTGATCACTCACGGAAGAATGAAAGCAGAAGAGCCAAACTCTCCAAATTATTGGCTGTACAGTGGCTCGATGCACCGCGCAGTGTTCGCCAACATACAGTACGGGTTTGTAGAATATCAGAACACAGGTTATAACACCACACATTTTGCAGCAAGAAATTAACAGACTTTATTTATAGTTTCTGGCTCATGATACATTGGTGGACAAAATCGGAAGACGAAGAAATAATTCTGTAATTCCTGATATTTTCTGAAACTTTGTCGGTCCCTGTAGAGTATGATAAGAAGCTGTGTAGGGCGAAAACGTATAAACAAACATGCAAGTCAACTCGACAAGCTGCGATGCACAATACTATTAATACAATACAATTCAAAGAAGAAAAGAAGAGCATTCGAATATCTATTCAATTTCAATTGGCAAAAGAGTAGAAAAATACTTACTTACTATTGAAGCGTATAACAATTACAACCAAAATCATAAAGTATATTAGGTATAGTAGCAACTCAGCAATAATTAAATCCTCTTTGTGCATGCAGTTTCGATTTTATTAAATGAACTCGAGATATGCAAATTTTTGCACTTTTGGAGAAATTTTGCATTTGTGGACTGATCGTGATAGCAAAGCAGAAGGAATAATAGCATTTTACAAATCCTTCGTTTCATGTCAACCTGTGCGGAGAAGTTGTCTATAAGTTTATTAAATTAGCAATTCGATGGGTTACTCACTTTAGTACATGGCAAAATCAATAAGAGCACTTTCTTGAGCGTGATCATATCACAAGCTATAATCTGCAAAATATAATAACAACTGACAATAATCATAATTGACTTAGAAGATGCAAATGGGTCCGCATCACTATTTAGATTTGAACGAATCATAAATTAATTATATCGATGAAAATTGAATTAAAACCTTGAAATTTCAGCCAAGAAAGCACAAAAAGATGTCGACGTTTTTATGAAGACTTGTATTATAATGCAGCTCATGAATTTCCTTCGATAATCAGTTTAATTTCCGCTTAATTAAGATGCTTGCTATTAAATGTTCATTCCTTGTGATATCCTTGTTTCACACCATTTGGATTCCAACATTATGGAGAAAACTTGTACGCAATGATCTGAAGTCTTCGAATCTGAAGGAATTGTTGCAATCGAAACACTTTGCTGGAATTCACATTGATCCGCACGCAACGCACGACTTTTTTCCTATCTCTGTAAGGCATTAGGAATTTTCCTTTTTGTCCACTTAATAGGTTCCTCGATGTGCCGGTGATTTCGTATTAATCACAGTTCTAGCAAACCGAAGCAGATAAACAAAATATTAAAATTGCTCAACCTCAAGAGTATTTTCTGAGGCGTGATCATATCACAGGCAACCTGCCACTGGCACAGCAAAATCACATAATCAAAGACAATGATTTCATTTAACTTTGAAAGATGTAAATGGGTCCACATCACTATTCAGATTCCAGAAATGCAGCATGAATTTAATGATCGAATCATAAAATCATGCCGCGAAAAATTGAGAAACTTGAAATTTCAGCCAAAAAAGCACGAATAATATCGAGACTTTTTCGTGAAGACTTCTATTATGATATGAACCATAAAATTCCCTTGATAATCAGCTTGATTTCCGCTTAGTTACGATGCTTATTATCAAATATTCATTCCTTTTGATATCCAACGTGTATCATACTACTTATATAAGAGAGTCATCTCGGTAGTATATAAATTCGCAAATTTTTGACTATTTCAAAAGTGCTCAAATAGTTTTTTGGACCACGGGAACGTAATCTCCACAAAAAACTGAATCTTTTCATATAAAAATTTTCACTGTATACAGATACTTGTTTGAGTCGACACTCTACTACATCGGCACTCCTACTATATAATTACTCTATGACCAAAGTGACAACTAAATTGATCCCGGGATTGTAATCCCTAGTCTGAATATACATATCGGTCAAATGAGAGCATGATGGGTTGTTTTAGGACACACCCCATCCACTGAGAAGTAGATAATAGTACACTAGAATGGAAGTTTGATATCTTGCCTATGTACAATGATGGCACATGGAAAATGCTATGGTTTGTAGATCAGATTCGATCTAAAACATTATATCATAGTGAAACTATTTGTCAAGTTGGTTGTGGAAGTTGTTGACACCTAATTACAGGATTTTCATGAAGAGAATTGCAAGTGAGATGGTGGCATTGTTTCATGTGAAATAGCCAACTATTCCATAGATTAATATACTGTGTCTATTTGTAGGAGTCATTGACAACTATTAAACAATTTTTCAACACTGGAATACGAATTAATATTTAGTTCACCGAGTCATATTGAAAGTGGTCGCTGTACTGGTTGGAAGAAAGCATCTCAAGAATTCACAGATAAAATTTCTAATTATTGGATAATTTCTCGGTCAAGCGGCTAAGAAGCCTAGTGCTTTTCTGGAATAAACACACTGAAAGATTCTTCACCTACAATCATTTCTCAGATAAATAGAATGTCGCTGGAACTCTTCAATTAATCATTGAATGACTTATATGATATAGTGTGATGATATTTTGGAAGCTGATATTCGAATGCATGCAGAGATTTTGAAAATTGTTCAAATATAATGAACAGGGGTCCTTTAAATTAAAATAAATACTCTAAGATTTCTTGGCCTCTGATTTCAAGCAGGAGTAATGCATGTTCTGTAAATCGACATTACAAGTTGCATATGTGTCTGATTATACTCTTGATAGATTATAGGAGCGATATTTCAAAATGATGACCATACAGAACGTTTTAGAAAATTTCCTTCTTTGTCATACTGTCGCCGCAGTATTTTGCAAATTCATTATTGCTTTTGTGTACATGATCTTTGGACAAGGGGTAACAATCCAGATCACAAATTGGCTTGATAAATATAAATGCCAATCAGAAAACTTGGAAACCAGCTCGTACAATTTGCGTTTTGCCCCAACTAAGTTCCCCCGGCGTGTGCCATAATTTTCATGCAATTTCCATTCTAGGACTTTCTATGGTATTGTTAATTTCTATGGATAGAAATAGTGTATTATGCATTTCCAAGTATAGACATAGACTTCTTAATGTCACAGTTTGGCCGACAAATAGGACGCTGAGATATCTAACACATTCTAGATGGAGATGCATGCATAGAAATAAATTACCTTCACTCGATCAAAAAGTCCTTTTCAGTACTCTGAGCGATATCATTGTCTCGATCACTGCGCTCTCTTGACAACGAAATTGCTCCTCGTACTGAAAAGTTTTTTCCAATTTCTAATCGATTTAATTCTTTTATAAAAACAGAATAACATCATGAACCAAGAAATAATAAAATGACACAAAATTTATTACGAGGTAAAAAGTTGAAAAGTTGACTTTTTAATCTCCGTGAAAACAATAACCGTATAAAACTACTCTTTGACATTACCTTCAGCTAATGACATCGCCGATAAGCAATACTTCTATGCCAAAGATATTCAATTCATGGATATCTTGGCTACAAATCTCTGCAGATCTATGCATAGACTTCTAAATTTCTCTGGACAGATAGGTGAGCAAAATTTGAAATCATTTTCTACATGTTCAGGCCAACCAACAGTTGTGTAAAAGAAGATCGAATTTTGTAGGTAATCGAAGTGATAGATGACTATTGAAGTGAGTCTCTTGTGCGATTCAATCGAATGCAAAATACCAAACACATATACCGCAGCTGGTTGTCATCCGAAATGCAATAACAGTGTAACATCAATACATTCCTCTGCATAATGAGGAAATTTGAATCTGTAGTTGCATTGAGTTAGTAGAAAGTGTTATATCCCGACTAAACATTCCGTCTTGTGTAACCTTTACTTGCACGAATCTGACTTCAATGCCACCACGAAGGACAAAGATCATTATCGCGTGTAAAGAAGGAAAACTAAAAAAATGAAAAAGCATCATCTAAAGGACAGTGCCATCAAAATTCCTTTGGCCACGTTTTCAAGTACATTTCCTGGCAATGGAAACACATTCGGAAGATTCTTTGGTATGACGATTTTGTCTAAAATCTACAAGGAAACCATTCCATCTGGGTTTGTGATATCTCAAAGCGATCATGGACTAAAAATGGCGATCATGAGTTGAAATCTTTCTTTCAGCGTGCGTCGTCGCATCATTGACTGTCGAAAATTCGTCGAATGTTCGCATCTATCACGTGGAGAGAAATTCATTCCAACAAGCACATATTATCTATCAAAAGTTTTACAAGGTCATCAATCTGATGACCTTTGTTAATTATATCTGGATGGTTAGCCAGTAATAGAAATTCGAAATCGTATTCAATTATGTAATACTTGGGAAGTGCTGACAAAGTTGCTGGTGAAACCGCAGTCAACGAAACGAAGATTAACGGTATAGATCCACCCATGTCATTGAACATGGTAAGGCACAGTTTCGAGAGGAAAATAGAAGCCGCCGATTTCCACATTATAAATGTCATCAAATCAAGAGGAGCAGAAAACGGAGATAATTCTTTTATTTTCATGAAAACAATGATGAACAATAAGCATTCCCAACCTGAGCATCCACTTCTGAGGAGGTTGGAACAGATATGGAGCGGTCCGACCTGTGATGGAGCTCTTCTGAGAACAATGACAAGTGCTCGAGAAAGTTCAGTTGGATTATCTTGAGAAGTGTTTTGACTGGATACATGAAATGACTGGAGCAAATTATTTTATCTCCATCTTGTCACCGCACAGAGAGTGACAAGAAAATGAAGACAATTTCTTTATTGAAGTTTTCCGGACATTGTCTGAAAAATGTTGATGATAAAATATCATGCAGTCAACCACAGAAGATGAAATGTATACAGGATGTAAATCTTTGCCTGAGAAGACTGATTTCAATATGAATCCTGATGATCGAGATGGGGTACTTGTTGCCTCTCACTTCAGAAATGCAAGAATGTGATTTCTGTTGTGAATGCACTGCTAGAAATATGAAGTCAGATAAGTTCGACATCTCTGAAGCTGCAAAACTTTTGAATAGAATTTATCATGGGGTCTCTTCCACCAAACGTATCTGTGCTTCAATCATGCATTTTTTTGCTGCAAGGTATTCTGTAATATATGCCAATTACATCTCAACAAGAAGTGCATTGCAAAAGTGCATCGCAAGATTTAAAAAATGCAAAAACCGAAGCATCTTGCAAAATGAGTGTGTGATGCAACAATGGGTGGATGCTGACCGAATTAAAATCGTCATGTGTTCAAAACATTTTTCTAATCAATTTCTGATTTTGTAACCACATCATCTAACGGTTGGTTAATGCTCGCCGTTCGGTTGCCATGTATTCCCATGGCGCCGAATAGGTATGGATGGTGTGAAAGGGAGGAGCAACACGCCCTCTTAAAAATAAAAGAAGCGACAGGCCTTGCCTCGGATTGGCGCGCTCTTAGACGCAAACTCCTATAAGGATGGTCGGTTCGGGCCCCAAAATTATCTGACTCTCTCTTCGGATCCACGCAATCGACGAATTTGCAGAACACTGACGCAGCCGCCTATCTACGCCAAGAAGTCCACTCACCACGATAAATTGATCCACAATAACTCTCTTAAATCTTTGCTTATAACCTTGCACGAGAAGCTGTGTAATTTCATTAACATAATTTGATCATCCTATGTGTGACTTTTATTACCGATTGGCAGGTGTTTATAGATTTTAATTAATCGTCTAATTAATTCGATCAGTTAAGAAGCACTTTTATCAGGATCATTAATTATTATTCTACTTCTAATATCTTTGTAGACTGGGCTTGAATCTTACTCAAGAGGAGACGAATCTGAGGGAAGCGGTGCCTTAGCGGTTTTTGGTCATAATCAGACCGGTTGTCATTGACCGATAAGACCAATAAGGTTACAATTCTATGACATCAAACTGAATATTTGTCTAAGAAAATAGATTCTCTAAAAAATGAAAAACGGTGCTCAGAATATCGATATTTCTTTTGGTGACTTTTCCGCTTATTTCTTCTCGAAATGTACACACGGAAATGAATCAGATTTCAGAAATTTCAATGAAATATTTCAACAGCATGTGCAAGAAGTTTGTTCATGACATCGCATAATTAGCAAATAACGCGGAGGTCTATCACATGAGTTTAACACATAAACATGCAGTCCCATGCATCCTAACTCCCAATATACATAAATATACGTACATACTGTGCTTCACCCGCATTGTGCTGGCAATACGTTCTCTACAATTTGAAAACGCTTGATGACAGGAGGCCAATTTCAATCTATCTGTTCAGAGAAATTTAGAATTCTATGATCTATGGCTTGATTCATTGATGTTAATTTGCTTCAACATTTTTATTTAAAAAAAATTGATAGGAAATTATCCTTGTTGACTGATGGATCCTTGTTGTCCCGCTTTTCTGAAGTCCGAGCTGCAATTATAAGAAAGCTTCTGGTGGCCTTGATGCGTTGTAATGCCCGATCGCTTTTGGCATACAAGGAATGCACAATTGGTCAGGAAGAGCTTGCCATTGCTGGCAAACCTTTTAGGTTCTGAGCCAGATTTTCTTTTCTCACAGTTTATGTGCCTTTTTTTATGTATAGGGGTTGTTTTAACGGAGTTTCGTAGGACAATGATTTGATAATTTCTAGCTTTTTTAATTCCTTTTTTTGCTTTTTTTACACCGAATATTTAACTTCTGTTACTTGTATATTATTGTTCATTGTTCTCATGATAAATATAGATAGATTAATTTTTCATGTATCAAAAAAATGAAAAAAGTTTTACAAAAGGATGTACACTACAAGCAATGAAAAATTCATAAAAAAGTCTTATTTCCCTCATTGATTCATTGATAAGATTTGTTTTAAATATCATTTCTATAGCTGATCGCGATGTCTATATTCAACAATACAGCAATACAATGTTGATACTCATCAATACTTATTGAAAATGTAGAACTTGCTTCGCATGGACATCGTATCAACATTGTAGGAGGAAGCTAACAATTGATTTCAACTATTCGAATGATTCATCATCTGTATTTGAATAGACTAATCATTGATTTTGAAATATTCACTCTGTGAATTCAATTTAAGGAACTAGGCTACATGGGGCCTACATGCTTTACAGGCCTCATAATAATTTTCTATAATTTTGGATAGTGTCTTCAGTAGACCCATTACATGAAACACTTATAGTAGCTTGTAGACAATTGGATGTCAATATTGATAAATTTCATTGCAGACTTAAATTCATGCGTCATTATTGCAGTGATAGATAAAATGTAGCTTCAGAGCTATCATGGCAGTATTGCGTCCACTTGCACCCACAGTTGTGAGACTTACAAGTGCAACTTCTTTGCAAGTGTGATGCAGCACATTGAACCACAGAATTAGATTGTTTAACCGCATCACTTTGCTAGAAGTGCAAACTGATTCAAACAGATGGCACATGCGGGAACTTACTAAGTGGGCAAAAAGAAATTTTTAATACCTTGCAGAGATAGGAAAAATAGTCGTGCGTCGCTTACGGATTGCTCTGACTTCCTTCAAAATGCTCCGATCGCCACGACTCCTTCAGATTCAAAGAATTCAGATCATTGCGCAAAAGTTTTCTCGATAATGTTGGTCCCTCTGATCATTATTAAAAAAAGTTATCAGGCGCACGAAAGAGGTGAACTTGAAACTTCTCTGTAGAACTTCATATCGTCTGTGCCTCCCTGCTGTGTGATCCGGTTGATAACAGTTACTGAAACTTCGCACAATTTGGCGCGTTTAATGTTGAACTGGCTGCTCATTGTTCGATTGCTATGGTATTATGTCAGCAGACTGTGTAACTTCGTTAATGCTACATCTTCCAATGCTTCCTTTCTAGTCAAGCAGAAGAAGAGACGACCTGTCTAATTCAGTAGTGATGACAATTCGGTTACACCACTCTCGATTGAATTCGTTCGTGTTGCAACCCTTCATTGCAATATAGAGATGCGAAATACGTTAGGCCTCAGCCATACTGCGAGTTTTTCCAAGCATTTCCGAGCAAAGCGTTTTGCAGCAAATATAAAGTCATCATTACAGCAACTGTAGACTGCCACACTGCGAGCAAAGCAGACCAGAGCGATTTATACCTTACGGACATGCAGGACGTATGGACATGCAGTGTTTGCTTTGCTTTCAGACTGGCTGAGGCCTCATGCAGCAAACAGTTTCTGTTTAGAATCCTGAAAGCGATGAGTTGTGAAAAAGATACGTTAATATCTAATTAAGTCACTGAAAATGGTTTATTTGTCCTATGATGTTGAGTGTTGACGGTATTGCAAGCAAATCAGTCGATAAAATGTCTTCCTCATTGCAAAGCGATTTAATCAGATAACTGCATGTTTAGTGGGCTGCATCTTCATTAGTGGTGCACTGATGTTCGCGCTTTAAATAGAAATTCAAATTCAAAATCCAAATTTTTGCAAATTTTCGCAAAGTTTGGCTAAATTCTACTAATGACTGCTAATTAATGAGGTGCTAGAATGCTTAAATGTTCTCAGATGTGGTCGCCTTTGAGTACAAGACAAGGACATTAATGATTCGTGCGCGAAATATAACTCAAATGTACGCGTATATGTACTCTTAGTGGGGAAGATTTACTTCCAAAGCTGAATGATCTCTAGCTCCAAATCCCTTCAAATGATATACAATGACTGCAGACGACTTGAAGAGGTCTTTAATGATTGGAAAGAAGCAATGTATTCTTGTCCAATCACGTGCGAGAAAAATGTAGGCCTAATAGGAAAAAAATTATATCCACTATGTTTTACAAGGAATGATAAGTCTTCCAATAATCCTGAAGACGACTCATTGCAGCGCTCGGTAGGGCAAGAACGACATGATAAATGAAATAAAAGTGATAAAAGTTCACTTGACTGTGAAATAATGAAAATAAATTTGTAGGCTTACATGAAAAAACATCAGCAACATGACCGAATGCCTACGTCTCGTTTTGTGTTCTTTAAAATCTTCCACAATAGGCCGACGGCGGACCAACGCTCAAAGGCGTGCTCCACAAAAATGAGAAAACACTTGGAAAAGTGATACAGAACACCTTCGCAGTACATAGAACTCATGTCAAATTACATTGAGTTGAAAAGAATGTCAATTGGAGAAGAATCTGAACTTCAACAAAAGAGTAAATTGACAACGAAGGTCTTCCGCAGTATATTGAATATCTAAAGAGAATAACAACTATTAAATCAATCATTAAAGACACCAACACCCTTGATTCCCCGACTTGACGAAATCCCCAGCGTGGCCTCGTGAATCTCTAGCGAGCTCGTCTCCACCGCGGACAGCGGTTCGATTCCTGAGTCTGGCGAGTGCAGTCGGAGAATCAAGGGTGCCGGTGTCGCTTATTGACTTAACCACAGAATTAGATTCATCTGTGCGCGCTTCGGTTCCTTAGAAAGGAAGGGTTATATATAACCTTAACATCGAAATGGCACATCACAGAATTAGACAACTTGCTCCTTCTCGAATGGATAATTCGTGTTTCGCTTGCTATTGGAAATGGCAAACAATAAGCTGTCAGCAGAGGACACCAGAGCCAGTGAGAGAGGCGTGCGTGTTGTGATATCACTTCGTACACACCAAAACACACATCGATGCATGAATTCGATTCAATGTATGTTTAGAAGACGATGGTGAAATCATCAAGTGAACTAATTTTCGTACGCCTGCTACTTTCTATTCTGTCAGTCAATTAATTGACATAAAAACAATCTATAGATTGAAGAGTTCTGTAAGCAGAGACTGAACACCTCGCAGATGGCCTTGATATTTGCTGTAATATTGTGTGTAATTCATTATAGATATGGTACTCTAGGCGAAAGCGGTGAACAATACTCAGGTAGAAATCGTAGCAATGATTATTCACAGTTATGAGGTCATCTTTACTAAATAAACATTTCAAATAATATACATCTCTGCTTTCGCTCGAATAGGTAAGAAGAAATCAATCTGATGATATTTGGCGGAAACTTGCATTCACTTAAGCATTTACAGCAAAAATGTGTGAGAGTGCCGCGAATCCCATACTTCCCCCAGTGTGGATACTGCAAGATACACAATGGGTTAGACCCAGTGCTCTGTCCAAGAAGCGACATAACTTGACGGAAATTGATTCCTATTAGCGCCTATGTATGTAAGTTAATATGACAACACTCCTGAAGATAGTTCTGCGGAGTTAAATGTCAATGACGCATTATCTCTTCATCGTATAATGAGCTAAAGTTGCTGATCAACGCATTGCATTTCTCGTGAACACTACAGTATTTTACGTAGGTTTCATATTTTGCGTTTTACAAATGATTGATCAATTTTGCTTCGACTGATACTATGACTTAGTAACTTGCAACAATATTTCTGAAAAGGTGCGTGGTTTCTTCTGCAATGTGAGTTTCTCATCGCTTTGATTTACCGTGAATATTTTAACACACTGTACATGTAGGCCTATACCATATCATGCGAGTACATGCAGGTAGCATGTCACTTCTCTTTGACATTCTTAATTTTCAATAAAGGAAAACTCGACATGTAATTAGCAGCTCGGCGCTTCGTCCGTTCTTATTGAGAGCATTACACGGAACTGAATGACATTTGTACAGGCATTAGGCACAGGTTCGATGGCTGTTGACAACTGTTCTACGAAGTGACAAGACTGACAATAACACGGATGAGACAACCAATAAGAATGCAACTGACAACTTGCTACATGTAGCCTACTGTACAAAGAAAAATCATGATATGTTAAGTTTACAAGTAAATGCACTAGTTAAGACAAAGAAAGAAAAAGCAAAGTTAAACCTTCACTAAGATTGCACATAAAAGATAAAGCAAAAGTATAAGTTAGTATACTGTAAAGAAAAGTCATGATATGTTCAGTTTACATAAAATACTACTAAATACAATAAAAGACTTAAACAATCAAAAAATAATTTTTGAATGCACAAATTGGGATTGAACCACTTTATAGCTACACCTTCAGCGATGAATAGTTTATACTGGGATGTACACTTTTTGACGAATGTGTTGTCAACATTTTCGTAGAACAGTTGTCAACAGCCATCGAACCTGTGCCTAATGCTTGTACAAATGTCATTCAGTTCCGTGTAATGCTCTCAATAAGAACGGACGAAGCGCCGAGCTGCTAATTACATGCCGAGTTTTCCTTTATTGATTAATTGCATCTATCAGTGGGCACCTACAAAAAAGACTATTCTTAATTTTCTTGTGATATCAAACATTCATTAATCTATTGAGTACTCCAAAAGTTTTTTTCATTTTGTGTGAGAGTGAGAAGATATCTCTCCCATGCAAACTGCCGGACGAAAAATCAACTTTTCAGTGCCACGGGATCAAAAAGTTAACCTTTCCTCCCGCAGCCAACTTTTCTATGAAAACTCCTTTACAGGACAAATCATAGAAGTCTATCAACAAGCAATGATTAGCCAGTGACTACCAAGATATCGACACAGTCCCTTGATTAGCTCATTCATAGATTTCGCGATGCAACCATCAATTTCATAATGAACAATAGACATCTACAAGTCACAAAATGAAAAGGTACATTCTATCGAGAGGAAATAAACGTCTCCTCCCTTAGCTATCTGTCCCTCTCTCGCTGCGCTTGGACTGTACAACATAGCTGTGGCAGGAAAAGTTGATATTTCTTCTCTCAAGAAAGTAGCTATTAAGTCATGTGTAGTTTACCGTTTTGCTTGTGAGGTTAGTCCTCGCACTACCTACATTTTAAACAGATTAAATTGCCAGTGTAGCTGTAAGTCTGAAAATTTCAAAATTCGGGCTTAATCCTCCAATAACTTTGATTTAAATATCATGGAGGCTTCGTGCATAATGAAATTCAACCCTAATCTTAATAGACAATTGAATCATGATTGTGCATTTTTTTGCTGGCGCTGTTTTGAATTGGTATAGCATTCATCACAAAAATATAGTCGTCTTGAATCATCAGGATCTTTTGTCAAATAGTTGATGGCCTTACGTTTATAGATCAACATGACTTTGTTTGAAAAATTTTGATTTTTGTCTATTTTCGTTATTCATTATAGCAGACATAATTTCCATACATTTGAGTGCCAGAGCCCCATAAAAGCAGAGACAACTTACAGAGGTTGGACTTGGAAGCCCTGCTATCTACAAGATGACTTACGCCCAACCAACTAAACATATAATGAATAAGAAAAGTACACAGCTCAGACAAAGCCAGCAAGGCTGAACAACAAGGACCAGTAGCGGGGAATAGCATGACTCCACCAATCATCTGAAGACCAGTTGTTAATGCACAATTATGGGAAAAGTCAGGTTAGTGCACTTCGAATGAACAATAATATACAATAGAAACTCAATAAATACTTAATAAGTGTAGCCCTGAAAAGGGCTGTTGAAAGCGTTCACGCCGGTCATCGGGTAATATAAAAGAAAGAAATAATAATTACATGGCGTACCGAACAATAAAACATATTTACAATCTTTATACAAAACATACCAGAAAAGAATAAACATAGAAGGGGTTCATCAGCAAAATGTTAGTTAAAAAATTATTTAAATAGCGTCATGCAACGAATCTGTAGGACGGAATTTGCATTGCTTGCTGCAATGGCGTGAGCATTGAAATGCCTTGAATGTTTCATCGTCAAACTGTAAATTTTAGATTTTCTGAATCATAATCTTGAATATTGATAGGTGTTTATATGTTTCACATACACTTTTCCTATCGAAACATTTGATCAAAGTGAGGTATATCTTTCAAAATTCCGTCCCACAGATTTTTTTGATCGAGTAGTTTGATTTTCTGTTAGCCTTATCAGGGAGCTATCTAATCTATCAATGACGTACATTGTCCCGAACATCGATCACAATAGTGAGTTCTATGGTGAGAATACAACAATTCACATCAGTTTGAAATTTGGGTCATAACTGACTCTGTGGGACGGAAAATGATATTTTGTCAGTCAAAACTTTACATTATTGAAAGTGAAGTGCATGGTGACACTGGGAAATTGCAGATATGACTTTGTAGAACCTCAGATGTTTTCTATTGGACGAAATATCTCTCAGTTCTTGTTTAAGTCACCGCTGCTAAAGTAGGCCTACACTGTCGAGGTGCTCTTGAGTGAACTTGGCAACATCTTACAGACTACCAATAAACAACGAGTGGTATGATGAGTTGACAGTCGTGCATGTATTGTTTGACACTCATGGCGAAATCATTTCCGTTTAACATAGACTCGGAGCCATCTGCTAAGCGAAAGAGAGCTGCAAGAAAGGCAAGTGACCAAGAAAAGTATGAAGAGTTCTAGAAGAAAGATCGTGAAAGAAAGGCTGTGAAGAAGCGAGAAATCATGGGGCTCGACCATGAGAATGCAAACTAACATCTCATTGATGCTAGGTCATCTGGATCATCAGGTATGCAAGTGGACCTACGAAAGGTAGATCATTAAGACGTACGGAATTTGCGCTGCCAAGAAGCCCTACGAAAAAGAAAGAGATTCTAGTGAATTTGGTAGACAAAATCAAGCTACTCCAAAGATGAAGCAATGAGGTACTTCTCCCGCAATACTTACAATTACATTGACTGGTGATGCACGAATATCTAGTAGGGCAGTTTCGATCGCGGTACATATTCTTGCTCCTGACGGCTGAGATTTATGAAAACTTTTATACCAAATTACTTACTGGGTGGTACATATACTTTACATGAGATAAACTGGCCTTTATTAAAGTTAAGCATAGAATGACAGCATCAATAGTTATCAAATTCCTTCCCACAGATTTTAAGTAACTCAAAACAGCGCCTGCTGTAAACTGATTAAAAGTCCTCTAGTTTCTATAGGATTGATGTACATGTCTCAAAAATTATGTTGCATGCTTTCTAACTACAATTTGTTTAACTTCCAATTTTTGTGCTATCACCTTGTACAGAATATTCCTTAATTAATTGCTGAGATTGCATCTATACACGTTTTATATGTACGGCGTATGTAAACCAAACCGCTTTGATGAGGTTCTTTATAACCCTATTGAATGCATCCTTTATCTTCTTTAACAGAAAGAAGATGCTCTCACTCGGCCACCACCACAGAGACCTCGACCACCTCGATCCTCTTAAATTGCATCAACACTCACGGCGACCTCATCCAAGGCACTTCGATCCCGAAATTTACACAGGGCCTCAATCTCGGCTGCGACAGCCTCGATGTTTTTACTTTGCGTCATGTTCAACCTCGACAACCTCGATACTCTCACGTGGTCCGGATATCGGACGAGATACTTTCATATGGCCTCATCTTCGACCTAGAAGAAGACAACCGCCACAGAACTTTCACGTAGTGTCGAATTCGACGACCTCGTTCACTTCGGTGCAAGTTCGACCCTCACACTGCCACGTGGTCTCAGCTTCGAGATCCACTACTTCGACGCATTCACATGGCTTATACAGTGACCACAGCACTTTCGCGCGGTCTAGATTTCGACCTAATCGATATCAACATATTTACGTGTCTTCGAATTCGACTACCTCCATGTTTTCACGTGGTTTCGACTTAGCACCACGAAACGTCCACATGTCTTCATCTGCTGCTTCGATGTCTTCGTTCACGTGGCCTCAACTTCGATCTCAGCAACGGAACTTTCCTTATCCTTCAAACTTGACAACCCCGATGCTCTCACGTGGTCTTGAATTCAACCACCCTTCTGCAATGTGGTCTCGTTCCCGACCACGACGATCTTTTTTCTGAGTTATGTCTCTGTATCGTGTAATAATGTTTGGTCGCACAAGATGGATGTAAAAATCATAAATGATTGGGAAAATAAAAGCTTGCGAAATTACAATGCCAGCAAATTTCTCATTATGCTCTACTACAACATGAGTTCTATCAGAGTTCCGCCGTCAAGCTTCACCTTGACTTTGATTTTAGTCTTGAAAAGATCAAAATTGTAATATGTAACTATTTCTTTATATTTGAAATAATGATGAAGGGTTGGACATATTTGTTGATGTTGTAGGAACCCAAAAGCTTTCAATGTTCACTTCAACTCAATGTTTATTTGCATGAGTACTTTGGCAATACATCGTATTGATTTTCAAGGGCCTGACAAACAGCTCACTGTTGAGTGAGCGAGACTGTGATTTTTAACTGACACAGGATGACCAATCGGAAGACTGACTTGGATATTTCGTTCATGTAAACCTTTTGATTTTTCGTGTTATGTCCGCAGATTGACGCGGTCGGTTTAGATATTTATGAGAAGTGAAAAGGAGGTTTTAACGAATTACAAGAAGCAAATGTCTATCTTAGAAAAATAATGCTTCTTGTGAAGTATCATCGATCAATCCACCATCCTTTTGTGTGGTATTTCGTTGAATGAAATAAATGATAAATTTGCATGTTTGAATGACTTAAAAATTCAAATATTTTCTGAAACTGGGTATTACACTGGATCTTCCTGTATTTTTCTTATGGTGCAATGTCAAGCATAATGTATTAAGTAATATGACGACACAAGGGTCAAGCGATGTGGGTCACATTTCCTTCATTTATGTATTCTTGCGGCTTAACATGTATAGATCGACTTTTCTTACCATGTGTTATAAAAGTTCATTAAAAGTATAATACTTTGTCTATGACTAATTGAATATCGGCAATTATTGCATCATGTGAGGGCTTTGGTGGAATTCTATCATTAAAGCAATACAAAGAGATGCATGCTTTCATAACACAGCAACAATCACATATCTGAATTTTGCGTAATACTGTTTTGTAATCCTGTTAACAATTGTGTGATTTTAAGTATTCTGCGGGTATCTTCGTGAACACAAGTGTTCTTGTCGCAAGTCTAATGATTGATCTTTGAGTCATACTGAGATAAAAATCAATGGTTTATAAATGTCAGCCTACTTGACGAAATAAGATGGTTGAATAAACAGTTAATGGTTAACGATTGATAGAATTATTTCGATGAATATTTCGAAAATGCATGTTCACTAAATGGCAGAGGTGGAACCGGTCGAGAGTTTTGTGACCTGACCGGCTGGTCGACCTGTCAATTCGTAGCACCGATGCATACTCGTATACCTCACGTACTTTATAGTTAACAAATCACAGCTTCAAAATTAGAAAAGCGTCAGAAGTATATGCCTTGGTAAGGCAGTGACCAAGCGTCTGAACGCGAAACGTTTGCCGATTTTACCTGTATTATATTTTTACTTAAACCTTTGTGTTTATTCGGCATTATATATATTTCGGGAGAGATTTGTGACGTTTTCCTTTCATTCATTATGCGCCTCCCGCCTCAAGTCATTACATATCTTATAAATGCAGTGTACACTGAATTCACGTGAATTCAAGTAAGGCCACAATTTGCGCAATACATAGAACCGTTTATTACCCTTTTTACTAAGTTGTCTATATGAATACTCCAATTGAGTTCTTTACAGAGAGTAACACCGAGAATGTCAATGATATCAACAACTTTGACTGGAAGTGAGCAGAAAGAATTAGTCTATCTTTTGACAAATTTAAACCCAGTGCATTCAAACTACACCATTTAAATAAATTATCAATTTCAGCCCGCACTGCGCGTCCCATCGAAACTTCTGTAGCATAAGTATCAACTGGAATAATTATAGTCGAATCGTCAGCATATTTGACCACAGTGGTTGACGGTAGCAAACATTGAAAATCTCCAAAAAATGCTGAAAATATATTGGGAGCTAAAACTGTCCCTTGGGGAACGCCAGAGCAAATTTCAAAGCAATGGTAGAAAATCTGTTTCAACTTCACACACGCATTTCGGCCTTTTAAGCAATATTCGAGTAATGAAACAATACCTCGCGGAACATCGTTGTCTAAAAGCTTCCTGATGACAAGGTTATGGTTCAAACAATCAAATGCTTATATCAGATCAAATGTCAATATAATTGAGCCACATTTAGAGTCATAATTTCTATGCAGGCAATTTGTGATATCGATCAACGCCGTTGTAGTCGAATAATCTTGGCGAAAGCCATGTTGTTCATTGCCATACAAGTTTAAAAAATAAGTTTTCGTCTCATTAAGGATTACTCGCTCAAAGATCTTTGCAAGTAGCATTGTATGATGGATAGGACGAAATTTATCTTTCTGAACAGGTTTTACTTTCAGCATCAGAGCAATAACCATATTTTTCCATTCTTGTGGAATTTTGCGACTTTTGATACATGCTTGAAAAATGCGTGTAATCGATGAAGCAATAGAAGATTATAAACGCTTTAATAAAAACGTCGAAATGTCTGGATCACCCGAACATTTACTTGAGCACACTTAGGATAACAAACGTTCAACTTTCGACACAGCTACTGTTATACACCATTCGTCATTATTGTAATCAGGCTCCGGAACATCGATAATAGTGAATTTGGATATACCTGAGAAGTTATCTGCTAACTCACTCAGAGCCTTTGACATTCCACCGCATTTTTCAGCAAATAAGTCGAAATCATTATAAGAATTTCCTTTGTTGGTTAACAGGTTTCAAAAGCCCTTTGCCTTGCGTTTCAACTTGTCTACCCATTTAAGCTTGCACTTTTGTACTTCAGTGCGTACTTTTTCTTTTGAGTGATTGTACTTGTTCCAATCTTTCTGTCGAAAAGCGATCCATCGTTCATTTATAAGTTGCTTAGTTAATGAAGTAAGCCATTCTTTATCCAAGGATGACATTACAGCATTTTTTTGGGTATGATGACATTGATCAGAGCTGATAATGATCGATAAAAAACAGTCCATTTTGATTGAACATCTTCTTCATTTATCAATCAAATCTGTCTAACGCAATATTCAAAGATTCTATGTTGCTGTCACGGCAGTCATACAAAGTTTTGAGAAAATATGAAATATTGTCAAATGCTTGATTGACAATATGAGGACTAACAGTCAGGAAAACATGTTATATTATGTTATATTTATATATTTGCCTCACAATGAGCGGTGAACGCATCACAAAAAATACATGGTAAAAGTCAAGATAATAAGATACAAAAATAAAGACAACTACACAATAATTACATGTGCAACTAAAATATGCCATAGCGTATAAAAGATTTACTAAAACTGCTGTCTTGGCAAAAGGTGGCTTCAGTGTTGCACAATTCCTCAACGTAAGGGTTCTCTCACAAAAAATGGCTCTCAGTGAATGGTTGGGATTTGACTCAATCACATTAAACAGTCTTCTACAAAGTGCTGCTGTTGTGACAGGCAATGATTCAAAATTCATTTCTTTGAAAAATTTGGCTGCGTGACGTTCTACACGTAATAACTCATGGAAAAGATAGTTAGATAAACTACAAAAACAGGGAAGAGCATAAGTGATAATCGAACGGATGAAAGCAATATAACATTTAAAAATTGCTTCAGACAAACAACTAGCTGTTCGCAAATTACGGAGGATGAAAAGTCTTTTACGACACCTTGAGACAACATCTCTGATATGTACGCTCCACGAAAAGTCGTCCGAAAAAGTAACACCAAGGATTTTCACTGAGTGCACTGTAGCAATATCATCACCATTAACAGACATGATATCATTAAGAACTAAGCACTTTTTAGTCACATAATTCATCACAAAACATTTTTGATAGTTCAATGTAAGTCCAACATCCTTAGACCAACTCTCAAGATGACACGATTCTTCCTGGAGATGGTCATCACTATTATCTCGAAGAAAATGCAGAATCGTCACATCATCAGCGTATTTGACTATTTTTGAATTGTTGTTCAATGGACGTAAGGAATCGATGACAATAGTAAAGAGAATGGGCCCGATAACACTTCCTTGCGGGACACCACTCCTAATAACTGACCACTCCGACACATCATTCTCAACTCGCACACGCTGTTTTCGTGAATGTAGAAAATTTATAACAAAACGCACCGCTTGTGAAGACAGATTATACTTCACAAGAGAAGACACAATTGATGTAATTGTAACATGGTCAGAATTTCCTAGTGGTGAGTCAAAATCGACACTTTCCTCCGAATAAAAGGCATTTAAGTCTTTTTCTAATACAAAATGGTCTAAAATGTTATTATAACGAGTAGACTTATTAACAAGATCAACAGCATCTAGATCACAGCATAGCTTGTTACAATCAAAGCGATTAAGATCGCCCAAAATGATGAGACTATAATTTGAATTTCATTTTCGGTTAGCAAATAGTCAAAACACGATCTAATAGTCGCATGAAGGTCTATTAGCCCACTCGCAGTGCAAGATGGAAGAATATACAAACACAACACGAAAATGCGAAAACTTTTTAGCTCTAGTAAAAGAGATGATACTTTTAGAGGCACAGAAATTTGACCTTCAATTCTGATTGAAGGAATACTATTGCGCACATATATCAAAACACCACCTCGTTTACGATTTTTGCGATCAGTTCGATAACTGTAATAACCATCCAAGGAAACAAGCAAGTCACCAATGTTCGAATGCAACCATGTTTCAGATTTTTTGCATACCAAGTATTACTGCACATTACTTTTACGTTGTGTCCGTTGTTCCGCATGAAAATACACTCCAGCGAACGAGAACACAGGAGAGACACAGTGGGCGTCTCGATCCAGCAGACCACATGAAACTAAATTACTTTATGATGAAGAAAAGTGTACAAACAGACACTTTTTATTAAAGTATATCAACAATTTTCATGAAATTTCTATGTTAAAATTTGCAGTTACACCAACGAAAAGTGTCTGTTTGTACACTTTTCTTCATCCTCTGTCACTGAATGATAACTCATTTGAAAGATCATGATCTGTAGATGATTTCTATAATAACCAGTTCAACAAAATACCAATTTGTGTAACTTTTATGAGCAAAAATTCGAAAAAATGGAGTCAACACCTCAAATGTCACAATTTTACCACTGGAAATACATAGGATTGTGTTATCCTCTCTATTTCTGAAAAGCAAATGATCTGATCCGGCAGACGCGAAGTTTTGCAGTAGGTTAGAGGTGAACTATGCTATGTGAAAGTTTTATGTACTACCTCGTTCTCTGCACAACTTCACGCTAGCTCCCGGACTAATGACCGACAAAATAGATTTTGTAGGATAAATGTCTGTCAATTGTCAGTCAACGGTTTACAGTTTATATACTTACTCTATGGGCTAGAGCCATATTAAAATTTTATTGTCATTTTTAGATATTTCCGTTTTTCTTGGTCTTCTTTACGATCTTTATCTTTGAATTTCAGTTACATAATATCTTTCCTCTTTGTTGTAGTCGCTATGATCAAGGATCGATTTGCAACATCTTGGAACACTGTAAGTTGCATTGATCAACTTTATAGCAGATTATTAAGTGAGCCTGTAGGCCTGTAGTAGATGCAAGTTTTGTGGAAATATCAAAAGAGAATTTAAAATAACTTGCCGTCAAATGAGATAGCTTATGACACAGTCGTGTTAGGTCATTTGTGACCATATCAGCGTTTTGCAAAATATTTAGCAGTGTGCAAAACGGACAAATTTCGGGAATATTTCCACCTTTTAACATTTGAATATATTTTAAAAGCAAGTCCATTGATGTGTTTAAAACGCAATTCAATCGAATTTAAGAAGCATTTCAAAGGAATAGAATTCTTTATTACAGTAAAATTACAATTATTGTACATATGTAGGCTCATGCCGTTTATGTTTTGCGCATTAACGCTGGTCCAAAGAAAGATAGATTGACTTCAGGTTTCTCTCAGTGCTTAAAATTTAGGCTGCATGGCAGGTTTTCATTGCACCATGGACATAAAAACATAGTTATTGCTTAAAATATTCAGTAGAAAAAAATCATCCAATGTAATCAAACTATGTAATATAATGTAATGTAACATAATATAACTAGATGAATATAATTAAACTGGGAATGAGGAAATTTCTCAGGCCTATATTTGTGGATGGAGTTTTCGAATTCTGGGTAGTTATTAACCTTGCAAATTAGTTATAAAAATTTTGAAAATTGATAACTTTTATTGTTCCCATCTACGCACGCATTCATAATAATTACAAAAAATTTTAAAAATCGACTTCAATCAATCTATGCACTGTGATTCTGCAGTAGAGTTAGGCAGTGGCGAATCTAGGAATTCCCGGGGGTGGGTATGTGACATGGTCTGTGGATGTAGTGTAGTGTGTGTGCAAAAAAAAAATTTCTCGCGCTCGCCCAACTCTGATGAAAGAAGAAGAAAGAAAATGATATATTTTTCAGTGAAAATCATTCACATACAAGTTGGTATGTGTGCAATCACTTAAACTTTCAAAAGTTAAATATTTTTACGATACATTGATCGAGCCAAGAATGTGATATGTCATATGTACCCTAAATAATGCGGATTTGCGTGCGCTTTTTGCAATCGGAAAAAGTAGACGTGTACTGCGTAGACTTTTCCCCGGGAATATGTTGTGGAGGCAATGTGTTGGGGTTGAACATTTTTCAAAAAGTCTCAAAGATTGCTGTAGTCTCCTTTCGTCCAAGGACTCTATACATGAGCAGCTTGTATCAACAACAAATGATCCAATGTGCTGTACCCTGTAGCTTTTTAAGCGATTCTTCAAATAGGTAAGCATGTTAACAAACAAGGGTGAGCAGTATTCTAAGACAGATCTCAAGAGGCAATTGTTTACACAGAAGAGGTCACTTTTTTGACAAGAAATGTTTCAAAATACGGAGACAATGTAGTCGACTGGCGAAGGTCTCTGATGAGTACCCATGATGTAGGCCTGGCTCGCTCATAAAAAAGTTGAATTCATTATTTGAATTTCATAGCAGTCAATGAACAGAAGCGTTTAAAAACGTTTAGAAATACAGCGTGCACGCATGTCTACGTATTTGTACGTTCTATCAACATTTGAAATAGTCAGCTTCTTCATCTCATTCGTACACTACATTCACAGACCCTACTAAACACTAAATTAATTCTTCGAAAAATAGAACGCTTGTAAAAACCTTAAATGATTGTCAACGAAATACTTGGTTAAAGCAGATGTAATTTTGTCTAGAATCCTTCATTTCAGTGTGCAGTAAGCAAGTATAGTTGCCGTAACATGATAATTTCACCGCAGTTTTCTAAATGTACACTGTAAATCGCTGGATGCCAAAATTACATACAAACATATACTGTCGGCTTTCTATGTACATCCACCTACCAATGGTTTGTGCTTGAACGCAAACACGAACTAGCTATTTGCATTCGTGTTTGCAAGTTCAAAGTTTTGAACCCGAGCTCTGAGAACAAGATTTGAATTATTTCATTAATTGTAGATGTCTAGAGGTCGGATGACGATTTATCGACATCTGATTTACTGATTCTCTACAATAGGGTATACTACACTGATGACGGCAAATAAACCACAAACGTTTGTATACAAACGTATACGGGAACTATAGTTCCCGTAATGATTTAAGTCAGATTTTGTTCTCACCTCTTGAATATGTACATATATATATTACATACTACTGTCGAATTCTTCAGTGATACCAGTCTTCAATATTTCTTTTTAATAGTGTGGTATTTAACTAGATTAGATTTGTTGCTAGTTTTATGCTCCTCGATTATATCGTCGTTGCTACTTGTCTAGCATCGTTAACAGGATGTCTGGTTAGCTCTACTTTATCAACCAAGTTGATTAACATCAATTCATTCAAACGATATCATTCGTGCAACCATGTTGACTTATTATCTCAAACATAACTATTTTTGCGTTCATGAATTATAATGTGTTATTATTTCGGATTGATAATATGCTTAATTTCAAAATTACATAACGCATGATGGTTGATGATTGAATACTTATTGATTACTTATGAAATGCCTTAGACTTATATGTATTAAAATCGAATTCAGTATTGTAAGTTTGACTTTTGAATTTCATTATCTTTTTAATTACAAAACAGTAGTAACATTAGTGTGATCCTTATTGACAAAAAGCCTTAAATCAACATATTTTGGACATGATTTATGCCTTCTTTTAACATTGTGCTGGCATGGCTTTAGTATGTAGAGCATACCACATTTGAAATAACATAGGAAAAGCATGCAAATATATACCAAGAGAATACAGAAATATACCAAGAAAATACTTTGGTTTGCTTCCTTCGTATGTGACTGGTATTGAGCGATTTACAGTGTAGGCCTGAAAGCATTTTGTTTAAAGAAACATTCATTGACATCGGAAAACTTTTTATCTTGACGTCGGTAACGGGAACAAAATGTTATACGGTCCCAAAAAGTTCCCGCACACCTTGAGAAAATCACAGCTAGCGGCCGCTCTAGACTGCGGATGAAGTTCGTGCTAATTGTCGGCTAAACTTCATGGAAAGAAGAATAAGACAGTAATGAAATTATTTATAAGAATCATGCGATGGTTCATTGAGAACAGTTTGAAAGAAAGGCAGAATTACAATTGAAAGTCGATCCTCGATTCTTCTTCAATGAGAAGGTGTCGGTCACTGTTTCCACATAAATATGTGCTTCAGGCTGAGCATACATTAATGCCACCAATCAATGCAAGTAGTTCCTGGTAATATGCAGAGGATTTTTTTATATATTTGTTTGTTTTCAATTTTGTTAAAGATCGACTTTGTTTACATTGTTTGGAGTCGTTTGGAGACATAGTAGCCAAAATGTTCCTTTAACTGAGTTCATAAATCACTGCCGGCATTCGGCATAGCCACATGTAGCCTGTTTGGGGTACAGACAGTGCCGATATTTTGCTCCACTGCAAAGTCAATCTGGTATGAACGCCGATGATCATCATGGCAAAGTCTATCTGCTGCAGATGATCACATAGTATCAATTGAGTGATGAAAGGATCAACCTTCAGTAGATGGCATTGAATTAAGCTAAAGTGACAATACATTGTAAATCGCTGGATACGAAAATCGCATGCAAACATATACCAAAATCACATACAATTTGAAACTAACATCTGATACGAGACTCTGGTATGCTTACAGAGATCTGGTATGTTTTTCATACGACATCTCACTTACTTTCGTATGTGATTGGTATGTAGCGATACGAACTATTCTATCTGTGATTGGCTGTTTTACACTGAAATACGAGCTGTTGGTATGTTTTATATACGAGACCCGATGCAAATTGATATGTGTTTCGTATGAATAGCTTTAAGTCACATAGCAAAAAATATGTATATATATTGCATACTACTGTCAAATAACTTTTTCAGTAATACCAGTTGCGAATATTTCTTTTTGATAGTGTGCTATTTAATTTGATTAGATTTATTGTATATTTCATGCTCCAAGAGATTGTCGTCGTTACAACTTGTCTAGCATCGTTAACAGGATGTCTGGTTAACTCTACTTTATGAACCAAGTTGATAAACATCAATTCATTCAAAAGATATCTTTCGTGCAATCATGCTCACCTATATATCTCAAACATAACTATTTTTGCATTCATGAAATATAATGTGTTTTTATTTCGGATTGATAATATGCTTAATTTCAAAATTACATAATGCATAATTGTTGATGATTGAATACTTATTGATTATTCATGAAATGCTTTAGACTTACATGTATTAAAATCGAATTCAGTATTAAAAGTATGACTCTTGAATGTCATTATACTTTTAATTACAAAACAGTAGTAACATTAGTGTGATCAAAATTGACAAAAGGTCTTAATTCAACATATTTTGGACATAATTTATGCTTTCTTTTAGCATTGTGCTGGCATGGCATACCACATTTGAAATAACATAGGAAAAGCATGCAAATATATACCAAGAGAATACAGAAATATACCAAGAAAATACTTTGGTTTGCTTCCTTCGTATGTGACTGGTATTGAACGATTTACAGTGTAGGCCTGTAAGTATTTTGTTTTAAGAAACATTCATTGACATCGGAAAACTTTTTTATCTTGACGTCGGTAACGGGAGCAAAATGTTATACGGTCCCAAAAAGTTCCCGCACACTTTGAGAAAATCACAGCTAGCGGCCGCTCTAGACTGCGGATGAAGTTCGCGCTAATTGTCGGCTAAACTTCATGGAAAGAAGAATAAGACAGTAATAAAATTATTTATAAGAATCATGCGATGGTTCATTGAGAACAGTTTGAAAGAAAGGCAGAACCAATTTCAGTAGCGGTTAAAGTCAATGATATCGATCAATTGATGTCTTTGACATCGTCTTACCACGAAATCCTTCTGATGGAATGCATAATGCCATTATGGAGATGAAGTATGGAGATATCGATTTCCATGAATTCAAATTTTTACGTGAAATGACGATATCAGTTATTCTTTTTCATCAAATGCTATCCATGTTTGCATTCAATTAAAAAATGAGTCGCTGTATGAATCATTGCGTTGGAGAATCGTCACCCTAAAATGTCGTATGAGTCAATTGCATCTCATTTTGGAATTGCAAGATCTACTGTCCGAGACCAGGTGAAGCCAGCAGTTATGGAAGAATGGTCTGCAATACCACAAATGCGTGTAAGAAGGCTCATTCGATAGATGCGGTCTCGTTGTGAGCAAGTGATTGCGGAAGTGATATCGGAAGAGCAACTCGATATTAGCTTTTTCCTTTTCTTTCACACCAGTTTTCTATAGTTTGTATTTTCCAATTACATCAAGTGCTTTCTGATACCAAATTTGTTTTTACACTGCAATGAATGTCTTCAATGTTAAGCAAATCCAGTCATGGACATTGTGGTCAAGCTTGCATAGCCATCTGTATTCCCACAACACATAGCAATGATACATAATTTTCAACTGTGCGGGAACTTTTGCAAGACCGCATAATTTCACATGTACATACAAAAGGCGCGGATGAACTGCATGTTAAGCATTATCAGACTTCAGGTGGGTTTGTAGATGAATTTAGATAATCAGTTAATTCAGTGCTCTACAACATCTTCTACAACATTCTTACTGTAACGCTAATTGCTCTCTGAAAGAATGATTGACTTTGTAAACGTTCACTATCTATATCTCTTGAAGATTGCACAACCACTGGAGCAACTGCAGCTTCGATCATGATTGTGATGTCCATTGACTTCATATATGCACAGCAAACTGAATTTTTTGTTATCAAAAATGATAAATGGCTTCTTCATTGTTACGCTAAAAGTCGTATACTCATTGACAAAATTTTCGAAACATTTACTTCTTTAACTTCTTTCATTTTTGACTGGTATATATACATGTATGTATGGTACCTTGATAATTTAGTCACAATCTCCACCAAGTCGCTAGCACAGAAAACAACGCATGTAGCAGATTCAACTTTAATAGCGTGTGTGCCCCCTCTAGCTCTAATACATTCAGTAATCCGAGATGGCATAGATTCACAAAGTTTCTAAATGAAGGATGTTTCAAGGAGAAGCCACTGCTCTGTCAGTCTTTCAGACAGAATCTTCAGGGATACTGATGGAAGTGAATAGCGGTCTCTCACTCGCCGCCCAAGCTCGTCCCAGACTTGTTCAATGGTGACAAGTCAGGTGAGCGTGCAGGCCAGTCAAGGGTTTGAATGTTCAATCTCCTAATAGTGGCAATGACAGCCGAAGAGCGATGTGGTCTTGCGCTGTCGTCTTGGAAGACGAGATCCTTCACCCTGACCACTGGGGCAACAACATGAAGCACAATTTCATTGAGATCCCTCTCTCAAGTCAACGTGCCTTTGATGATGACTGCTGTCGTTCGTCCGCCATGCCAGATGCCACCCCACAGCATAACACTTCCACCACCATATATTTGTCGTTTTCTTTAATACAGCATGGGGCAGAGCGTTCACCTGGAAGACGATGCACTCTGACACGACCGTCATTGAAATCCAGAGTGAATCTCGATTCATCGGTCCACAAGACTTTCTGCCAGTGATGGTCATTCCATGAGCGATGCGCATCACACCAGGCAACTCGTCTTCTGCGGTGCTCAAAACTCAATGGAATAAGGACAGCAGGTCGTCGCGATTTAATTCCAGCTTCTCGCAATCTTCGGTAAGCCGCTCGAACGCTGCAGTCTATACTTGAGGCACTCTTCCAGTGTGCGACTAGCTTTGGGACTGACAGAAATCTATTCCTCTTTGCAGCTAAAACTAGACGTGCGTCTGTCCTTCCTGCAGACTTTCTTGGTCGACCAGATCCATTCTTCTTTTTAGCATCTCCTTCTGCTTTCCATCGACACCACCATCTCCAAACAACGACTGTCGATAGTTGCAGCTCTTCGGCAACACTCGCACAACTTCTACCACAACGAATCATTCCAATAGCCATACCTCTGGTAAACTGATCGTGTGCCATTTTATTTTACAAAAGCTGGATTTCAGTTCACGTTTATGTTCAATTTGTAAAAGCAATTGTGACAGCTGTATCGATATCAAAATTTGAAAGTTGACCACCACAGATCTTTCTCCATTCTCTAATGAGTTGAATGGTAATACATAGAAAGCGAGATATTGCATCATACCTGAGAACAAAATGAAACAAACTTCAATTCAAGCCAATGATAGTTTGTTTCATTAACTATGTCAATGAGTATATATGAAAGAGGAAACATTTCTCCACATGGAGTTTTTGCAGCACTTTGGTGCATGTACAGAGGAGAAAAATAACTTTGCTGTCATCATAGAAAGATAAGCAACCGTTGAATGAGTTACTCGTCCCCTCGTCGACTTCAGTTCAATAAATTTTACATTAATTAGCTTTCATGGCTCCAATCAGTGGCGCCTTCTCCGTGCCTGCGAGACCTTCGGCGGATACTCAAAAATATTCTGCCAACATTTATTAAAATGAGAAGTGTCATCCTTCATTAGATTTCATTTAAAAAGCTGTACACAGCTTTCCGTCTCAATATTAGACGCTCAGAGTGAACATTTTTACCGGGCGTGTCCGCATCACAGCTGTTTTCTTCGAACAATCAGACACACACGCTAGTGGTCCAATTTTTGCAATGAAATTCTACTCGTCTCATTGGTATAATATGCAATCGTTTATCGGGGCGCGGTACCTGAATATAGAAAGGAAACGGAGTCCAATAGTCACTGCCTTCGTTACTTTTCAGAGAGGTCACACCTCAGCCAACAGCAGATGATGATGCTCAGACGGACTGCGATCAGATAATGAGCGTTTGCCAATGAGTGCAGACTGCAGAGGAATACATTTGACTCGAACACCAGATTCGGCAGAATTCCATAATTTGTTTTAACGTGATTGATGTGACGCCATGTTTAGTACTGTAGATGAGCTCACAACCACGCCTTTCGTCCGAAGGGAATATGCTGAGAAGATAACAGTCTCATCAGGCAAGGTAGGCTAACACCTGATATAAAAATTGAAAGCACTCATAGCGAAAGAAATAAGTAACAACAATGAAATCAAATAAACCATAGATCAAATTTCCACGCAAAAGATGTGCGACTGGTGGGATTCGAACCTACGACCAGTTAAGGTAAACTAGAGCTGTGCTCTATCAACTGAGCTACGAGCCTACCAAATGAGCTAAGGAATATACAAGACATTTTTATAGGGTACATCAAAATGTCAAACGTGTGAGTGGCTGATCGACTGCAAGAAGCACAATAAATTCCTTTGTTGGCCTTAATTGGCTCCTGTTTTCTCGAGAAAGTGGAGACTGGATACAGAGTGATCTGAGCTCCTTACAAAGATTGATGCTGTAACATACTCGTACGAAATGTCTGGTATAGGAATAGTATTCCAATGCCGAGCGAAGGCCTATGGTGTGGGAGCATGCTACGCCACTCGCTCCAATCAATATGATTCCCAACCAAAAGTCACACAGCATTCGATCTAAAATAGCGATTCATGATAATGTCCTGTTCAATAGGCCTATATCAAGCATATTCAACCAGATAGGGTCTGCTTCATCATTAGCAAGAATATTGCAATGTGCTGATACCATTATTATGCCACGCAACGAACTACTTATAGAGGCTTTGCAAGTAGCAAATCTAGAAGAATTTAATGCCGAATTGCGCGACTTCTTTCGCATGTAAGACCAGATTGTTTATTTTGCTGGTGAGAAATTGTCATTTAATGTTCACCGGAAGCCTACAAATGCTCATATACACTTAAATTACACCTCTAATCATCCACAACATGTCATATTAGGTGTGGTGAGCTGCCTAGTGAGGAGAGCTACAGAAATCTGCAGTGGAGATGATCTGGAGAATGAACTGAGGTTTTTACACCGTGTATTCAATAATAATGGATACCCAAGAAACTGTGTGGATAGAGCCTACAAGCGGATTTGCAGCACTCAGAATATCGAGAAAGACGATGATGATGATGATAGAAAGTGTGCGGTGACATTACCATATGTGCGAGGTATTAGTGAGAAGCTACGTCGAGTTTTATCTGGTCATGTTTTCAAAACAATATTCAGACCCAACCCAAGTTTGAGCAACTGCCTAACCAAAGCAAAAGAAAAGAATACGGACCAAAGTAATATCATTTACCGAATAAACTGCAAAGACTGTAAGAAACATTACATTGGTGAAAGTGGCAGGAAACTGAGTTGTTGAGAATAACTGATTATTGTGATTCATTGTTATAGGAGGACGATCCGGAAAAGACAGCTTGCGAATATTGACTTTTATTTTTTTTTATCATACAAGCGCTTTCGAGGGCCCACAGCGTCTCATCCTCAGGTAAAGTGACAATGATATGTCAAAACATGCATCAGACACAGTTGAAAAGTAATCACCAGTACATGTACAATACTTCAGTGTAACTCAACTTAAAGGAAACACTCAAGCTACAGTGAAAGACGGTCGGACGTGCGCGATGTCTCTCTCGTGATTCTATGTTTTTGCAGTGTTTCGTCGGCTTCGTGTCGACGTTGAATATACATTTTATACTGCTCGACTCGTCGTAATCTCCTCTGTGTCGTCGTCTGAGTTATTTTGCGATTTGTCGACTGGCTTCTACAGTGGTCTACTGTTTGTGGTTTCCATTGTTGGCAACGGCGATCATCGCTCATACTCTTTTCATCGCTCCGATATTGTGCACTTCAAAGATTTCTACATTGGATCACGTGATATTCTTCATTCACAATCCTCTCCACAAGTTGGCTATTGCAACATCGCGTCATCGGTCTTGTGTGTCCATCATCGCTACTATTGTTCTCTGCGACTTCGATATCATTGAACTTGGAAGATGCCTGATACACCTAAAACGAGAAGTACGCGGTCCAATTCAGCCACTCAATGTGTCACTATAATTGGCACAGAATATGTACTTGTCTGGGACTCAGTGATGGTGCTGTATTCGACGATATCAGACGCATTGGCAGGCTTCAAGCCAGAAAACCAAGACTTCTCAGGGTAGTATGTAAGAGCGAGACAACTAAACGCGACATTCTAGGATGGGCAAAGCAACTGAGACAAGCACAGGAATTTAGTAACGTCTTTATAAACGCAGATTTAACAAAAATTATACAAGAGCTGCGCAATGAGCTCAGGCGTGAATCGCATAGACGAAGGGAAGAGAATGAGGACGTGGTTATCTATCGTAACCGAGTTATGAAGCGCGATGACCTGAAAAATTTTTGCGAGTGATTTTAAGTTCTATGCATACTTCTGCCCCACTTCCAAGCCTGTTTCTGCTAAACGCCCAGTCATTGCGCCCAAAGATAGATGAACTCGCCGTGTTCTCATCAGCGACTAAACCTGATATCATTGCAGTGTGTGAAACGTGGCTTAATGATAGCATCGACAGTTCACAAATCGACATTCCATCGTATTGCTCTCCTTTCCGATGTGATCGACAAGCTGGACGTCGTGGAGGTGGAGTATGTCTCTATGTCAAAAACGATGTAAGACACGTCCGTCTAGTCCAAAAGAAATGGAATGTCTGTGGGTATGCATGTCGTCTCAGAAGCTTCTTATTCTTCTTATTTACGTTCCTCCAAATTTGACGACCTCAGTTTACCAACAGATCTCCTCGTACATAATTCGCAATGTCGATGATGCGCTGGATCAGGTCTGCCCGTCAGATGCACGAGTAGTTATCTCAGGTGATGCTAATCAGCTTCCATGCAACTCACTTTGTGAATCTTTGGGATTGGTTCAAGTTGTGGACGCTCCCACACGGAAAAACTCTATTCTCGACAAAGTTTTTCTGGACTCTACTCTGGTAGAAAGTTATCATCATCCTGTCATCGGTCCCAATTTCGGCAACGCAGATCACTGGACAGTACTGATTCAGCCAGTCATGCATTCTACAAATACTAGAGAAATTCGCAAAGTCTATGACTATCGAAGAGGTAATGTTGACACGCTGATAAGCCGACTAAGCGAACATCCATGGAGAGACATGTATCTCTCTCATGCTTCACTTCAAGAAAAGTGCAACTACTTTTATTCAACGCTCAGTTATTATCAAGAACTTATTCCTTACACATTTGTAGAGCTATCATCAACCGATAAGCCATGGATCAAAGGAAAGATAAATTGCTGTTCAGCAAAAGGCATGCTGCCTTTAGATCAGGCGAATACCAACTGTATCACCACTACAGGCGGAAAATTAAGAGTGAGATTCTTCGAGCGAAAAAGAATTGGTCAAACGAACGAAAAGCGTCGAAAGGCAACTTTTGGAATGTCGGTAGCTCAATAACCAATGTCAGATAACCTGGAATACTGTCACAAGTGATGAATGAATTTGAAACACCGGAGGAAGCTGCCCAATGCTTCAGCGATTTGTTCCCACGTGCATTTTCTCTACTGCCTGACTGGAATTCTATCAACGAGTCCATCTTCAGCAATGGAAACCGCTGGACTGTCAACATCAATACAATTGAAACAGAAAAGTACATAAGATCTGTCAAAGCAAAAAGTTCGGGAAGTGATTCTTTGTCTCCGTGGTGATTAAGGGAGTGTGCCTCGGTTCTTAGTGGTCCGATCTCACATCTTTTTGCACTTTCAGTGGAGGTAGTGATGAAAATTTTCCGGAAAATTATGGAAAAAATTGGAAAATTTTGGGAAATTATGGAGAATTTCGGAAAATTTTGAAAGTTTTGATTTTTTGATAGGCCCTATAATTCGAGCGCTTCCACTACCGAGGCAGCTGCGTACCAATAAACTAGGTCTAAAATTCTTGATTTCATCATTATTTCGATTAAAGCGATCGTAGCAATTCGATTTCCGTCCGCGAATTTTTTAACAGTCCTTTGCCACCAGTGGCTTGTACTAAATTGTTATCATTTTTAATTATCACACAGACACCGTTTGGGATAACGTGAATCTTGCTTTGCAATAGGGGCATAATTTCATGCAATGTGAAAGATCTGGAGCAAAAATAATGTACTTCATTTTGGAGTTTGCTAATTGTTAGCTTGAAAGTTAAGCTTTGTTATGCAGCGTTGATCATTGATGCAAATTCTCCATATGTTGATGAACATGTGATGAAGTATAAGCACACAGTCCACGCAGCATTCATGGGCGACCATATTGGAAGATATAAAGACTGTAAACTCGTGAGATATTTTGAAACTAAAGCTATCTGTGATGAGTAAAAGAATATTCTAATACGATGATGAAAGTCATCCCAGTAGCCATTTATAATAGAATATAATGCTTGCTAATTTAAATTATTAGTTAAAGTAGTCCTAATGAGGACTGATGGCGTTCTCCAATCCGCAAGTGTACAGAGGCAATGCTACTGTAACCATTGGATTAATCAGTTCTTAAAAGAACTCAATGTAGCTTTCTCGTGGCAACGAATTAAAATTGATCAGCTTTGGCCCAATATCTGGTAAAAATGGAAATCTTAAGACTTGTAACACTACTCATTCTTACTGTTAATATACTAATACCATAGATTCCAAACACTGCCGCATACACGTTCAAAACAGACGTCTAATATACTGTACCGACTACAGATGCTGATAGTGGAAATAGAATAAGACAATGGTCACCATAGGTTAAGGAAATTAAAAATGGATATTATAAAACAACAGGAGACCGATGAATAAAAATTGGAAAAGTGGAGGTAAAATATGGAGATACAACGATGCTACTACACCGATTACAAGTGAACTATATCTGAGACTACACAAAGTGGATAATGGTAAGAGTGGATAAGTGGAAAGTGGATAATGGAGGTAAACAATAGAACTACAATGACATTCTACTACACCGAAAGCAATGAAACTATACACACTATACCTAAGACTACACATGGAAAATACTATTTCTTCACTTGAATTTGTTATCGCCAGTTTCTTCATCCGTCTATAGTACTTCATGTAATTCCACATTTCTTCATTTGAATTACAATACATCGACCACTACTTCAGCTACCGATTAAGGGATATAAAACATAATACTGCAGTCCGTCAATCATCAGCAGGTACTCGTCTAGTCGTGTTTCGACCCCTAACCTGAACACTCAAACCCAGACGAGCGGGGTCCCACACATAGTGGCTGACAAAATACTGAATAGGTAATGATATGTCTTGAAAGATATGTCACAAAGATAAATCAGACATCATTCAATTGTTGCGTTTCCCACATGTGAACTGATCCTGTCATTAAATTCATCCCATCAATAAATACAGTATGCTTTTTGCGATCCGCACATGTAAACAAATCCTGTACATCAATCTTTGCCTTTTCGATTCCCACAAACAAACAGATCCTGTTCATCCTCGAATCCCTTTACTCAAACTTCGCCTCATACATCAAGACTTAACAATGGGAGCTCTCTCATCTCCCGTAAGCCATGCTAAGCGCTCTGTATTCACTCTTCACCGCCCCCCTAAATATCAATGATAGCTTCAAACTTCTGGCGCATTGTCCGATATTTTCGTTGAGGAATGAGGCTACACATCTTCCATTTCTAGTTCAGATCAAACTGTTTACTTTGGTTCAGATGGTTCAGATAGTTCCAAAATCGATTTCAGATCTGCCCAAATGAATTTCAGATATGATCTAGATGAATTGGAGATCTCCAGCTGAATTAATGATCTTTTCAAAGTTGAGCTTGTGAGATCTGAAATTCATCTAATGTCTGAAATTCATTTGGAAAGATCTGAAATAGACATGTAAAAGGTGCAGTTGGTGCCAAAAGTTAACATACAGGGATGGTGGAGAAGTTTTCGGTCTTTGAATATTACATAGTCTTTTCAAACAACTATAATAAGTCTCCAAAACAAAGGCAAAAACGTCAATCACCGAAAAATAAATTTCAAAATTTTCCATTTGCATCACTACCTTGAAGCTAGCAGTGAAAGCCGAAATATTGGGCACTTTTTAAACGAATACAAGTAATGATGCATGTTTCATGCAAATTTTAATGCATGCTTTGACTTTCAACTTTCTTATTACATTTAATGATGAGCCATGACACGAGATAAACATTTGGGTAAGAGGTAATGTTCTCCAACAAACTAGTATTTCATTTTAGTCTCTGACGTGACCTTTGGCGCGTAGGTGTGATCGAAGCTAGGAAGGCTTGTCTTCTCTACTAAATCACCGAGTGAAAAGACAGTCCTCTTTTCACTATCACGGTTCATTCCCTCAACTATTACAAGCTTTGCATGCACTGCTGTCTCTGTACTTTTGTTTGACGGAGAAAGTTGACATCAAGACAGTGACAGCTATGCACAAGGACAAATAATTTGTTTGTATTATACTTCGGATCTAGTTACAGGCCGGAGTCCGGAGTCCTATCATCTCCGACTCCAGCAAAAATAATAGGA
This sequence comes from Prostheceraeus crozeri, assembly GCA_907163375.1. Lineage (NCBI taxonomy): Eukaryota > Metazoa > Platyhelminthes > Polycladida > Euryleptidae > Prostheceraeus > Prostheceraeus crozeri. The sequence goes on from CAJQUW010007643.1 coordinate 65,622, forward strand.
CTCCCGGGACTCCGACTCCACATCCCTGTCTAAAAGTGCGGCAATTATGGCTCATTTTAGGCCTATTTCCGATAACATGGATAAATTTGAAAAATTGCCAAAAGTAAGGGTTATGCTGCATGGAATAAATGAATTTCATTAGAATCAACTATCTGAGGTTACATGAAGAAGCAAATAGCGTAAAACCGACTCCTAGTGCAACTGATACTGTGCTAAATGTCGTTGAATTACAAATACACCACATTTTCGCATGTGCTTACTGAGACGGCACATGTGAATAATTTTCAATTAAATGAAACGAAATCCCAATGCGCTTCCGCTGTGCAGGTGGCTTCCCTATGGTCAGAGGAGGCTATGTGAAAAACAACAGAAGAATCCACCGAGCAGTTTACGAAAAAATAGCGAAATGCTACATTTCATACTACTTACATAGTTTGAACTTACTGCGCATCGTCAAAATGAAATCCGAATTTCAATTTGAAATGCTGTATCCATAAAACCCACCATTAGTGGAAAGTAGCATAATTTTCAAAACAAATCTTCGGGTCGTTATCTGGGAAATTTGATTTTGCTTTTAAAACTGCTCATAAGTAGTATATTGTAAATATTACGAGTTTATTACCTTAATGAAAAATCCTAATGAAAACTTTCCGACGTCAGTACATCACTAGAGCCTCGTTTGAAAGGATGCGCTTCTCTTATGCAATTCGATCGACCAGTTTTAAAGATATCTACCATGGAATGCAAAAATATGGATTTTATGTCAAATTTGAATTCAAATTTTGACTTATGCAAACAATCGGAAGACAAAATCCGAATAGCTAGAAATTTCACAGATGAGTAAATGACGCTATCGATCATAGATAAACTGATGGATTATTGAAATAGTTCATCGTGCAGTCTTTCCACAATTGCCTTTCGCAAAAGAGTGAAATTTGCGCTGTGGAGTCGATGTGAGCCCTCATAATTTTTTCGTAAACTGCTCGATGGATCTTTCTGTTGTTTTTCACATAGGCTACTCTGATCATAGGGAAGCCACCTGCACAGCGGAAGCGCATTCGGATTTCATTTCATTTAATCGAAAATTATTCTCATGTGACGGCTGAAAGACACTCAAAGGATTAGTTATATCAACTTGCTACACGCAAGCATCATTGTTTCATTTAGAATCAACTTTTCTAATCATTTGATATCGATTTAAGCAAGCAAACTAAGAATTTGAAAAATGGGTCCACTGGATCCCCTCAGGTCTCTGAGGTCAATGAAGTTGTGAATTATACTACGTCTCTATAGTGGGAATTGACGAGTGATTCAACCTTTCTACACTGTAAATCGCTGGATACGAAAATTACAAACAATTTGAAACTAACATCTGATACGAGATTCTCGTATGTTTACAGAGATCTGGTATGTTTTTCATATGACATCTCACTTACTTTTGTATGTGATTGGTATGTAGCGATACGAACTATTCTATCTGTGATTGGCTGTTTTACACTGAAATACGAGTTGTTAGTATGTTTTATATACGAGACCCGATGCAAATTGGTCTTCATTCGTATATGTTTAGTATGAGCAGCTTTAAGTCACATAGCAAAAAATTATATGTATTAGATACTACTATCAAATAACTTTTTTCAGTAATACCAGTCGTCGTGAATATGTTTTGTTTGATAGAGGACGGTTAACAGGACGGTTGGCTAGCTCTACTTTATGAAACAAGTTGATAAACATCATTTCATTCAAACGATATCATTCGTGCAACCATGTTGACTTATTATCTCAAAAATGACTATTTTTGCGTTCATGAATTATAATGTGTTTTTATTTCGGATTGACAGTATGCTTAATTTCA